>CBXJ02000361.1:9052386-9304886 GCA_000612645.2 Trichuris muris
CAGGATACTTCTCAGAGACTGGCTTCGAACCCTGCCGGCCGTGCCCTAAGGGCTATTTTCAAAATGAGGACGGCCGAAGCAGTTGCAAACCATGCAGACACCCTTACGCAACTGCGGACTATGGAACTGGACAGCTCGTTCAATGTCTTGCGCCCGGTAAAGCATACCCAAGTCAACCTTAACTCCACACAGCTTTTCAACTAGAGCGCTGTCAAGCGGGAACCTATTACGATCGGAATGCAACTGCATGTCGGGCCTGCTCGGTCGGAACGTACCAACCAAACGAAGCGCAGGACTTTTGTGCAAAATGCCCCGGAAATTTGACAACGGACTCGACGGGCAGCAGGGACATCTCAGACTGCTTGAGTAAGTTACAATCAATTCAAATTTCTACATAATTTGTCTACCTAGGCAAGGCATGCCGAAAGGTGGTGAGGACATCCAATGGGTTATTCGAGTCGCCAAACTATCCGAACAACTATCCAGCAAATGTCAGCTGCAGCTGGTATCTTAAGGCTCCAAAGGGAAGAAGAATACTGATATTCGTTTTGGATCTCGACCTAGCGGATGACCATTGCAACGACTACTTTGTCATTCGCAAAAACAGTATATTACATGCCGTCCATACTTGCCTACATAGGTGGCATTAATACTCCGCAGGATCCGCTTTGTCACCATTGACGTTTGAATCCTGCTCGTCTGAGGCCACTCCTTTCGCCGTCATTGGTCGTTCAAGGAGACTTTGGATCGAGTTCCGTTCGGACAAGGCCAATTCAGCAAGAGGCTTTCAGATTCGCTACGTGTTCTATCGAGGTGCAATACGATTAGTCGCTGCCTTGTGCTTAACTACCTTTGCAGAAGAGTATCACGTGGTCGTCGAAGACTTCGTGCGAGACGTTCGTCTTTACCAAGCTACCCGTTCAGAGCCAGTTTTTAAAAATAGTCACTCTCTTGACTTGATGATGGATATACTGGCGGAACCGGAGAAGCTGCACAACTACATCAAACTACCAGCGCATGTGATACCAAAGAAGTTTATGGAACTGGTATGGGAAAAGTTGCATGGCTACTTCGGATTTGGGCACATAGGTGTACCTTAATGTCGCTCAAAGCTGAAACGTTTTCTGGCACATCGGTTAGGGTTCTGTGAATAGAATTTCCTCTTTGCTTCTCAGTCCATTGTAATAAGACATTTACTGCGAACGTCAGTGTATGACGAGTCGGAAGGAGCCCAGTGATAACACGCATCTGTCACTCCACCACGTACGAAGGTGCTCAGATTAGCAGGCACGACAGAACTCTTTCGCTCGTGAATGCACATAATAATACTATGTTCAACGAATAATAACGTCCAAGCAGTTAAAGTCGTTCAGTTTATGATAACCGGGTAAACATTGACACACGTAACTTCCTGGAGTGTTGACGCATCTGCTGCCAACGCCACAAACATTTTGATCGAGACATTCGTTTATGTCGACGCAATGGTTTTGACCGTCACCGAAAAAGCCCCTTTTACAACGGCATTTTCGCCCGTATGCCGTGTTTGTGCAAACGGCATCGGGGTGACATGGATCCAAGGCACAAAAGTCGTTATGAATGCACACGGGACAACATCTGTTCTCTAAAGTGACTTGCAATTCCTTGGAACACAAAAGCGTTGGACACATTGACGCAGATTCGTAAGAACATCGCATATCGCCATTGTCGCAGCGACATTGAACGCACAGTTTTGGCCAGAACACCTTGCCGTGATCATAGTCTTTGCCCATGTAATGACAGCTTTGACCGCATTCCGGACAACACTGTCCTTCCAATTTGACCATGTGCGAACAGGTTAACTCAGGACAACCGATAGGATGACAGTGAAGCTGTCCCAAATGGCAAAGACAATCGACGCATGCGCTTTCATTTCTCCATCGGAATCCATCATCAAGCAGCGTACCGTTAGACTGAAATAGTGTTTTCTTTGTTAACATGACTAAGCGCTGCACCAACATTAATGGGGCATTTGGGCCAACGATTTTGACCCGAGTGTATTGAAAGTCTCGATGTTTTAAATGGTAATTTGTATTTCCACTACTTTGGAGATCCCCACAAAATGTAGAGTGAAGGGAGCAGTGGCCAGACTTAACATTATTTCCCATAAGAAATACCGCTTTCATGCTGAAATCTCGTTTAACCGTGACTACAAGCTCCCGCGCACGAAACCTGCGCTTTGCATAGGCATCCATATGCCCACGTAAGTTCCAAGAAGCTTGCATTACCGCTATGGGCTTCTTCCCTAACTCGCTTAGTTAAGAATTAGTTAACTCTGCTTTCAATTCATACGTACGACAAGAAATGAATTCCTACAATGCTGAAATGATTTTAGTGTACTAAACTCAAACTCCAGTATTATTTGACGCTCGTGTGGAAACCACGCAATCCAAGGCACCCTTTGAGTGACTACACTATACAAGTACATGGCAAAAGTGCCACGCTTTCAAGACTGATAATTCTAATACGAAATGTCATTGTAAGAAAAAACGGCACAATACCCGTTTATCAATATTTTACTTCTTTTGCGTAGCTTTCGGGACCTCCCTTGGTCCCGTCTTCAGCGCAAGTTCTCTACGCAACCTATCACGCGAGTGTAACTGTCACGAATGATAGATTTATATATATATATATATATATATATATATATACATAGTTTAATTCACCAAATATATTTATATGTAGTAGAACTACTACAAGTTGACCATCCAAGGAACGGTAACATACTGATCAGAATGTGGTGGCCAACATACGGAATTACGCATGCGATACTGATGCGTACATGTATTATACTTTGCTTTCTTGTGTAGCTTTTATTGGAAAGTATCGTATGAAATTTATTAATACATAGTCAAAACAGTAACATCATTGATTCAGTATAACAAAAAATCAACACATGTAATGCTTTCCTATGGCTTAATCAACCTTTCCGGAGAAAGGATCAATTTCAATGTACCTTATTCTTGTTATTCCTTTTTGCATAACACGGTTAAGTTCCGTTTCTTTGTAAGAGCATTTTTAAAATTATTACCAGAGCTTTCGGACGTAACTTCGTCCATCATCAGTGCTGAAGGTAATGTCGACTGCCCAGTACGGTCGATGGTCCTGCAAGCTCTTCCGCTCGACCAACCGGGTAGGCGACATCAACTATCAGGTCGATCCTGACCTGTCAAGCGATTGTCGCCCGCCCAGTCAGTCGAGCAGAAGAGCGAGCGACCCAACCGACCGACCAAGGCAGCGACAGCACAACAAATCTAAGCACAACAACAAATCTTATATATATATATATATATATATATATATATATATATATATATATATATACATATTTGGTTGAAAATTGGATTCATCGTAACGGTGTATGTATACATGACAAGAATGTTAATACGACTGTTACCGTCATTCGTGTCATATATATATATATATATATATATATATATATATATATATATATTCTAAGCCAGTGATGCGCAAGGCTATGCCAGAAATCGCCCCCTTTTCCAGTTTCGAGGTTGCCATCGCCCCTTGGGATGAACCATATCGGTTGACGACGCGAAAATTGGCGGGAAATCTCCACCGAGGGCAATGTCTTTTTTCCTGCCAATTTCTTGTATTGACTATTGCACGAGGGAGTGTTCGCGGGACCAGCGACAGCATCGTTGCTACCCCTTGCTTCTGCATAGCAGATCTTCGAAGAAAGAAAACGTTATGTGTACAACTTCATTTGTTCAGACTCCGCGTTTATTACAGTAGGACTCTGAAGGGCAGGAAGCGTGCAAACCAATTATCCCTTCAATATTGGGCCGCACTGACGTGACCCGCAGTCGTGAATCGCCCCGAGTGACTACTTCGAAGCGCTTCCGCTTCTTCGTGTCTTGATCCGTAATAACACTAAAACCGCAATATCGCTCCTTCTAGCTTCACCGCCCACCCCCAGGAGGGGTCGATATCGCCCCCTTAGCCCTTCACCGCCCCCAATCGCCCCTTTCGCGCTTATCGCCCACCTGGACTTCAAAATCGACCCCGGGGGCGATATCGCCCCCCTTTGCCCACCACTGTTCTAAGCGAATTATACTACACATATACAAATGGTCGACTTACCACGCATCCACGATTCTGCAAGAGCACTGAGTTAACCCGTTCACCTATAGCGCTTATGCTGTCTCTCCATCGCTTGAATTCTTCTTCAAGGTAATTGACCTTGAAACGAAGGTATTCCCAACAATTTGGACATATTCCGGTGCCTGATGGTACTGTTGGCTGCTCAACGGTAGCAGGGTTTTCTTGGTCGTTTTCCTGCTTTCCCCAGCTCCTGGTTATTTCTTCCAACTGCTGCATGCGCCTTTCAATATTTTTCATCAGATCGACGTTCGCTTGTGAAGCATGAAAACCGGCTGCAGATCCCGGATCGTCCTTCACTGTCATTGACGGGTTCCACGTGGGAAGACGCTGCGCATCGTAGTAGCGCAAGCCGCAGAAGCGATGCAACAGCGAAGAGCTGCTGATGATGAACTTTTTTACCTCGCCGTTAAACATGAACGATCCTTTTTCTCGTTGTCCAATGTACACTTGAACATGCTGGGTTTGAAGCAGCAATTTGAAGTCAATTTCTGGATAGTCCCCGGATACAGCCTCAATGCAATCAACCATCAGCCGGAGGTAATGGTTCCTCAGTTCGAAAATGATCTGGTGCGTGTCCTCGTCGTCCAGTTCGTATCTAACCTCCAGATTGGCTACTCTGTACTTGCGACGCCAAAAGACAATTAGTTGGCCTAAGAATTCAAAATTTTTCTTAATCAAAATAAATTCAAAGACATAGCGTGCTCAGTAAGTTTACTCATTGGAACTGCAATGGCACGAATGGTAGATCAGTGAAAATCAAGTCGTTTTTCGAATCACTAAAATTCCTCCATCCTTTTAAAAGATATCTTCTGTCTGCCAATTCAAAAATCAACGGATTAATCGACCTAGCGTTAGGATCAGTTCTTAGCAAGCACGAGAAAAATGTTTAAGTGTTAAAGCGGCATGCCCATGTCGTTGAATATTAACTTGATATCGCAGCGTGACAGACATGTCTGAGGAAAACGAGACGTGCGCACTCCGAATAGGCATATTGTGTACCCAAACCTACTACTGACATTAATAATTATAGATGACGACGTGGTGGAGATTATCATATGCTTACCTTTAACTCCGGAGCTGTACAATTCGAAAATCTTTCCCCTACTGGTGTGCACATAAAACAAAGTTCCCTGCGTATTTTCGACTTGGACGAATTGAAGTAGGATGGAAAAATTCTTCCTCAGCAGCAGTGATGCAACATCCTGCGTTTGCAGTTCATCCAGAGCAATCGGCTGCTTTATGTCGTTCAACTCCAGATGTTGTCCTCCCGTTGATAACAAGCAAAGAGCTACCGCTGCGATGACGAACAAGAACGGACGCGCGGAAAGTGTCATTCTCAAAAGATGCAACACTGAAAAGGTGGTCCACAATCTCGAAGGATACCCCTAGTTGGAGGTTCTTCAGCAGCGCATATCACAGGTTGAATAGATTCAGGGAAACTGCTGGCATTTCCTCAGTAAACAAAATCTTTTCGATTACTCATTGGCAAGTATGCAGAGGGCGCAAAGCGGCGACGGAAGGACAGCGTCAGTTGATTTGGCATATCAGATTTTTTACCTGGCCGGGACTGCTCTATTCGGACGAGCGCGGTTGCTCAAGTAGCTAACTGCCGCCAAACGCTGCACTCAATCACAGTAAATTGAGGAACCAGTCGTGTGGTTCTCCGAGCATTGGCGTCTTTTGGCACGCGCAAACTGAGTTGGCTGCATAAGATGTCTCAGCACTTCCTTTCCTGAAAACTCATAAAACTTTTACGCTCACCTGCGTACGCGAAATTAGCGCCGCTTCAGCCTGAAAGTGAACACACTCGTTCGTGTAAATTATTGGGACACTGCGCGGGTCGTTGCTAGTAGAAGCAACGCCAGAAGCCCATGGTGAATGTAAAAGTGGCACTTGCAGCAGTTAGACAATATTGCCCGTTCTTGGATCTTAGAAGACGTACTTGTGCCACCCTTCGCTGACTAGTACTAGAATTAGAGAGAAATCGCTTCACCACCAAACTGTGTACAAATTGATCATTTGTTCTGCTTCGGAGGCGGACTCGCTCATTGCACTGAAGTTTGGCTTTTCTCTACCATTGGTGACCACTATTCAGGAATGCATACATGTATTGCTAGAAAGCGCAAAGGATGTCTAAAAGGATCTGCGTTCGTACGTTGGAGTTCAGGTAGCTGTTGAGGAGCAGAATGATTGAAAGCACATGGTCATGGGCAAAACATTTTGCGGTGATATTACCGATTTCCGTTTAAAGCATGCAAATGGCCTGCGGTAGATGAAAAACGTTCTTATGAATATACAAGTTTGTTTCTCACAACAACAACAACAACAACAACAACAACAACAACAATAATAATAATAATAATAATAATAATAATAATAATAATAATAATATGTTGAGTTTTCACGGATTTTTCCCGTTGCTTTGTACGTGGATGGATCTGTAAGTAAACTGACACGGTCTCCCTACCAACGGATGGATGAGAGTAGTTATCAGAAGGCACGGTCAGAGAACAACGTACGGCTTTCTCTCGGATATTTCGGAACGCTCGAGTTCCTCGTCAGCGAGCAAGAGAAAGTGTTTAATCAGTGGCCAGGTTCTCTTGCTCGCTGAGGACGGAACTCGAGCGTTCCGAAATATCCGAAAGAAAGCCGTACGTTGCTCTCTGACCGTGTCTTCTGATAACTATTATACTCTCATCCATCCGTTGGTAGGGAGACCGTGTCAGTTTACTTACAGATCCATCCACGTACAAAGCAACGGGAAATATCCGTGAAAACTCAACATCACGAAGATCCATGCTCCCGTTAAAAGATATCCCGTCTTCCGAAATAATAATAATAATAATAATAATAATAATAATAATAATAATAATAATAATAATAATAATAATAATAATAATAATAATAATAGAATTCTCCTTGACAAGAAAGAGCAAGAGCAGAAGCGGAAGTAAAAACGTAATGGAGTTAAGACTAACATTTCTTCCAACTTAAGCAACTTGTCAGCTGCAAATACATCATCATGGGCAGTTTGGCACAGAAGTAAACAAACAAATATGCTAGCGAAAATCGGAGTAGCGATCATTCAGACGTTATGAACCTTCACACACTACGTGCAGCTGACCTCTCTTCGAACTTCTCTTGAGCAGGTCAGGAGCTAGACGAAACAATTGAATATATTTGTAACAACAACTAGGTACAAAATGGAATACGATTCGATGCAGAAGTTCAATGGATATCCAAAGGTCGGCTGCTGAGAAGGGATGCTCCGCCAACCGTCAATAACGCTTACACTACTGCATTATAACAAAGTTAGCTCAGTATTCTAAATTAAATTGTCATTGTTGCCGCATCAAGCAATAATAATGAAAACTAGGAATGTCGCACATTAGTCGCATGATATTGGGTAAAGATCATTTAGTCCATCGTATGGTATCACATATTTCTACCCACTACCCGAAGAATTTAAAATGAACTGACTGCTTCAAACTTTACAAGAATGTTAATACGACTGTCACAGTTTGCTGACTTATAGAAATTTTTCTTCTTTGTTTGACGGGATAATTTCATAATATTCCATTTTTTGTAACACGGTTGAATCCCGTTTCTTTTTTTAAGAATATTTTATTGTTGACAGAGCTTTCGGACGTTTCCTCGTCCATCATCAGTGTTAATAATAATGTCCACTGCCCAGTCAGTGGACAGTTCTGCAAGCTCCTCCGCTCGACCAACCGGGTAGGCGGCATCAACTATCAGGTCTATACCTGGACCCATCAAGCGACTGTCGCCCGCCCAGTCGGTCATGCAGAAGAGCGAGCGTCCCATCCGACCGACCAAGGCAGCGACACAACACAAACTGAACAACAGCAGTAATAATCAAAGGCACGTCGAAATCTACTTTAAAACGACTGTGCTTTAAAGTCCTTTTCCCGGTGTTTTCCTGCTTCTTTCTGTTTCGCCCCATCCGATGTTTCTTCCTTCTTCTGCCGTTGTCCTTTTATCTCTGTCAACAATAAAATATTCTTAAAAAAAGAAACGGGATTCAACCGTGTTACAAAAAATGGAATATTATGAAATTATCCCGTCAAACAAAGAAGAAAAATTTCTATATACACGCGCTGCACGGGGCGCATGGATAAAAGGACAACGGCAGAAGAAGGAAGAAACATCGGATGGGGCGAAACAGAAAGAAGCAGGAAAACACCGGGAAAAGGACTTTAAAGCACAGTCGTTTTAAAGTAGATTTCGACGTGCCTTTGATGGTTACTGCTGTTGTTCAGTTTGTGTTGCGTCGCTGCCTCGGTCGGTCGGATGGGACGCTCGCTCTTCTGCATGACCGACTGGGCGGGCGACAGTCGCTTGATGGGTCCAGGTATAGACCTGATAGTTGATGTTGCCTACCCGGTTGGTCGAGCGGAGGAGCTTGCAGAACTGTCCACTGACTGGGCAGTGGACATTATGATTAACACTGATGATGGACGAGGAAACGTCCGAAAGCTCTGTCAACAATAAAATATTCTTAAAAAAAGAAACGGGATTCAACCGTGTTACAAAAAATGGAATAGTTTGCTGACTTTTTAATTAGTTCTTCCAGAGCTTTCGGGGTAGTTCACACCCCGTCATCAGCGGCTACTGAATGATCGACAACCTAATAGGAGTATGGTGTGGTAACTGTGGTTTAAAGTTTGTTTTAAACCGAAAAAAGACCGTTGTTTAACGTATGTCTTCTCGTGTTTAAGCTCTCTGTCCATCTTTTGTCTCCTCTGAACCCAATTCCGTATCTTCCGAGGTCATTGACTTGGTTCGTTTCTTAAGGTTTCCTGGGACCCATCGTGTCGCACCTGACAACATGAGGAGCGTTGTTTTATGTCTTACCATATCAGGCTAACATCTATTCCCTTGTCCCTGTTCAATGTGTCATTGTTTCTAATAAACAGTGCTTCTTTGATCCTCCTAAGTTTGAAACATTGTTCATTGCAAAGAACCACCGCCTGTAAGGTGCCGGTGCAATGTACAGCGTGTTCCACAACTGCAGAGGCTTTGATGGCTTGTTCCATCACCTTTCTCGGTTCCAGGGTTTGCCTTCGACCCCTGCCTTGAATATTTGTGTTTCCATTTTCTCTGGCTTTTGCATTGTTGTATCGATTCAAACATGAAATATGCTCCTTGAATCTATGGGACAGACTATTGCCCGTCTCCCCTACATACAACCCAGCGCAGTCGCATTTGATAGCGTAAAGGGTGGAAAGCGTCACAAAAGAAATGGAACGAAATACAGCTGATTCAAACCGTGCTTACATGTAAACTCCGGAACTGGAGAACAAACGACTGCTTTGACAAGGTTCGTATTCAACTGCCACAAATCCTGTTGGAATAATCCCTAACGTTGTTGCTCAAGATAGAAGTCCTCAGTGGAAAAATGAAAGCTAGAAATCGTAATGAATTCATCGACCGTACTCCCAGAAGCGCTGATTGCATGAAGTGCGTAGGAATGAAGCTTGCCCATGGTTCATTTTATCCGCCGTGCAATCACTGGCTACTTAATTGATTTATTCGAATTCGCTTGTACTTAAAATAGCATGAGGTGCTTAATGGAAACCGACAAAACCAATATTAACGAACTCTAAGGCATTTCGTTAAGAATGTGCGCTTACTTCACCAAAGCTTCAGTACAAAATCTTTTGTGGAGAATTCACACGTGCAGCAAACGTAGCAATCACGCATTGAGGCGCTAGTGCAGAAGTTGCCCTAGGCCAATTTGAAGGAAAGAAGTACACCATTTCTTGGGGTATTTGTCACCCCTTCACGCAGCTCCAACGGTATCTGAATAGAAGAAACGTGTTTTTCCAAACTGGATTGGCGCCTCAACGCCACCCTACCTCTGTTTGAGCGTTAGGAAAGATTTGGTATTTCCTCACCAAACGGGCTAACGCCAACTTCATCTCCAGCATCGCAAAACGGTCGCCGATGCAATGCCTTGGCCCTGCACCAAAAGGGATCCAGGCTAACGGGTGAAGAGAGTGCAGCTGGTCTTCCGCAAAACGCTCTGGCACGAATTCGTCTGCGTCCGCGCCCCATACGTCCTTGTCGTAATGAATCGACCATACATCAGCAAGGATCATCATTCCTTTCTCAATAGTGATTCCGCCAACGGTACACGTTTGGGAGCACATCCGACTGACCACCCTAGGGAATGGATCTGGTTGTCAGTGTAGCGCTTTGCAACAAACTGCAAGAGGCTTTTAAAAAGCAAATGAACTAACCACGAAGCAACCGGATACAGGCGTAACGTTTCACGAATAACGCAATCCAGATAAGCCATTCTTTGAACAGTTTCGAAGCTGGGCTTCTGAAGAGTAGGATGAAAGCCAGAACAGCTAAAATGCTCGGCGTACTTCATCTTCACTGTCTTGACAATCCATTATTTCCTTGCGCAACTTATTTTGAACTTCAGGGTGTCGGGCCAATTCATAAATAACGTACGAAAGAGCGTTGCTGGTTGTCTCGTATCCAGCCAGCATGTATAAGACGCACTGAGAAACCACTTCCTAATACAGCAAAGTGAAAAAATGCTTATTGTGGGACAGTACGTTCTAGCCTCGCGAAATATCTTTTTAGTAATAAGTCCATCTTCCAAAACTTCATCCTGCAGCATGGCATCTTCGTCGACCACGTCCCCATCTTTTACTTTATGTTCGATTAAAATATCAATTAGGGCACTATTTCCCTTGCAAATGTCCATTCTCGTTTCACACTAGAACTTCAAGAAGTACCTATTAAAAGAAATCATTCGGATCCGCTACCTCTTCTTCTCTGGCTTTGACGATGCATCTGAACATTCTGTCCAAACGCAGAAATGGTAAGCCGAACAAGGCGTATATGGTGAAGTAGATTTTGCTCCACAAATACCTGAAGGCTGGCAAAACTTCTAAATTGAAAAACCAACTGATCTATGAATCAGGGATTTAAGCAATATCAGCACTTGTGCAGGTGAAAATCCAGTTATCTTCAATTGCGTCAGCAAAAGTTTTTGCGCACAACGACAAAAAGTCGTCTTCCTTGCTTTGCGATGAAGTCGGCACAAATCCGAAGGCGCAACGGCTTATGACATTCAGCGTTAGTTGTTGGAACAGTCTACGTTAAAAGTATGAAAGGTCAACGAATCATCAAGCAGAAACTACAATACAGCAGATTACTCGTAGACATCCACTACGGACTCTTTGCTAGATTTAGCTTCCATCTGCTGAACAAGACCATCAATACATGCGTTCATCGAGGAGGACATCTAAAATGCAAATATTCATAAAACTTTTTCAAATTAATAACTGCCTTGTATTGCGGCTCTTTCGTCACAAGGCATTTGTTAAACGGATCACAGAACTTAAGGTTGTTTGATTGAGATACTATGTGATGCACTTTGTCTCTACGGATTTTTCCCGTTGCTCTATATCTGAAATTAAATGTAGCAACGCCGTACTAACGGATGGATGGATCAGTTATTAGGCAAAAATTTCGAAGCGAAAGCCTTGTTGATCCCGGAGCTTTCGGAGCAACCTAGTTCTGCCTTCAGCGAGTGGCAAAGGCATGCGTGCATATACAGCATAAATAAATAAATAAATAAATATATATATATATATATATATATATACACAGTGGAACCTCTATAAGTTGACCACTCAAGGGCGGTAAGAAATTGGTCAACATATAGAGGTGGTCAACACAGAGTGGTCCCCTTGAGTTCAGTCGTAAACACGCCATAACTCCTTCCATGCACTTTATTGAAGAAGGAACGTAGTAATCTATATGAAGAAACAGCACGAAGGTAAAACATGGAAAACTGAATTGGTATTAAGACAATGAAAATAAAATATTGATAAAAGAGCATTACGATCAGTGCATTATATGACCCGATCGTTGCATGTGTAAAGAAAGAGTCTATTGTTGTCTGCTTCGCTTTCTTGCTGCAGACACAAGTGGTGAAAGCAAAGTCAGCGTTAACTATTGCATTAAATATGTCGGGGCACTTTTCAGCAGCAAATAACTTCAGCTGATTTAGTGAATGGCGAACGTCGTTGGCTGTTAGTGTCATTTCGACTTCTGTATCGTTATCGCTTTCTTCTTCTATATCAGGCAAGCGTTCGTGAATTAGCAAGAGGGCAAGTGATGCTTTTGCCAATCTGTAAAGGGAATACAAATGCGAACGGTCGAAACAGATGCGCGCTACCATTGCAGAAGCAGTCATGATACATACGTGCACATTGATAACACAAACATGCTAATGATTTCCACATGTTAATGATTTCTGTTCCACATGATGACACATGCTCATACGTGGGAACACGCTCACTGTCATGACACACGCGCGCACACTGATAACGCAAGCAAACTTCAGTTTGTAATTCGCAGCATTTTGCTGGTCAACCTATGGAAGCCAAAACATGTAGTAATCGATAGGCAGTGTCTCAGCTATTGTGGTCAAGGTACAATATACGGAGGTGGTCAACATATAGAGGTATCTCTCCTGTGCTTCATAATGGAGGGCCAACAAACCAAAAATGTGCAGTCAACATATGGAAGATGGTCAGCATATGGAGGTCGTCAACTTTGGAGGTTCTACTGCACATAAAGCTTTTACCAGTCACTGAAGACGGAACTAGGTTGCTCCGAAAGCTCTGAGATCGGTAAGTCTTTTGCTCCGCAATTTTTACCTAATAACTTATCCATCCATCCATTGATAGGGGGTTCTCATGTTTAATTTCAGATACAGAACAACAGGATGGATCCGTAGACAAAATGCATATCTGAGTCTCCCGTTACCGTGAATCCAGTCTTCAATAGTTACTGTATTCTGTCAAAATTATGGCTTCCTAGATCTCTCAACATGAAAGATACGTTCGCTAAACAAACCAGTTGAAGTTTATTTTACGGAACGTTCACAATATGTCCTATGAGGTAACCTGCATGCACAGAAATAATCAGATACTGACTGAAGGAACAACGAGAAAGTGGCCTAACTTTGCATCGTGAGCACGTCCATGAGTAGCTTTTAAAAACGATTAAGCGGAATGCCGAGTTATGCTAAGCCATCAGGTGGCGGTTGATAATATTAATCATCTACAAGAATATCTATGACTTGTCATAAACTGTGCAGTGAGTTTCACTTTTGAACATAAATATTTTTATGAGCAACTACGCATGAGGATTTTAGGTTTCTTCCATTCCTTATCAGATCCCAGGTAGAACGTTGCATTGGAACCAGTCTGGCGACGCCTCTGCTGCCGAAATGGATCAACGCATTAACATTACACGTAGGTTTACAAGTAAGCAATTTGCATAGTGTAGATGTTTAGCCATTACGAACCTGCTTCAAGCGAATCGTGGTGAACGCAGGAGCGCTAATCGCTCTCAGTCGTTTCCAGCGTGAACCACTGGCGACGAACATGTGTAACCTTTTCGGGCCAAGAGCGTGTACGTCGAGATAGGTACGCTAAACAATTTTGGTTAGAAATAATAGAAAAGATGAAATGCAAGCGCAGATACCTTTCGAGCGTGAAAAGAGCTGAATTTTTTGATGAAAATGTCGTGCAACATTTCCAGGTCGGAAATTACCAACACTGGGATGCCGCCCTCCATAAACCTAAAAGGAGCACTTCCGTTGTGATATTTAGCAATCCTCTACGTTGTTGCAAAATACATTTAAACTTTTGTAATGGAAATTGAAAGCATATGACTGATATCAGAAGGCACGTGTTCATCTATCAAAAATTCAGTTGCAATTTTACGCCATGACATGACGTGAAATGTCTTCAAAGCAATGGGTTACACCACGTAAACAGGGACGGAAACAAAGGACAAATAACTACATGATCCTGAACATGCTAGTCACTGATAAAGATTAAGTGTTGCTGAATATGGTGGCATTCCGGCTTTCCCGTTTTCTGATGATACCTGTAATAAAACAGCAAATGCGTTACCAGCGGATGTATGGGCGATTAATAGAAGCATCACAGGTCAGAACACTTCTCGAGGCTTTCGGAATCATGGCGTTCCGATAGCTTCGAGAAGTGTTTTGACCTGTGATATTTCTACTAATTGCCCATCCATCCGCTGGTAGGGCGTTTGCGGTTTTATTACAGCTCTCACCAAAAAACGGGAAAGCGGGAATACCACCATACTGAAACATGAAACCCGTTACGAAACATCTAGTATTCAAATATAAGGCGTTGCGAAATAACATTTCATTAGAAAATCGTGGTTTACAATTTGCATTATGTTAACCTTTACCACAGGGTCCCCAGGAGTGTTTCAGGTTTATTAAAACTTTCGTACGAAACTGAAATGCTGCAACTTGCAAAAATGATAAACTTTTTCCCCATGCCCTCATAACATAGCTCCAGTATTAACACGATCAGTGCAGGCGTTAAATATGTTGACAACAACAACTTGTAACGCATGACTGCAATTTACCATTTGACCTTTAAGCTGTTCTACAGAGCAGGTTCAGATGCAAAGCACTTCTCGTCAGGAGATGGCAAACTGGCTAACGAGAGCGATATTCTCTTGTAAGATTTTACGCGAAAGGCCAATATGACCTGTGATACTTCTACTAATCGCCAATCCATCCGCTGGTGGGACATTTGCAATTTTATTACAGGTATCATCAAAAAACGGGAAAGCCAGAATACCACAATATTCAAACATGAAACCCGTTACCAAACATCCAGTATTCTAAGTGTTGCTGAATAATAATAGTAATAAAAATGACGGCAATTTTACAGTCATTTGCTTACGTAACCTTTTTGGCAATAAAGTTTACTGACTATAAGCTGATTAGAAAGCCACATGCAAAATGATTAGAAAGCCACATGCAAAATAAGGTACAAACGACATAAATGTAGATGAATAAATAAATATAATTATATATATATATATATATATACATGCATATTCTTGATAACAATTTTGTAAACGTGTCCGTGTAAACGTGCCATTTTGCCCACTTCGTGAAAATGAAAAATCAAAAGCAACTGCACCATAAATGTGTGATTATCAGCAACTAATAAAACAACGCATGCCTTGACTTTCCAAAACCAATATTTAACACTGTCTTTTCCCGTAAGCCTGGCATTTAGATAAACCAAATTTTGATTGATAATCAGATCATACCAGGCGTACAATGAATATGTTACTCATCCACATGAACAACGGAGCACAGGCTTATACACGAATGCTTAGCCTTTGTTTTTAGAAACCAGAACATTCGAATATCAGTAGATTGGTCACAAGCCGTAATGCTTGTAAGATAGCTCTTCTGCTGTTTAGAGTGCGTGTCGATTGCAGAAATGAAAAGCTACTGTGGTAAGCGATGGAACAATGATGCCTCTGAGCGCACTGCATTTCGACAAAGCAAGAGATTGTTCTCTACCAGAGCCCTGCGCGCACACTCCAGCATGATAGTTGCTAGAGGATGAGCAGAATGTGCATATCAATTAGCGGAAAGGTAGCATCGCAGTGTACGCAGAAGAATAAAATATAGCCTGAAGAAAGATTTAAAAACCAAACACCTACCCGTATACTTTGCCATACTTCTCTGTCCATTTTCGAATTGTCTCATGCTTTGTCTAAATGACGCACTGGAAATAGACGAACTAGACGGCGGGATACGCACCGCTCCCGACCTGAGCTCCCTTAAATTTCCGTATAAAAGTTCAGGTTCTGGTCCACAGATACCTCTCTTCTTCCAAAACTGATTTCTTTCTAGTAGAACCCTAAAACTTCAGTCGATCAGCAAGCATAGAAAGCAAAATATAACAGTCGTTATTTAAAACAGAAACTAAGGATGCACAAAATGGCTGAGCAGTACCACGCGACCTGCACTGCAGGCCACTGCTTTACTGTCCGGGTGATCAAAAATCAAAAGTCATCACTACGATTTGGAAACGTTAAGAATTCCTGTGTTTCTCAGATAAGCAATAACGTCTTTTGAAAACGAACTGGTCTACAATGTGATGTGTCATACTTCTTTAATTATTAATATGTCGCTAGCCTTCATTAGTTCTTTAATCTACTGCAAAAAAGTTATTGCAAGGCGTGATGGCTGTGCATCCGTTCACTCTCCAGTTCGGTGCTGCCTCCAAGTACATCAGGAAACGAAACCTAACCAGCGACTAGTTGACCTGTCTGTTAGTGAAACAGGCACGTGCATATGAATGCACAGAAATGTTTGATTTAAAATCCTTCGGAATAAGCATATCCCGACTTGCGAATACACTGTAATGACTTTTACGATCTGTTCCCCATGCATTCACGGTATATTCGCTGCGGTCGGAAGACGGCTTATTCCTATGGCTACATAACAGAAATATTCCGCACGCACATGTGCTTCCACCTGTTTCGTTAATGAATTCGCCGAACAGTCACTCGCTAGGTTGCGTTTCCTGCTGCATTTGCAAGCAACACTGGACGGAAGACCAACGGGCGCTCCCCATCACGTTCCATAATGATACGCCACCCTGTTACAGGAACCCAAACCTTCAAGTGGAGAGTAATTTCTAAAATATGACATTTCCAGCAAAAGTGCTAACAAGCAAATAAGTGTTTCGCTAAATGTTTATCGCATTTCACTGTGTTCCATTGAATGCAAAGCTTTCGTAGCTGCGACTATTCCTGTTCCGTGAGATAACTTTTGGCACGGCACGTATACTCTCCCAAAGGGGGCAACTGCAAATTTGCTAAAGTTAATAGCAGTGAATTAAATAACTTACAATTAATCCATGTTTCGACTAGAAGCGGTGAACACTGAGAGATTGCACTTTGCTATGCGACTTAGGCCGCGAAGTTCAAACGTTAATAATTAAACATATGCCAGTATTTCTATAGCCAAATCTATACAGTTACTGCTGCTAATAGGTGTTAGCGTACTTGAAATAAGCAATTACCGTTACGCCGAATTAGTGGACATACCGTCGCCCAAACAGGAATAGCGACCCATTTAATTCCTCCTGTGATGATCTGGACAGCTCCTTGTTTCTGTGCGTGCGTTTTGCCTTTTGTGAGCTGTCGCTCCTGTTCCCTTACTGTATGTCCTACTATGCTTAGATTATATTGCTTTTTCTGTATATTCGCGCATTAAACTATAACAGTTGCCGAAATGCAATGATATTTACCATAGAGTCCATATGGTGATGGCGGCAAAGATCGCAGTCAGACAAAGCAACATTTCGTGGGCTGAAAAGTAATCACAATGTCAGACTGTTAATATGAAGACAAACAGTTGCGTGGCAAAATAATATCTAACAGCCAAATCCTTAGGGAATTGCAAAGGGCAGATAGCGAGTGGCAATAACAAGTATAAGTAAACATCAGATAAAGGCGCCCTGCGTTTGCCCCTGCGTAACGTCAAAGCAATTTACTGTCCATCTAAGCACTGTCAACAATTCTAGCGTCTCCACAATATCAGGTTGAATGTTATGACGGAGGGGAAAACAAACTTTGGAGAGCCACAAAGCCCCAAGTGTCAAAGTCGAAGTATGAAAACAAATGGAAAATTGACATGTCCACGATAAAGTACGAAGTCCAATGGCAATGCGCTACCACACATCGGTACCACCACTTTAACACAGTACACCGTGTTAAAGCTTATTATTGGTAGTTGTCTTCCTGCTCCACCACGAAACAGGTTTGTTGCTGGCATTATTCGCGTAACAACAACAATAATGTGCCCTCCATTTGGAAAATGCGCATGCACTGGAAAAGCAAACATCGGAACGGAATATCCACGGCATATAAAATCGTCGGCTAGCAACAAGCAGGAATATCAGAGTCTAACATCCCGAATGCTACATTGTGTGTCCAGGGGTTGTGTTGTCAAAACTTGAGTTAAAGATTAATGAGGAAGATGCTTCACTACGCCTTATAATTGGTTCAAGCAAGAGGAAACGAAATAATTAATAGGGCAAAAATGCTACAGACGAAACACAGCGATTGAGTCATTAACTACACTACGTATTCGCCATATATTTCTGGTCCATATTGAAAGGCCGATTTTGTTCGAATAGGGCAGATTGTCATTGATCTCTGACTATTGCTACTGAAAATAAACAATTCCAATTTCAAATTTTGCTCCGGAATAGTGAAAATATTTCACGCAATGTGTCAATATTCTATTCCTGAAACAAGGGTTACGTCGCATTCCATGTGCATAACGTTAGGCACATTTTTCCTTCATAAGATATTGATTATGACTGATTCAGGCGATGGTAAAAGAAGCTCGTTACGAAAGCATCACTGCTTCACAGTTCCTACGCTCATTAACATCCCCTTGAACGCTCACATTATGGTACGGCAGCGTGATAGTATTAATAATAAAAGATCGCAGCGAGCATAACCAGCGGAAATCGTGCCATTCGGAAAACTAACGAAAGCCAACGTTGTATAGCACTTACGTTTGCGCAGTGTCGTTCATGCAGAACAGTTGGTTCCAATTCCATCGTGTTTTCCGCCAAGGACGGGACGTGAGGATTCCCGAAACCTACAGAGTATCGCCATACTTCCAACAACACTGCAATTTGTCACCAAACATAATAACCAATTTTAGAGCTACGAGCACCCCATTTTCAAAAATATGTACTTACAAATACATAAGTCTAAAATAATAAATGGCGGCGCAACTTTCGCCTAGAATTCCATTTCGTTCCTTCGTCGGCTACTGCAAGTGTTTGCGATTGACGAGACTGTAGGCTCTACTCCTAGTGTCCTCCATTGCACGGCGTATTTTAGTTCGAAGACCTAAAATGCTAACGCCGCTACGGAAGTGAACTCGGGGGTCAAGCAGATGAATTGCGTCAAACAGGTTCGGTTTATTATATGCGAACATGCATATCGTTATACTGTCGCGCGCGGTGACCGTTCTACAAACCTCGCCGCTGCTAGTCAGTTGACGAAAATGCTGGAAGGTAAGTGTGTACTTTTCATTATTTTTATTAACTAATTCTTGCGAGTTTAGATAGCGGCATTGATGCTTTGCTTAGCGCCCTGTCGGAGGCGGCGGAAGAGAAGCCTTTGCCAACTGAGGGTGTAGAGGACGAGAGCATGTTGTATATGAGCGCATTGAGCGGCAGCTCGTTCGGTACTCTGTAACGTTATGCGAAATTATCCAAGCATCTTCCCGTTCAGGCGACCTGGAAGAAGAGGAGTACGCAAGCAAGCCCGGCCCGTTGGCAGGCAATGGAAATCGGATGGAATCGAAAATGTTCCAAAGCCAAGAATCGACAGATAACTTGAGTTCCCAGTCGGACGCCTATCTTCAAGGTAGCATGCAGAATGCCTGTGTAGCTCCTGTACTTCGTTGCTCGTTTAGAAAAACTGAACTTAATCATGAAGGAGATTGAAAGAAGAAAACGGGAGGATACAACCAATTTGAACAGCTCCGGTAAGAAAAGTTTTGTGTCTTGCAAGTATCTTGTTCTGTTTTTATCGACCGCGTTGAGTTGTGCCACACTATATCTTGTTCTGTTTTTATTGACCGCATCGAGTTACACCACACTATTTCATGTACTCGCTGTATGCCGTAAGTGTCTTAAGGTTCCACTACGCCTGATGCCAGTCTTGCGAACTGTTCAAAAGCCGCAGACTTCTCCATTGCGCGAAGTTCAGTCAGCCGAGACGTTACCACTTTCGTAGACAGAGGGATTTCCTCTTCCGAACCATCAGCGTTAAGAAGTCGTGAAAATTTGGCACCTAATGCTGAAAGCCGATCCGCAAACCGTCGGATAGCCCACCAGCAATCAACACCCTTGAATCTAGACGGCGAGAAAGCGATAAAAGGTTTCTCTCATCTAAGAGTTTTGCATAAGCTCGTAGATGTGACTGTTCGTTCCTGTGCAGAATATTGTTAGTAACATGCGGGCGTGTCGGTTGCAGATGCCATCACCAGGGCTACCGCTTCCCAAAAAGCTCAGTCCAGAGATCTCGGCTCCGACCTGATCTATGACTCATTCTTCGGCATCAAAATTCAGTATGCATGTAGCTCGCATACGCGATGAATGTTTAGTGAAAATATTTTAGGCAGCCTAAAGTTTCTCGATACAACTTCGATTGGCTAGTAGTGGACCGTCCGAAGAAAACAATTGGTGCTGTATTGAAGATGCGGGATATTAGCTCCTCCGATTGGTATACCATGGGAGTGATTGTTTCGAAAACAGGACTAAAAATTAGCGCTCGAGTACGTTGTTAGCAAACCTGTAGGCATTACTTACATGAAAGAAATAGGAATCGGGCAAATGTCACGGTTGAGATGCGCAACTTTAAACAATATATACGTTAGAAATTTGCCTTTAGCACCCCTTACCCCCTTTTAACAACTTAGTACTGTTAACGTGGTTATTCATTTGTTGATTTCAAATTTTTTCACACCGTCCGAAGTGTTCCGGAATTCTCATGTCTCGTCTTCAGCCGCGAAAGTAATTCAATCATACTGGAGTGTGGTAAGCAATAATTATGATGTTTGACACAGTGATTAGGGCTCAATGACTAATGGACTTTAAAAAATCATTACTGACCCATTCGACTGTTAAAATTCTCTGTTTGTTTCTTTTACGTTTCTGCCTTCGTTATCACTTTCAGGATGTTAATTAACGCAATTTTCTTACACCTAGTGAGGTATGAGAAGATTGCACAGTTTGTAACATTCCATCTTGCCTGTATTATGCTTGCTCAAATTTCATCTACCGTACATCTTGGGCCTCGGTCAACTGCGTTAGTAAAACCGATGGACAGGTGCCCTTAACGCAAAATGAGGTTCACTGGGTAACAACACAGAAAGTAGAGAGCCTGAGCAGTAGCAAGCATTCTCTACTACCACGGAAAGTTAAATCTCTTGAATCCGTAATGGATTTTGGTTCAAGCAGTTGCATTCCCGAACACTGAACGATATAGTATGAATGAGTAAGGAATGTAGCAAATTATGAACGTGAAAGATAAGAAGCAACCAGCATGAAGGGGTCAACGACAGCAAAATATATATATATATATATATATATATATATATATATATATATATATATATATATATATATATATATATATATGTATTTTTTCTTCTATATAACGGGGTTGCTGCACATACGTGAGCAATTTCTTCACGGTTTTTCCCCGTTGAGTAAAAAATATTTTATTGCCAAAACGCAAAGCTTTGTTGTGTCACTGTCGCGGTCAGTTGGTTAGGACGCTTGCTCCTCTGGTTGACTGACTGGGCGGGTTGCCAGTCGATTGACGGGTCGAAGGTTAGACCTGATGGCTGACGTCACCAGCCCGGATGGTCGAATGGAGGAGCTTGCAGGACCGTCGGCTGACTGGGCAGTTGAGAAAAATTTGTTGCACTGAAGACGGACAAAAGGAGATGGTCCGAAAGCTTTGCGTTTTGGTAATAAAACGTTTTTTACTCAACGGGGAAAACCGTGAAGAAATTGCTCGCATATATATATATATATATATATATATATATATATATATATATATATGTATATTTCTGCAAGTGTAATAATATCACGGATTGTCCCCGTTCGTTGAAAGCATTGTTATTCCAAAAAAAAAGTGCAAAGCTTTCGGGCATAGCCTTTGCCCGTCATCAGTGCCAAAAAAATATATAAAAAGAAAAATAATAATGTTGCTCAACTACCCAGGTTGGTCAGTCGGTCTGCAGGTACTCCTACTCAGCCGACCTAGGCAGACGCTTCATCAGTTGGGTCATACCTTTGACCGCGTCGAATCCGCAATCCGCCCTAGTCAGCCGTGCAGAAGCACGAGCATTCCAACCAACCGACCGCCCAGGGCAGAGGCAAATCCATATATATATATATATATATATATATATATATATATATATATATATATATATATATATATATATATATATATATAAAGGGCAATTTTAAAACAACGGAATCGTTCAATAGAATCTGGTTGAGTTCATTAGTCGAGATGTGCTTATCACTAAACCAATAATCGTAGCTGGTTTATTACAGTGCAGCATGGTTGAATCAGCTACGCCGCTGAAGACGACGCAAGAAAAGACCCGGCAGGTTCGGATTATATGAAAGTGTTGGAAATAAATAAGTAATAACGATAAGATTAAAGAACATCACTCTCAGGCATATCGTTACCAATCACCATGTGTTCAAGATGTTCATACTCCGTTTATGTTCTTGAAAACGGAATTGTTCGTAGTGGCGTAATTCAGCATAGCTTGTTTTTATATTTGCTACGACGGCTGACATAAGTTTCTTGACGGTTTCTTTTCTTACTCTGCATTTTAGGGATCCCTCGCGTCGCGTCTTCACCAACAAAAAGAGTACGATCACGCGTGGACGAATAATCTATGCAATAATAATGGTTATTGTACAGTAGATGCCTACTATTGAGACTAAAGAATGGTTTAAAAAAGAAACTGTTCGGTTTAAGTAATCTTGTTTCTTCTTTGTGAACCTTTCGCATTTTCATTATTACTTTTAGCTTTCTATTTTTCTCCTTGCTTGTCTATTCCTTTTCTGTTCTTCCTTCAGTTCTTCCCTTGCTCCTTCCCTATTTCTCGCCCTTATGAGGAAGAGAAGCGTCAGCAAACACCCAATATTCAATACAATAAGAAGATACGGAAGAATGGAATTATGGCAAAAAGTAATGGAAAGACCAAAACTTTAAAGAAACAAAGGAATAAATGGAAAAGAAGGACGAATTAGGAGAAGCAGAGATGCGTGGTAATAACAAACGAAAGAACGGAAAGTTTGAAGATGAAGGAAGAAAGATACATAAGAAGGAATGGAAAGGCATTAAAAAGAAGCAACAAAGTTTTTTTGGTCGACCAGTTTCAATTTTGAACCATTCCCTAGACTCGTCAATAATCATGGTCCCGCTGACCAATGTCCATTATTATTATCCTATAGAATATTTGTTCACTTGTACTCGCATTTATTGCTGATGGAGACGCGACATTGGGAGCCTGTCGGCTCTAGAGAAAGTAAGGAACCCATTCAAAAGTAAGCTCAGTTGTCTTAGCGAACATAAACTAAGCTGTGTCGTTTATGTTGATTGAAGTTTCGCGGTTCTTTTCAGCTTTGATAATTTACAATGCCTAATGTTTTGCGAGTTCGCTTTAAGTGGGGAATGCAGGTACAATTCCACGTACTCATTCGGACCATCGTTCTACTTCCCGCTTAAGCAGAAAAAACCAAATAGCAAAGTGAACGTTTTTGGCATCGATCTTTCAGGGCAATCAGTACGTCATATGGAGGCTCTGCGATCTTAGGAGTCGTCATGAAATTATCAGCGCTTTCCTCTACGGAAATTGTCTGAACAAACATCTGGCTTTACCGCTGGGAACGGTTGTTGCGATACTTAATGTTGCCCACACAAAAGGCAGAAACGTCGTGCTTTCGGTGAGTTGCTATTGCTTTGCTAATCGATGCTACGCAGTTAGTATTGTGCCTATAGAATAAGGCGAACACCCTACAATTGGATGTCGCCGAAAACGTGTTGGAAATGGGTCCCTGTCCAGACTTTGCAATATGCAAATCGCGTCAGATAAAAACTGGCGAACCGTGCAGCAATTTCGTAAACAAGTGAGCAACCGCGCGAGCATCTCTTCCCACTAATTGTCCACTCGCCCTACAGATCTGAATCCGACGTCTGCGATTTCCACTTGTCCAGCACCCTGAAGCGTTATGCCTCAAAACGGGGCGAGCTGCAGTTCGCCAGCAGTTTGCCAACCGGCGGCCGTATGTTGTCGGCCGCGCACTCACAGCCGCCTCGTTCCGCGTCCCGACCCATTGTTGGCGGAGGACTCAAAATAAGTTCCAGGTGAATACCGCACAGAGTTGCTTACTGAATGGGCTGAATTTTTAAACGAGCGCCCTTCGCAGCAAGGTGACGGTAGACGATATCAAGTCGATGTTAAACAATACGAGGAAAGGTGGCGGAGCGAAGAACGGCGGTGGAAAGGACCAACCGACCCTATTGAGCGCCTTGCAAAAGCCCACAGTCGGGAGCAAAAGCCTGATAAAGGCGTTGGGATTAGAAGAACCGGACAGCTTCAAGTCAAGTTCGACTATGGGCGAACATTTTCTTGTCAGCAACTCAGTGTTGAAAAATCAACAGTACCTGAAGAGAGGTGGAGCTAGAGCAAGTTTGCCGGCTGTTCCAAAATTAGGAAAAGGTTCCAAGAATGGCATCATTCTGCTAGATGACGTTGCTTCCAAGGTATACCATTTCAGCCGTAATGATTTATATCCTAAAAATGTAGTCGTTTCAGCGAAGGGCTACCGAGATTCAAAAGCGTGCCATCGGTAGCACGGCCGTTCGAAAGCGCGAAATGGAGGAAAACCAATGTAAGCAAATTAGTGTATTCTCCTTTCTGCTCGTACTTATACGATTGTGTGGAAGGTAAGAGAGGCCGTCTAGGAGACTTCGTCATTAGCAAAGAAGAAATGGCAAACCTCGCTGGCCGCTCAACGGAAGCAGAAAAGGACTTACGAGTAAGTTTCCATTCGCTAAGGAAGTGGGACCTCATTTTGGAACTTCCGTTTATCTTCTCAGGACGACGCCGCCAAGCAGGAAGAGTACTTCAAGGTGATGGAGGCGAAGGAGAAGCTGGAAACTCGTGCTAGTCAGTTGTTCGAAATTCCAAATTGCGCCGTGATTACTTGCAAAAAGGCAAGACGCGAGGGTGATATGGCAATTTTAAGTTGCCGCCATCTTTAGTGCGACTATACATGGCATAGCCGGTCGGAATTTTGCAAGCAGCAGGGACACGTTGTCAGCAAGACCACAGCAACGAAGCGGTTCTTCCAATGCAAGGTGTGCGGCAAGCGTACCATAGCTTACAGCATGTACCCAAGAAAACCATGCGCGGGATGCAAGGTGATTGAGTTCCAGCGAGTTGCAATGAAGGAGGTTTGGAGTTCAACCGCTTCTATTTGGTCGCAAAGCCTGAGGTCGGCTGCTTTCAGGAACGCAAAGGTCCGAAGATGGGAGCGGAAGCGTTGAAAGTGCGTGGAGATGAATTGCCCTTCGTCGGCAGCTGAATCAACCAAAATGTCTTTGCACTGATCGCGTTCGTTCGAGTCGGCCGTTCGATCAGTTTTCCAAAGGACAATAAGTGTTACTTTACTAAATTGTGTTGTACCGGCTAAGAAATAGAAGTATTAATAAATTGCAATGAAGTTGACGTCCGCTTGTTCGACAATTCTGCTGCATAGCAAATTAACTCTCATCAGAGATAGCCACATTTAGTATTGCGGAAATAAGGACAATTGGTTCTTCATTTAATTGGCATTCTTCGCAGTTCGCTGAGCAGCCATGTTACGAAAGTTAGCAACACCATGAAGGTTGCTTGGTGCGCTGCTGCCATCGACACGGGAACTTGGTGAACAAGCGTTGCAATTCCCAACGCGACTTGACAGGCGCAAGTTACGATCAGCGCATGGAGAACTCTTCTGCTGCGAACGGCCAAAGGCATCCGACGACTGACCAACCATGCGCCAATTACTAAGCCAAACGTCACGTAAGCCTGAAGAATAAATGCAACCTTTAGATGTGTATTCCTGAATACGCGGTGGCGTGCGCAGGTACACCTGCAACGATGTACTCGCGTATCAGTCCCGGTCAATCTAACTCTTTGAATTTGAAATCAAAAATGCAGCACCTCGACAAAGGCGAGTTTGCTCGTATACGCTCTTTTACGCGTCTTTTTCTTTCCTTTTTCTAATGACAAATGAAAGACGTAAATTTCAACGGGTATTTCCGTGACAAGGAACGAATATGGTATGTGGGTAGATTGCCACGGTGAATCCGTTATAAACACGTTACGGTGCTTCTAACATTACCAAAAAGGAACCTCACCAGTCGCAGGTGGGTTTATTTATTGGTAAACACGTGAGACAGTAACGTACGATCTTTCGTAACGGGTTCACCGTGGCAACTGAACGCCCCGTTACTATGCACCCTATTTTCAACGACATATATATATATATATATATATATATATATATATATATATATATATATATATATATATATATATATATATATATATATATATATATATATATATAGCAAACACAAGATAGGCATTAACCCGTTAGATGAAATCGTTTCATCCAATAAGGAAACGAGCGTAGCTTTCGGAACCACAAGTGCGTTTTTCACTCTTTTGATGGTACTCGCTACCCTGTGGCAAGCAACGCCTTTCCATCATTGTTTTACACTTCTAATAGGTCAGATGAAATCTAGAACAGCCAAACGAAAGACTACGGCAGATGGTAGCAGTAAAAAGATGAGAAAAGTTATCACATTAGAAGAAAAACTTGATGTGCTAACGAGGCATGCAGGTGGCGATAGGAATTCCAATATAAGCAGTGATCTTTCACTCCACGAATGTACTATACGAAATACAATAAAGCATGACACAGAAATCAAAGAAAAAAGTCAATTCGTGTCCACTTCTTACCATCTACAAACGACCACTAGGAATAGAAGCGTCTGCATGATAGAGATGGAGCGTCTTTTATCAGTATGGACTGAGAACTGCAATCAAAAAAGTATTCCCCTTAGTAAACTAGCAATTGAGAACAAAGCTCGAAGTTTGTTTACAGCAGTGAAAAGAAACGAGAAGGAAGTGGCAAGTGAAGAACCCTTATCTGCAAGTAATGGCTGGTTCTATCGATTTAAGAAAGGAACAAAGTCGCATAACGCTAAGCTTTTGGGAGAAGCTGCAAGTGCAGATCAAGAAGGTGCAGCACAGTATCCAGGCATTTTGAAAAACATTGTCGAAGAACGTGGTTATAAACGGATCAGCAGATATTTAATGTTGATTAGACGGATCAAGGTTCAAGGTTCGATCTGACGGGATCACGGAGCAAGGTTCGATATGACGGCCCCCACCGTTGTGTCGGCCGAGGTGGAAGAGCCTCTCCCGAAGGCGAGAACTGGTTGGCAGGACCTCAGCAACAAGACACGTACCGTAGCGCTGATGACGAGCCCAGAGGAGGCTCGAAAGCTTCGCTAAATGTGTTTTAGCGCCACGTGTTCAGAAATAAAGTGTTCCATCTACTTGTTTTTTGGACCGTGATCAACGGGAAGAAATCTCCGTGATTCTTCAATCAATTCAATCAATGTTGATTAGACGTGTCTATTTTGGAAAGAATGTCAACCCAATCCTGCAGGTCTAAAAATGAAGAAATTCATCCAGGATACAACATCAGCAAGGATCGCTTGACTCCTTTACTCGGCGGAAATGCAAAGGGAGACTAAGTTAAAGCCAAAGGTTGTTTACCGATCGCCTAATCCGCGAGCTCTTAAAGGTTACAGTCCGCAATCACTTCGGGCAATTTGGTGAGCTAACAAAAAGACGTGGATAACAACAGCGTATTTTGAAGATTGGTTATCAACGTGTTTTTGCTCAGCTGCGGAGAAATATTGCAAGAAAAATAACGTTGCTTATAAAGCATTGCTTATTCTCGATAATGCGCCTGGCCATCCCATTAATCTTGGAAACGAGAATGTTAAGGTCACGTTTTTACTTCCAAACACAACATCTCTGCTACAACCAATGGACCAAGGAATCATCGCCACTTTTAAAGCCTATTATTTAAGACAGACTTTCCAGCAGGCTACAGAAAAAACGACTGCCGATAACGGAACTTCGTTTGTTCATTTTTGGACAAACTACAACATCAAAGATGCAATTGATAACATTTCTAATGCTTGGCAAAAAATGTCTGAAAGCAACATGCACTTCGGTTGGAAATTTATCATGCCTCATTGTGCAAGTGGTTTATTTGATTTCCCCTTACAAATTCAAAATGTTATTGAAGAAATAACAGACATCGGAATCAGAAAGCTTGGATTAGGGGATCTAAATGCAGAAAGCGTCCAACAAATGATCGAGTCTCGCTCGGAAGAATTGACAGATGAAGATCTCTTTAATTTAGATTAAAAAAGTGCGCTTCGAGATGAAGATCATGATGACGAAGAATTCACTAATAAGAATAACGACTTTCCGAAAAAAGATTTCGAAGAAGTATTTTCCATGGTCGAATCGTTGAAGCAAAAGCTTTTGGATGCTGATCCTGACATTGATCGCAGTATGCAAGTTAGTCGACATATTGACTACATTCTTCTCCCCTAGTTGAAGATGTATGAGGAAAACAAGAAAGCAAACCTGCTCAGACTACTTTGCTGCAATTTTTTTGGCAAAAATAAGTAAAAACTTTTAGTCGTAGGAAACAAGCACTATGTATCTTACGTTGAAGATGGAACCAAGTACTATAACTCCTATGTTATAACCATTCCGAATAGTACGATTTCGACTACTACGCAATTTTTCCGGTCCGCATTAATCGTACTAATCAGAGCCCGCCTGTATATATATATATATATATATATATATATATATATATATATATATATATATATATATATATATATATATATATCGGAAGACGGGATGTCTTTTAACGGGAGCATGGATCTTCATGATGTTGAGTTTTCACGGATTTTTCCCGTTGCTTTGTACGTGGATGGATCTGTAAGTAAACTGACACGGTTTCCCTACCAACGGATGGATGAGAGTAGTTATTAGAAGACACCTTCTGTTTTCTAATAACTACTCTCATCCATCCGTTGGTAGGGAGACCGTGTCAGTTTACTTACAGATCCATCCACGTACAAAGCAACGGGAAAAATCCGTGAAAACTCAACATTATATATATATATATATATATATATATATATATATATATATATATATATATATATGCAGGATATGAAAACATAGGCACATCGAGATTTGGTACCGAACTTCCCAAGAACTGACGTTGTAGCGGGAAAACCTGTACATTTACATCTAAATCTCCTTGCGTTATAACGCGAGCCGTTCCCAATGATAAACAGAATGAGTAACTATGAGTGACTCGTCACGTTATTGAATGGAATGTTTTAGTTAATAGCTATGTATAACAATAAACAGAACTATTTGCCTTGTAAATATGAAAGTTTCTTTATAGTTTCACACGTTTCCTAATATGATTCATCTGATGTTACTTCTGCTGCTGGACGTGAAATAACGTTATATTGAAATGGAGTATCGCTCTATAACGGGTATCAAAGAAACTGCAATTTACTACACCTATACCTCGCTATAGTTGCACAATTGGTTCCAGGCCACCGCAATAAAACGAATATCGCAATAAAGTGGGTCAGGTGAGATATTGGTTTCCTAGCGCTGGAGTACAGTTGTCCTGGTCAAGAAGCCTAGCTTCTCCACTGTATATAGTATGTGCAACGAGACTGAGACTAAAGGACAACGCAATTGCGGTAGATAGCACATCTTTATTGCAAAAGATTACTATTCACTATCCGAACTCTTAGCGAGTCGCTAACAGGTCGCTCGTCCGCCTACGTTTAAGTATCCTCACATCGAAGAATAGAGATGAACTGTCCAGCGCGGACCGACACCCAGTTTACATAGTCAATGTTGCAGGCGCCGCGGGCGCAATTATAGCGAGGCGCAATAAAGTGAGGGGCAATTATAGCGAGGTATAGGTGTATTCCTTGAGAATCCAATGAAAGATTAAACAACTCCTACGACAGCTTGTTGATTACTTCAAATTATGACGATGTAAACGCAGTTCCAAGATTTGACTATTGCATTCTTAAATAAGCATACCTACGTACTTTCTTTGTTCTTCATATCCCAAGCCAACAACTGACTGGACAGTTGACATTACTATTTACCACTGATGATGGACGAGGAAACGTCCGAAAGCTTTGGTAAAAAACATAAAAAATATTCTTCCAAGAAACGGGATTTAACCATGTCTACGCAATAATAGAATGTTTCCAACAACCCCGTCAGCCAAAGAGAAAAATTTCAACAATTGAAATCATATTAAAGCGACGTACCAAATTTCGGTGAATGAACTGAATGGTCGTCTGATTTTCAACAGCGTTCTTCCACAGCGGCTGCAAAGTCAATAGATCTGTGGGGATCCATCGGTCGGCAAACTTAGGCCAAGAATTGTACACAAGACCTGCTTGGAGGCCGGAAACTAAGCCACCCCAAACGCCTGTAAGAGCTGACGCGCCCAGCGACAGCGCCGTTAAAAGACGAAGTCCCTTGACGCCAGGGATCAGATAGTTCTGCAAATTTATATGTACTTTTCAGCGACAATTCTGCGGCAAGTTGAAATGTCACAAAAATTCATGGTGTGAATATTTTTAATGGTTAACAGAGCCAAAGTAGTCTGGCCTGAAATTCTTTCCAAACTTGTAATTCTACTTTAAAATTAAGCGACGAACGCTCAACTGATCATCCGTCTGTTCTCCGCCTAAACTCTTTGTACTTGTAAATATAGAATAATTCATGCTATTTTAACTATTGCTGAATACAGCGGGTTGTACTTACGTGATTCGCGGGCAAAATATGCGCAAAGCCGCACCATAACAACAAGGTGTAAAGACCAAAGGCCAACGTGAGATGCGAAGTCAAACGGTAGTGGCTAATGCGTGGGGCTGATTTATCCGTATCCAACCCGGATTTCACCATGTACCAGCCAAGTAAACCCTAAATTATCTATCAGTGCTGTCTACATGCCGTTTTGAAAATGCCAGTTATAACCTGAGAAATCAACAGTGAAGCACAGGTGATTACAGGGAGCTTTGCTGAAGGACGAAGAAAGCCTCTGTACCAGAAATAGGCTGCTGGAACGATAAAGACCAAGCCAGCAGCACGTGCAACCATGCGATGGGCATACTCCATGCGCCATATGAACTTGAACTCTTCCAACGACATCTCCCGATCGGAAGACTTGCTAAACATATGGCATGAACATGGAAAGCGCGAACACCATTTATTAATACTATTTGTATTCTGGGAACTGTTTGTACTTCTCAAACTCTTGCACCCATTCGGTTTCACTGATAGGAGGTTTCATCCCGCGTATAACACGCCAATCTACCATACTCAGGCCGGATTCAGTTAATCTATAGTTGCTGAGCATTCGTAAGAATGAAACGATCGAGATAAACTATCACCTTGTTATTCCACCAGCCACAAGCGTGCCGAAAACAAGGCCACCACATCCCAAGAACCAGGAACCTACCAGTTTCTGAATTCTTGGTTCAAGGAATCTGGGGCTGGACCCGAGAAAACTGCACTTTCGTCTTTAATGTTCAACGTAAACATTGGTCACAGGACGCCAAAATCCAACTTACTGCCAAATGCCCAAAGTCCATTTTAGCTGGACAGTGTTCCTGGCGAACAGCCTGAATTGGGAAGCACACTTTCGCCACAACGGAGTCCCAGAGAATAACATCTGCTAAACAGAGCGAATTTTAGGTTCGTAACGAAGAACACGCGAACAGAAGCAATGATTCAACAAAAGGCTTTGAAAGCACCGATAGAAACTTGGCGCAGTCATAAACAGGGTAGGCTCCATCCCGTTTACTAAAAAGCGAAGTATTATAAACAGGCGGAACGCTTTCCAAAATGTATTAGTAATTCTTATCATATCGGCTGCAAACACTAAGATTTGAATGACGATTACAATAACCAACAAAACCTAAGACTGATGATCTCAGGGACAGTATTAAGTTTCGTGGGTACTTAATAAGCTAGCAGCTGGGGTCGTACGATCGCATTTGTTCTAACATTACGTGCCCTGGTGCTTGCGCGATATTTTACTCCATGTAAAGAAAGCACATCATATAACTTTCATACAGAAATGAAACTCCACAACTGCACGTGTACTTCAAGAAGCACTTTACGGTTTCGTTGGAACATTCACGTTCAAATGATAAAAATTACAGCAGATCGGAATCAAACTTAGGAAAACAATACCGATGTTAAAACATGAAAATGGCGTAAACATTTTTGCAACCGTAAAACGCTTTAAAAGAGCAAAAATTAACTAGCAATAACTGGTGGATCGAACCGAGCAAACGGTCTTTAACCAAGATTTCAAGAAATTAGCACACCCGTTGCACACTGGATTACGTTTTTTCAGGTTTAAAAAATAGACTGGATGATCTAACGGCATGTCAGAAGAAAGCTCACAGGTACACTGAATGCTCTGCGCAAGACAAGTAAATCTAAGCGGTACACGAGAACGGGATTTCCTCCAAACTTTAAGAAACTACAGGTTAAGTACGTGATGTGCAGGTGTCCAGCTAAACGTACTCTGCAAATTATCCTTAACTATTGATAGCACGCAGCGAAACGAGTCTTCAAAATTTTAAATATTTGGTTTCGTCTTTGTAGCGGAGCACGTCTTTTCGCCGGCGAACACGTTCGCGGGCGAGCACTTTTGGCGTAGCCAATCAGCGTCGGGTGCGCAGCCAATCGCCGCTTACCGATAGTTCAATGATTGGCTACGGCAAATTGACGCGCGTGACGATTCGCTTACGGTGATTGGCTACGGCGAAGTGTCGCACACGTCGATTCGCTCAGAGCCCTCACGGTGATTCGCTCATGGGTTTTCACGGTGATTCGATCCCGGCGAATTGACGCGCATGGCGATTCGCTCAGGAGCCCTCACAGTGATTCGCTCAGGGGCCCTCAGGGTGATTACGTAATATGTATTGCTCGCAATTATATGCTCGCAATATGTATTGCTCGCGATTACTAATAAATTACAGGGTACGGGACACCTGACCGCGGTGCACCTGACCGCGGGGACACCTGACCGCGGGGACATCTGACCACAGGGACACCTGACCACGGTGCTTCTGACCGCACGGACACCTGACCGTGGCCGCCGGAGCGCTGGTGCTACACGGTGATCGGATAACAGAGATCCTGTTCAGGGCCAATTTGATGTTTACCGCCACCGCCTTTGTTCTCGTTAAGTTTTGTTAGTTCTGCTGTACTTTGTACTTGGTTGATTTGTTTCAATTACCAGAGGTCTATATTGGTACTAGGAAAGAACACAGTTTGTCTGAATTCCAGTGCTTCAGACAAACTGTGTTCTTTCCTAGTACCAATATAGACCTCAGGTAATTGAAACAAATCAACCAAGTGCAAAGTACAGCAGAACTAACAAAACTTAACGAGAACAAAGGCGGTGGCGGTAAACATCAAATTGGCCCTGAACAGGATCTCTGTTATCCGATCACCGTGTACCACCAGCGCTCCGGCGGCCACGGTCAGGTGTCCGTGCGGTCAGAAGCACCGTGGTCAGGTGTCCCTGCGGTCAGATGTCCCCGCGGTCAGGTGTCTCTGCGGTCAGGTGCACCGCGGTCAGGTGTCCGTGTCCGTAAATTACATCCTCGCCCATCGTCTGCTTTTACTAATAAATTAGCCCATCTGCCACAGGTGAGGCTTGCTTAGTCGTGATTACAGACAGCACGAGCAAGACCAAACGAGTAGTCAGCCGTCCTTCGTTGAACTACATTGGAGTCTTTTCGGTTTGTACCCCGGCATTGCTCAAGTCGACCTCCCACCTCGACCCCATTCTCTACCTAATCCTGCGCAGGCAACGTGACTCCTATCCCTATTGTTTCCCAGCCCTGACGCTGTTCCCGAACTGGTATTGTTTCTGAACCTGGGCGCTGTGGTTCCGCTATTGTTTCCGAAGCTGGAACTCATAATTTTCCTGGTCAAAATTGTCGTTCGCTTTTACCCTGGCATTAGCAGTTGAGCGCACCCATGTTGCCGTAGAAATGCAGGTTAGTGCGTATGGGAGCGAGTGAAACACAACCGTTTATTGTGTGTCGAACTACTAGAATGGTCTAGACCTCGGAAATCGGTCCAATAATACGTTGGGGTCACCGTAGGCCCTTAGGGTGCGTAGGTACAAGTTTCGCGGGCTGTACCTGCTGGTCCCTACATCACTCCCCCCTTAGATGAGGGAACATCGTGCCGGTGGCCACTGAAAGGATACGCGACGGTAGGGCATGGCTGATGCCACCTGCGGTTCATTCATCAAAAACGCTGGTTTAGTCCGGTCAATTGCGATTGTCGTGTGGTTTCCTCCTAAATCGACGGTGATGGTTTTGCTCGTCCGACTGAGGACTCCATAGGGGCCGGCATATGGGGTGTCAGGCTGCTGGTCCGTCCCGGTTCTTCAATGAAGACATGAGTGCAATCCTTCAGTGACTTGCTGCAAAACGTGGCCGTGCTATTGCGACGAGGAGGCGTCGGCTGTAACCTGTGCATCGCTGCTTTCAGCGTGCTTGTGAAACTACTGGGATCGGCGCTGGTTGATGGGCATGCTGGGGACAGGAACTCGGCTGGCAGGCGCAAGCTGGAGCCATATACCATTTCGGCGGGGGCCAGGCCAATGTCGGCTTTCAAGGCAGTGCGGATGCCTAAGAGGACCAGAGGTAACGCCGTTGTCCATTTAATACCGGCTGCTTGCATGCGGGCGATGAGGGCGGCTTTTAGCTGCCGATGGAATCGTTCTACCATTCCGTTGGCCTGCGGGTGGTAGGCGGACGTTGGCGTGTGTTCGATGCCTAAGAGTTTGTTCAGCGATGACCATAAGCGTGATTCAAATTGACGTCCCTGATCCGTCGTTATCTGTAGTGGGACGCCGAATCGGGCTATCCAGTTACCTAGAAAAGTCTCTGCTACTGTTTGGGCAGACGTGTCCCGAACAGGCCACGCCTCCGGCCAGCGGGTGAACCGGTCTACTGCTGTTAGGAGATATTTATATCCATCCGCGGTTGGCAGTGGGCCGACGATGTCCACGTGAACGTGGGCGAAGCGACTGTGGGGCAGAGGAAACTCCTTAGGTGGCGAGCGTGTGTGTCTGTGGACTTTCGCCTGTTGGCACTGCAGGCACTGTCGCGTCCACTGGGCTACATCGCTCTGGATGCCTGGCCACACGTAACGTGTCAACATGAGGCGTTTCGTGGCCCTTACGCCGGATGGGAGAGGCCGTGGACGGACTCAAAAACAGCTAACCTGAGCGTGCCCGGGACGTACACCCGAGGTTCTCGCAGCGAAATATCTTTCCAGAGGGGGTAAGTGCAGCCTTCTATTTGCTCGGGGACCAGCTGCAGCGAAGCGTGGTCTTTCGTCCATTGTAGTTCTTTGTCGTTGCTCTGGGCGACAGCGATGTCTTTGACGGAGATTGCTGAAATATCCTCCGAGGCTTGAATTTCACGTGACAAGGCGTCTGCCACGATGTTGTCCCTACCATTTATGTGGCGCATCTGTATTTGCATTGAAGTGACAAAGTCGAGTTGTCGAATTTCGCGGTCGTTTTAAGCCTTGTGAGCCATTCTCAAATGCGCGGACGAGGGGCTTGTGGTCAGTGTAGACGATCAATTCGCGACCTTCGACCATCTGTCGGAAATGCTTCACAGCAGCGTACACTCCCAGCAGTTCACGGCCAAAGGTGCTGTAACGCTTTTGATGATCCTGTAGGCGTCTGGAAAAAAATGCCAACGGTCTCCAGGACGACTCCACATTTTGCTGTAATACCGCACCAATTGCCTGTTCTGAAGCGTCTACCATGAGCGCTAATGTGGCGGTGGGCTCCGGGTGTTCCAAACGTGTAGCACAGGCTAAAGTTGACTTGGCTGTGCTAAATGCATCCACCGTGGCGGTCGACCAGTGTATTGTACCTTTCGTCTGGGCGACCAATGCATCTAAAGGTTTGAGGAGGAGGGCTAAGTTCGGAATGAAACGTCGGTAGAAATTGACCATGCCGAGAAACTGTCGCAATTGTTTAACGGTCGTAGGCCTCGGAAAGTTTTGAAGGGCGTCAACCTTGTCTGGCGAGGGCTGAATGCCGTTATGGTCGACCAGGTGTCCTAGAAAGACCAGAGATTTGACGCCAAGTACGCACTTGTCTGCGTTTACTTTTAGGCCATACAATGCCAAGCGGTCAAATAATTTTTGAAGCACCAAGAGGTGTTCTGCTTCCGACTGACTGGCAACAAGGATGTCGTCCACGTAAACGAAACAGTCGTGGAGTCCTCGAAGAATTTGGTCGATGATACGTTGGAATGTCTGGGCGGCGTTTCTTAAGCCGAACGGCATCATGGTGAACTCGTAAAGACCGAAAGGCGTGATTATAGCCGTTTTTGGGACGTCTTGGGAACGAACCGGTATCTGAAAGTAGGCACTTGCCAGGTCGATTTTTGAGAAAACGGTCTTCCCACGGAGTTCGTTGTTGAAGTCTGCAACATGTGGTAACGGATAGCGATCCGGTTTCGTGCTTCGGTTGAGGTTGCGAAAATCCCCGCAAGGCCGCCATTGACCTGGTTCTTGCTTAGGCACAAGATGTAGAGGAGACGACCAATTGCTGTTTGACGGTCGGACAATTCCTTGGCGGAGGAGTTCCTCAAAATGCTGTTTGGCAATGCCTAAGCGTTGTGGTGCGAGGCGGCGAGCCTTACTCGATACTGGCGGTCCGCTCGTTTCAATCACGTGTTGGAAATGCTCCAAGCGGCTTCGTTCTTCAGTGGTCTTAGGGTCATAGTGCTCTTGGGCATCTACAAATCGTTGTATGAGCCGACTAAACTCATTTGGTTGTGGAGACATGCCTGCCACGGGGTTCTGCGATGTAGAAGAGGAAAGACGTCGGTTTCCGATGTCGACTGCAAGGCGGTGATGGTAGATTAAGTCGGCGCCTATGATCGCTGTGTTCACGTCGGCAATTGTGAACGTCCATTTGATTGGAGGCAAGTCGTCCAGGTGAATCGTTAGCGTTTTGCTGCCGCTGACTGTCACGGGGGTTCCGTTGATTGCCTGTAGAGTTGGCAACACGTCGTGAGGTTCCAGGTACTTTGCGGATGCGAATTTGAGTGGCAAAAGGCTGACGGTCGCTCCTGTGTCGATGAGGAAGCGTGTGCCAGTCTGTTGGTCAGTTAGAAAGAGACAACGGCTTTGTTCTTTGGCTGCGCGGACGGCCGTCAACGTCGCGTGCCATTGTCGTTTCCCGCCTGACAGGGAGGAGTACACTTGCGGGCGTCTTGACCGAAGCGGCGATGGTAAAAACAAAGCCCTGGGGGGTCCCTGCGACCGGCCATAGGCGACGGCGATCGTCTTTGTTGATAGCGGCGAGAGGGGGAGGGACTGCGTGGTGAGCGGCGACCGTTTTCGACGGCCAGGGTCAGCTGTTCGAGCGCCCGCTCGAGACGGTCAAGCCGATGGCTAACATTTTGCACCCCATGCGCGATCCCTGGAGTGCCGCACGGCTGGAGAGCCATCAACTGGTCGGCGATGTTCGCCAATTCGTTCAGTTGCTTGTCACCTAACGGGACCATTGCCGCCTGTAGCTGCGGTGGCAGGCGACTAAGGAAGAGTTGGCGTAAAATCGGGTTTTCTCGCTCCCTTTGCGAGGAGGGTAGCAGTTGTTCGAGGCGACGGAGGAATGCTGAGGGTGTACGGTCAGATAGTTCCTCACCCAAGAGTGCTTGTCTGATGCGCTGTTCCTCACTGTCGGCCAGGCGTCGTAGACACACGTTCTTAAGGGCAGTGAAAGGTGCTGTTTGCGTGTGCGCCGTCAGTATAAAATCGCGTAGTTGCGACAAGGAATCTTCCGGTATGGCACCGAGGCCCAACTCAAACATGGTTGGTTCATCCTGGATTCCCCGATGTTGGAAGAAGAGTTGAAGGCGCGCAAACCACAGCTCAGGGTCGGCGGCGATATACGGCGGGACAGGTAGCATTGTAGATACCAGAGGTTGCGAGGCGTCCTTGGGCGGTACCGACGACTGAGCAGTTTTCTTGGCCATAACAAGTAGACGGGTCACCAATATGGGAGCGAGTGAAACACAACCGTTTATTGTGTGTCGAACTACTAGAATGGTCTAGACCTCGGAAATCGGTCCAATAATACGTTGGGTCACCGTAGGCCCTTAGGGTGCGTAGGTACAAGTTTCGCGGGCTGTACCTGCTGGTCCCTACAGTGCGATATATTACTGGATTTCTGATTGTCTTAGTACATCTGTTTGAATACCGGATGCTTTGTGACGGGTTTCATGCCTGAGCCAGGGCGTTCCGAAAGCTACGATAAGTGTTTTCATCCTGTGGAATTGCTTATCCATGCCATTGTAGGGCATTTGCACATTTATTACAGGTATCTTCAAAGTGGTGGTATTCCGGCTTTCCCGTTTTTGACGATACCTGTAATAAATCCGCAAATGCCCTACCAGCGGATGGATGGGCGATTGTTAGAGATATCACAGGTCAAGAACACACTTTTTTCGAAGCTTTCGGAAAGCCCTGGTTCCGTTGTCAGCGATGTTGAAAGGAACGGATGCCATCCATCATGCATCCGTCTGCCCTTTCAACATCGCCGACGACGGAACCAGGGCTTTCCGAAAGCTTCGAAAAAAGTGTGTTCTTGACCTGTGATATCTCTAACAATCGCCCATCCATCCGCAGGTAGGGCATTTGCGGTTTTATTGCAGGTATCATCAAAAACGGGAAAGCCGGAATACCACCAATTTGGAAATATGAGACCCGTTACGAAACACCCAATATTAAAAGGTATCTTCAAAACGGGAAAGCCGGAGTACGACCAAAATTATGCCGTAGTACGTCTTTACAGCCCAGCGGAATGAGCAGACAGTAGTAGTCCGCGGGTGTTAGATAAAAATAACAATGTGGGTATTCTCCGTCTTCACAGAAACTGCTCCTGAGTGATGGCCATGGTTTTACGTACCACTGATGACCGAGCATAGTTCGGTAAGGTAGACGTTAGCCCTCGGGGCGTAGAATTACCAGTTTCACTTACGCCCCATTGAATTAATGTCACTCTGTCGTTTAGTCAACGTTGCCCACACCAGACTAACTTTATTTACAACCGAATCACCAAAAATGCAGAACGTAATTACAAGAACCCAATAGTAAAAGTAAGAACAATAACACTAACCAGCCACTGCAAACCTTCAACACAATTGCTGTACTCTATTTCTCTGTAGTCCAATGTAGTTGAAGATTGGGTTGCTTGTAACGAGCTCTCGCATGATGGAAAGGGTCTTTTTGAGACGGATTTTAGCTCGTTGTGTGATATATGAACTGTACCAGTGATGCCAAGTAGAAACCAAACAAACTTAAAGACCTTTCAACCGTCATTTGCTTGGTTTCTACTTGGCATCACTGGTACAGTTCATATATCACACAACGAGCTAAAATCCGTCTCAAAAAGACCCTTTCCATAGTCCAATGTAATCGTAATTTCTTATGATCAACCGTTGCCGGTTTAGTGGAGATGAGGTGATGCCCCCGAGTAGACTAGCAACGCAGCAAACAAGTGTTAAATCATTGATTACATTCGGCGCCTGCTCGGTTATCCCGGAGAGGATAGGTGAGAAGATAAGATGAAGGCATGCGATGGCGCGGGCTGTAACTTGGAGCGAAGCAGCTGAAATTGCACAAAGTTCCATGAGGAAACATGGAGCGGAGAGCCGAAGGTGGGAACAAGAACATGTAGACGGAGATGAGCCCTTAGGTGGGGAGGAAGACATCACATTTAGGAAAGCACCGCGATCGAGTATGATAGCGTGGACGTTGGAGTTAAGGCGCCGGAATTGGAAGCGGGGCCATCGGTAAACATGGAATAGAGATCACAAAGGTGGAGGACAGACGTGTACTCCTTCGCTGCGACCAATTTCGCAAGGAAATTCGCTCATGGGCTCTCATGGGATTCGATCCCCGCCAAACGCTCGCCGACGACCACTTTCATCGGGATCGAATCACCGTGAGGGCCCCTGAGCGAATCACTGTGAGCGTCCCTGAGGGAATTACCGTGACGGCCCGTGAGCGAATCGCCTTGTGCGGCAGTTCGCCGTAGCAAATCACCGCAAGGCTCCTAAGCGAATCGCCACGCGCGTCAATTCGCATAGCCAATCAGTGAACCGGCGGCGAGCGGCGATTGGCTGCGCGGCCCACGCTGATTGGCTACGCCAAAAGTGCTCGCCGGCGAACTGTCGTGTACCCTAAGTAGGACGAAAAAAGTCGAGCGGTGGAAACCACTTAATAAGTGCATTTATTGACGAAATTACTGCGGGCGGTATCTTCACAGAGGGTCAAGTCTGTTATCTGCCCAGGAAAAATACAGTAACCCAACGGTAAGTAAGCAACAAGGTACTGTGCATGGCCTCATGATTATTGAGCGGCTGACTGATTGAGCCAATGATTATAGAGCGACTGCCGCTGGACGGTTTTGGTAGAGAAACATCATTCCTTCCTTTCCTCCAGTGAAATACAATACTGGGGCTTCTGGGTGTAGTTTCTAAATTTAGGTAAGGGTAGGAAGAAACTGCTCGCTATTTGTTGAAGGAAAACGTACTTCACCGGTTGTTGTTCCTTGTTGCTCGCGGGATGTCGGGAAAAGAACACTCCATCCTTTCCTCAGCATAAACCGAAAACTGATCCTTCTGTGGATAGGTTTTAGGCTTATTTAAGGGTAAGATGTTGTCAGTTGACGGTCGTGGTGGGAGCAAAGCCTACCTAGGGTAAAGCAACTGTATTGTTTATTCGCTTGAAGTCCAGATGGACGCGGTCAATGGGGTTATCATTTTTCGGCATAAATTTTATCACAATGGGTTAAGATTGGGATAGGGTCCTGCTGCCCATATTTAATGCGGTTTACGTAGTTTCGTGTGCGCTGCGAGGTTAGCAGCAACAAACGACAACACTGCTTTAATACACAATTGTCAGACAGTACAATACAGCAATAATAAAGGGTGCCGTTACACTCTTATTGTGGCGGCCAAAGCGCGGCGATTTCCGCAAGGATTTTGTCGAAGGCGGTCTCGCTGAGGCGCAGCCCTTTCCGCCACATGAATTCGCAAAGCCGCGATTCCAGCGTGCTTCGGTGTGTGCCGCACTGGGATCTCATAGAGCGCTTCGCTCGTGCCCAGAGGGATTCCACAGTTTGCGTGTGGGCACCCGTCACCGGGTTTACGAAGTTGGCGGAATGGTTGACACGCAGGTACGTGTAACCGTGGTTCGACAGACTGTGGTACCCTCTCCACTGGTCTGAAATGACCGTAGTGCCAGGTCGTGCATACCGCTGTATCAGCGGTATCAACGTCTGGCTACTACGATCATCAACGGAACGAGGAAGCACTCGCCATTTTCACGGCACATACCTCCAAAGACCTATTGTTGTGGGTACATGCGGCCCCTGTTGCATTTCCTCTTTGAGAGGAGACTTTCGTCGATCTCGACGGTCATCCCAGGGCCTCCTATCCTTACAGGATTGGCGCGGAACTTCTCGACAATCACCTCTCTCACGGCGCTGCACCATTCGAAGGCTGCGCTTTTGCCAGTGCCCACATGGCTTGCGCAGTAGGTGATCGTATTGAACTACTGGCTCCAGCCGAACAGGAATTTCACGACCTGTCTGAAACTGAGCTTCGATCCTATGAACCACGGATTAAAATTGAGAAACGTTCATCTTTCCATCATCGCTACCTTCCAGCCACGTTCCTGATCTCAATGTCATCTGCTTCATGCACGCAGCATTGGGACATCTCCATCTCGGAGATCGGGCACTGTTCACCTTTAGAGACGCGCTCTGGGCACACGCAAAGTCTATGCCGATGGAGCACACCCTTGTCTTGTAGAAAGCGAATCGCTGTTGCTTCATCTGCAACCAGCGTATCAATACCCGGCATGTTGGTACTTCCTAAACGAGACTTGAGAGTAGAACAGTAACGAGCAGGAGCTATCAACGTGTATATAAGTAGAGTTATTTCCGGTTGTCGTCCCGTTTCGCTGGTATCTGTAGCGGAAACGGGACGGCAGCCGGAGATAACTCAACATGAACAAACCCGTTACAAAACATCCTGTTTTCAAACATGTATATAAGTAGGCATAAGATGGCGATCAGGAGGTGGTGGGTCAAGCGCGGATTTTGCAGCAACCGGTCCACACGTGGCTGACCTTCCATGCTCTCTGATAATGGTGGTATGGTGTCGGATAAATAGGGCCTCTTTTATTTTCCGTATGTGGAAAAGGCTCTCGCGACGCAATATCCTTGGTTGTAGGTTGTGCAAACATTGAGTTGAATGTTCGACAACGGCGCAGGCTTTGATGACATTCTCCATTGTGTTCCGCGGTTCCAATGTCGGCGGGCGGCTTCGTTATCGGATTTGTGTCCCGTTGAGTCAGCTTTGGGCGTTCTTGTACCTCGTCACTGCGCCCTTGTGCTCATGGAACGTGTGAAATAAACTGTTGCTCGTTTCCCCTATGCAGTCACCCAGAAGAGCAACATGTAGAACCTGTGTTCAAATAGAAAAGATAGCGTGTGTGTCTCTTGCTTTAGAGAGGTGTGTGCGTGTTTAGCTTTCGTGTGTCTAGTAAAGGCTTATTGCGTGTGTCCGACAGTGAGTGTTGCGTGCAATAACAATTTACAACAATACGTTTGTATAAGTCGAGTTCACGGTATTCTTCCCCATTAAATGCGTTTTATACTTCATAAGCACAGTGTTTGTTAACATTAATAAATGACATTTTTGTTCAACGGCGATCACCGTGTGATTATAGCGCAATCAGAAAAATAACGTAAAGCACTTGATTGATAATCATGCGCGCAAACGAATTTCTATGGGTCTGACTCCTCAAATGCAAGAAACCTGCTATGGTTCCCATAACGTCAGCGTTTTCGCTCACATCCAGCAGCTGCATTGCCCTCGCGGGGAAACAGTGTTTTGGCCAAATTGGATCAACTGAAAAGCATTTTGAGGAAACCCAGTTTCTGATGATTTGCATGTAGACTTCTGAAGTGCCACGCGAAATCTGGCAAGGGCGAAGAAAAAGTGCTGTTGATGCAATAAAGCCATTTGTTGAATGGCGTTGCCACTAGAATATCTCATGCATGCACGTCGCGCTCGAACTTATTTCTAGTGGCATGCTAAGCGACCATTAGTCCAAGACAGGCACATCGCATTAATAACCACGCGTGCAACGAACAAGTTACTGGGAAGTTTACAGAATGGTTTGATAAGTTCAGGCATTAAATTATTCATAATAAGAAGTTTCGAGTCATTTGCATAGCTATAGAACATGCAAATATCCATCTTGCCCCGATGGGTTGGGTGCCCAGTTTTTGCGACATTTGATAGTTGATAGTATTAACAAAACTCTGACAATTCATTTTAGTGCAAAAGAAAGACGCAAGAACGATGGTGCAGTACTGAGATCACTGATAAAGTTATGAACGAAATTCTTTACCTCAAAGAAAATAGTTAATTTCTGCTCCCCATAATACACTCGGGAGTGAACATGCAAGTTTCTATTTTACTTTTCTAACTGATGTTTCTGAATGTCCGTTCTTGCAAATTTGATGGCTTTCAATACTTCGATGTTCGTAAATGCAGATAAATGTAACAGATAGGCGTAACACGCAACAGTTTATTGCAAAGGTGAGACAACGAAAGTAGATTAGTTACTTAGCGCTTTTGAAGCAGCCATTGTACCATACTTAATGTGAATGATTGGATTTATTAGTCGGTAAAGAGTTCGCAGTTCTCGGGTCATTTTGTCCCATGCATGGTCACAACTTTTGTACTCATTCCTAGAATGCAACATAGCGGAATTTCAGTACAGCTGAGGTAAGTGATTGCGTACGTCTCAACTCTTTGCTCTTCTGTTACGTGTTCCCCTACCCTTCGTATTCTCAGAATTTCCCTTACCACGCTCCCGTTTGCCTGCAACGTTTGGGGGCCCGTGTGATTACACAGCTACTCTGCTAGAGTGTGCCGCATTGTTCCAAGGTTTATTCGTCAACCAATGGACTACTGACGACTGTTGCGTTGCCGCCCTCGTATTTAATATTGAAATAGGCTACCGCTGTATATATTCGAAACAAAATTGAGCTATAAAGGAGCTTCACACTGTAGTGTCTAACATCCTGACTATTGCACAATGAAGGCATTCGTATTCTTTCTTCTCCTGACATTCGTTGCGTTAGCGTTCACGGTACCTTTCACATTATTGACAATCGAAATAAGTTATCATCGAACTAGTTCTCGCTCTTAGTATAAATGTGATAACCTTTTCCGCTACTGAAATCGCAAGACGATAGCCGTGCGTTCGCTGTAAGTGTTGCCTGTATGAAGACTTACAATATGTAGCACGCATAAGGGTAAGGATACTTTACGGCATACAGTTTGTTTTCCAGCGTTTCCTTCATTACCGAGGAAGGAATAAAATCACAGTTTCAAATAATACCTCAGTTTTACATTGCTCACGTAAAGTTTAAGCGTTTAACCAAATGAACGGATAGCTCAAGTTCATATATATCCATTATGACAAGTGACAAGTATTTCATAGAGAAAAGTGACAACTATCAATGATTGACTATTAAAGGCACCTGCTCAGCGAAAAGAATCAGGCTCAGGTCCCGATGAGGAAGAGATCGCATTGCAGCAGAAGAAAAATGCTTGCACCAGAGACGCAACGTGCTCTAGGTTAGGACACGAATTCCAGAAAGAACCAAATCGAGAAGTGGCTGGCGTGAAAAGGCAGAAATATTTCGCTTGCGTGAATGAATGCAAAGCGGTAAGTCCGTGACGATATTAATATCAAATAGTGCAGTTGTAGTGCATTCCCATTAGGAAAAAAATCGTCTGTGATTGATGCACACTAAAATCCCCTGTTGTCATTTCCGTAGTTCCGAGTGTTATCGTCCACTATAACTGTTAGTGAAAGTTACAGTTATGCAAATCCTAGCAATATTGCTCGACGTCATCGAGGGTAATTTGCTTCACTTTTCTGGCAGATGTTTTGCGGCGGCTCATAGACACCGTCTTTAAATCGACAGTGACCGTACCAGCAAGTGTACCGGTAGAACAATTGCCAATAAAACAGAAAGCCATGAGTTCAATTATCAGTCAGCTATGTGATCCATGAAGCTGCCTCTGGTGACTTGGCCTTTAGCATGCCTTTTGAAGGGTTCATTTTCCATAATCACACGGCATTTTAATGGCTAAACGAAAAGCCGCAGTCAGTCAAATGATTTCTCCTCAGGAATGATCTTCGCGGCTGCATTTAAATTTGCTACCGCTGATAGAAATTTATCTAAAAAACCTTTGGAAAACGTGCTACATTAAGGAAGGAATGAAATTAAGCTTTAACAGAGGAGCCAATCTTGAAAAGTTCAAAGCTACGATAGAAATTTTAAAAGAATGCAAAATCTAATTCTGGATACCAAAGCATTAAAACAAAACAGCATCGTGTCAGCTGAAGTACACTCTTTTGCTTTAGGACTATTAAAGTGCAACTAAAAATTAAACTTGCCGGACATTCCTCCATAAGTACTATTTTGCTAATGCAAGTGATTGTCAGACATTGGATGTGACATATTAGCATGAGCTATCGGTTTCGGTCTGAACTTTGCTCATTCATAAATCAGAAAACCTTTTTTCTGGCAGCTTTGTTTCTGACTGTTCTTAATGAAGTTGGTATTTCGCCCATTGATTATGATTAGCGTTAAAAAGGAAGCTGATACGTACAGTGCGTATACGAGCATGAGAGGAGACGATATTATTAGGCGAATATTTATCAAATCTACTTGCCGGCATGCAGTAATCACGTGCTCTTTTTCAGAAAGTAGACGCTCAAGCAAAGACTAAAAAATAAGAAGCAGCGACGGAAAGGTGAGAGCTCAGTAACTGTTGTTGATCAGTAAAGGTGCCGCTGCCGTGTGGATACAGAAAGCTTAAAGCAACCTTTACGGCACAGCTTGTTTTCAGATGTTTCAGAATTCATAGGAGGCTCAGTTCGCCTGCAGCCGTAGCCAAGTGAAATGAGCATCTCTGAAACCAATCTTTTATTCAAACTGTCGATTCTATTCTGCCCACACGTAATTGAAATGCTCAACGATGAAGTTATGACTTCCTCTGATGCCACTAATTAATACTCACTAAACGTATGATTGCACACTTGTCTATCAATATGTTTTTCCAGGAGGAAAAGGTTTCTTTGCCAGAAGCTGTATAGTCCATTTAATGTATTGAAGAGAAGAAGGAAACCTGTGTGTACTAATATTATGTTCGCGTTGGTGTCTGATGTATAAATAAACTTTGCAAAAATTTTGTTCCCGTCTTTCGCAGTTCTGCGCTGAAATAACTGCCTGCAAATACAAACTTAACCTAGAGGCGGAGCTTTTATCTGAGGAGCTGACAAATGATGGGCGAGCATCAGTCGGCAATAAGCGATCACCAATGAGTTAACTGATTCGCCAATTTCATTGCCTAATTGCGTAATCTCTGAGTTGCTGTTTCCTTTTCCTTAACGGGAGCTCCTGTTGCATGAGATACCTCTTGGAACGCTTCCCAGGAAGTTGTTAGCGTATTTGGACAAGAATGATTACAGTTTGTAAATTCTGCATTTTCCGATCTATTAGATAATAATAGAATCCAGACTAGATGCGACACAGCATGTTGGGAACTTACAAAAAGATGTCAACTGCCTCTTTTTATTGAAACGCTTCTGCCTATCTGTCTTGAAGGTGGTATGAGCAGATAACTAATAAGTGCATTGCTGAAAACTAAAAATTCGCGTTGTAAGATTGAATCAATTATGCTGCCAGTTGTGTGCATTCAAAGCCTACAGCCGGCTCAAGATTCGCAAAATAGGATGCATCACTTCAGAAGAAACCAAGCTTCCCATTTATGGATACTCCGTAGATCGAGAAGCGAAGAAGACAATTTGACATGCAAGAGCAGCAGATGGCGACACCCAATGGCTAATTGAAGCACCATAAGATATCCTTGTGAATTAAGAATTCAGCTGATCATAAATGTTTATCAATATCGATAACATAATTGGTGGAATCGCACTGAGGACATGCAAGCGCATTTCCGCATTTGCACTGAGGACATGCAAGCGCATTTCCGCATTTGCATCGTCAATGGTGACGGCCGTTTGCCCAATCACAAATGCGGAATGCGGAAAATTAAGGATGGTTCGAAATCTTGAAACGCCAAAATCTGAAGTGTTCAAAATTCGATTTGCTTCTACTTGCAAAGAGTTGCAGAGGTTACGCAGGCATCATTGCGTGAACTATGCGTACTGTTTTGCTGTTATGCTCTGATTCCGTCAGCTTCAGTTGCTCTCTTTGCTAGTTATGGCATTTTATTTAAAGTAAGAAACGCGGAAAAGGAGGAAGCAATGTGTTTGCATCAACTGCGTCATTATTTATTCATTTCAACTTTGGGGAAAGCCGCATCGAAGAGTTATTCTTCGCTCGACTGGTTGACCGGCACAGCGCAAACCTGCGTTGCCAATTTGTTAGTGGATAAAATTGCCTAGAAGAGTTTGCTGAGTTCATACAACAGATACACAAAGTGATTAGCTTAAACAATAATACGGGTGGTAAAAATAGGAAAGATTACAAAACATATTTTCTGCACGACGGGGAAGACCACGGGGGTGGGGGGGGGGTTAACGTGCAGTAGCACGGAGGCGGTAGATAAGTTCAGGCTAGTTCGCAGGATTATTAACAATTCCCGAAGCCTCACGTCGAAACTACAACAGAGATGTGAAATGGAAAGTATGCAAATGAACGCATGATCAAGTAACCGCGGTCCCGTTAGATATTTTGGCTTTTCCATCCTTGCACCACGTCTTGCAATTTTACCTCACTGGACAAATGACCACTTGGACCTATGACCATTCATGCAAACGGCGGTCGAGCAAATGACCTGCCACTCATGAAGCGCAATGCTTTTCTCAGGGGATAATATATGCCAAGTGTATATGAAAGAACAGAAAGGAGAGGCAATCGTTAATTCCAGCAAGCACAGGTCTCAAGGCGAATATGAGAACTTAATTATTAACATTTGAGTCTACAGTTACTCAACCAAGTTTCAGATCCAGCTATGCTATTTTTACCTGAGATATTACACAACGAAACGCACGAAGAAGAAGAGGAAGGAGAAGAAGAAGGAAATAAACGGGCACAGCGCCCTTGTTCACAGGTGTTCTTAAGCGGTGGCTCAAAATATACCCAGCTTATATTGTATTGATTATTATTATTATTATTATTATTATTATTATTATTATTATTATTATTATTATTATTATTATTTCGAAAGACAGGGTGTCTTTTAACGGGAGCGTAGATCTTCATGAGGTCTTTTTCACGGATTTTTCACCGACTCCGAAGAACCCTCCCATGTTAGATATCATTTCCTCTATTGAACACAGCCTTTCTAACGTGGATACCCAAATAGCTGCTGAAATTAAAGGTTCGGTTTCCAGCCTACTTTTGCATGCACACCCACCTGCACCCCCCAACTTAACCCTCTTTGAACGTAAGGTTCTTAAAGATCTAAAATCTCGTAAGGATATCTTAATCACAAAAGCGGATAAAGGTAATGTAGTCGTACTTTTAGATCAAAGTGTTTATGTAGAAAAAATAAACGAACTATTAAATAACAATGTGTACCGCCCCATCAGGGTTGATCCCACACTAATTCTCCGGAAGAAACTACTAAAGTTACTAGACCGCTTCATAAATGAGACACGTGACCCAGTACTTTCGAAACTAAATAAGTTCCTTTATTACACATGTAATTGTAAATGCCCGGAACTATATGGACTCCCCAAAATTCATAAAACGGGAGTTCCCCTCCGACCTGTGGTTTCTAGCATTAACAGCCTAACGTCCAAACTTTGTACGTATCTAAAGAATATTATTAAACCACTGACTGGAAGTAGGGAATCGTACGTTAAAAACTATAAACAATTTGTAAACGAAATAAAATGTGTAAATTTAAACAGTGCAGATGTTTTGGTTAGTTACGATGTAAAAGATCTCTTTACTTGTATACCTGTTACGTACACTATTGACGTCTTAAAATCTATCCTTGAATCAGATATCACTTTGCATGAAAGAACTAAATTAAACCCATTTCACATTTCTAAACTTGTTTCCTTTTGCATGCAAGAAGGTAATCATTTCAGGTTCCAGGATAGGTTCTTCACACAAAAGGACGGAGTTCCCATGGGCAGTCCACTCTCGCCTGTTCTCGCCGAGATTTTCATGGAACACTTCGAAGAGAAGGCGTTTCGTGCTTGCGAGAACGGGTCAACTCCTTCCTTTTTCAAAAGATATGTAGACGATATTTTTGCGATAATAAAAACAGGTGACGAAGAACCCTTCCTGGAACATTTGAATTCCCTTTTTCCTAGTAACATTAAGCTGACAATGGAAAAAGAATCTAACGGTAAGTTACCTTTCTTAGACGTACTGGTTATTAAAAAAGGTAATAAAATCAATACGACCGTATATAGAAAACCTACTAATTCTAACCAATTATTACATTTCTCTTCTCACCACCCTATTGCAGTAAAACGTTGTATAGTAATTGGCATGGTAAATCGCGCGCTCACGGTATGTGACCCGGGATATATAAACTCAGAACTAAAGTATATTTTCAACACTTTAATTTCCAATGGGTATCCCAAATATTTCGTTAATGCTATTATACAACGTAGAGTACATAACATATCGATAAACCCACCGGTGACTACATCGCTACATAACCCTGTTTTATACGTTCCGTATTACAATGGTTTAGGAGAACGCCTTCAGCGACTCGGCCGATCTTTAAACTTTAATGTTCGATTTAAAAGCTCTGGTACTCTCCGTTCTCTGTTACGAAGTGACAAGATCAAGGTTCCACCGGAAAAGAGACCGGGCGTAGTTTATGAAATCAAGTGTGGCTGCCACGCCTCCTACATCGGAGAAACGGGCAAGCCTTTATTTGATAGATTTCATGAACACACGGCGGCGCTGGCCCGATTCAAGGTCGCAGAACAAAGGATGAACGGACTACCAGCGCAACGCCGTGGACGACCACAGACCCGCGATCCGAAAAACATCATGGATGAGGCAATAAAGGCTTCAGCGGTCGTGGAACACGGTTCCACATGCCCACTCGACCTGGCACCACGCTTAGTCTGCCGCGAAGAACGTTTCGATCTACGGCGGATTAAAGAAGCCCTCTATATAAGACATAATACTACGATCAACCGTGACAGGGGTGTACAGGTCAGCGATGTTTGGAGTGCTATTGTCAATAAAACTAAGTGTTGCTCCTTACCAAACTGACCTGTACTTCCTTCCCCATTGTCCGTGCCTAGTATATAACCCGACTACGGAATAAACACCTCCTCTTGCTCGCTGAAGACGGAACTCGAGCGTTCCGAAATATTCGAGGAAAAGTGTACGTTGTTTTCTGAACGCGTTTCTCTCATAACTACTCTCATCCATCCGGTGGTAGGGAGAAAGTGTCAGATTACTTATAGATCTGCTCACGTACAGCAACCAACGGGACAAAATCCGTGAAAAAGACCTTATTATTATTATTATTATTATTATTATTATTATTACTATGAACAGAACGATGAAATTATGGAACGTAAGGCTTGATCCCATTGGAAGTCGAGGATGTGTCTGAAAGTACTCCGAAAACAATGCCCTACCAGCGAATGGCTGGGCAATTATTAGGGAAACGTTTCAGAACAATAACCTTTCGTAGCTTTCGGAACTCTCTTGTTCCGTCTTCAGCGAATGTTAACGGCCATTCGACAAAGACGGAACAAGAGAGTTCCGAAAGCTACGAAAGGTTGTCATTAATATTATTATTATGATTGCTGTTGTTGTTGTTACTATTAAGACATGCACATAATGTATTTCTCTCTTGTGGCACTGGCGCTACTTGCGTGACATGGTGGTTGGATTTGCGGTTTTCACCCACATTGGCCGGATTCGAATTCTGCCATGAATGCATGTTGACTTCGTCAACTTGCATATTTTAGTATTACGTACAATAAATATTCTGAAAAAGATGTATTCACTTTTTAAAAAGAATTTGACTTGTGCTGCAGAAAGTGAACGTTAAGCACTGCCTCATTACGGGCAGAAGTCCGACCACACTTGCTCGCAACTGATGACACAGCTGCGTCTTGACAAATCTAGCTGCTGACCGGTTCCATCCGTAGCCTTTGGGGAAGGACCACGTGAGCTTCAGAACATCTGTGTTGCTTTTGTGCGTATTTTAAAATTGATGTATGTTTCAAAGAATGTCACGTTACGTGATAAAACATTTAGTTTTCACAAGTTTCCGGCCATTTCGCATCCCGCTGAGTGTATCACGGTTCCATATGAAGCTGATGCTGATGCAGCTGGCTTGGTTGCTCGAGCGGCGGAGCTCACAGTCACAACGAGTCTTTGCAGGTGAGCGTTTGCCCGCTGGGGACTGGTAATGTGGTGACCCTAAAGCTACACGACTGAGGATGACCTCAATGAACGCATTTTACTTGGAACTGAATAAATCCATTACAAAGCTCAGAAAAGATTGCATATTGGCAAAAGTGTAATAAGCTGGGGGAACGTCAAGGAAACCATTTACATCGCGCACACTGATCAGACGCAGCCACAACGTTTCATAATTTGAAGCGGCGGGCAACTCTTTATTTCGCAGATTTCTAAGAATACGCTGGAAGTGCTCGAAAGTCAGCGGAACAAGAACCTCATTCCGAAGCTGATCGTGCACCCTTAAACGTAAACTGGTCTTAAGCGATTACATGAAGGCTTTCATTGTCATCAGAAATTCCTTTGAAAGTTTTCAGAAGCTGTGACCGCAATTACGACAGATTGCCATAAGAGAATGAATGATCCGTCGCTGAAGGGTAAGGACAACTCTTACTATGAGACAGAGCCGGGTAGTCAGTTAGTCAGTTGCTGTATAGAAGCAAACCCATTAATGTTAACGACATTTGGCAGCATATGATTAACCAGCTGCAGAACATTACTTAATGCAAACGTTGTCACCATTGTTTGGTTAACGCTGTTGTCGTAACTAATACTTTTCTTGCGTCACTAAAACAAAAAACTAATTTCCCGCTGCCATGAGCAAAAGCATTACCATAGGTAGCCCGCAATCAACTAACGTGACAGTGTCCACGTTATGTCAGGTTCAGAAGATCCTCATTGCTGAAAGAGTGAAGCGTTGGTATGGCACGCTATTAATTCCGTCACTGAAAAATACACGCTGAATTTGTTTAACGATGCTGGAAGCAAACAGCGCTGTTAGCACGGAGATAAAAAAAGGGCTTTATAAAAGGCTGGCTCCAAAGGCCTAGATTATTTTATAATTCACAATGAGACTACTTGTGACTGCAGTGGCTGCTCTTCTAGTAATTACAGTCATTACGGTATGGGAAACATTTCTTTTTCTTCGTTAATCCGTTTAGAGAACTTAGTTGCAGAAAGGGCTGCACCTAGCATACCTTTGCGTCGGCTACCGTTTGAATCGGATGTTGTAATTCAGTGCGCAATCAACAGTTAGCAAATGACTTGTTAATCATGCGCAACTCTACAAGCTGCGTTGTACAGTTGGGGCAAGATTTTTCCGTCGTTATTTAGGAAGTGAATTTCACAGGAAGACAGAACGATGAAGTAATAAAAACTTAAAGGCTAAATTTACGTTCAACGCAATGATCAAAATAGGAACAAAGATTCTGCAATCCTTAAACTTTGTGATATTAGTTGGCAAAATCTACTCCAACCGTCTGCTTTGTTTCTCTAAGCGCAACGACGCGTAGATGACATTCGAACGCAGCGTTAGTTTAAAGTACAAATAATTTTGAGGAGAGGTTGTCTAGTTGAATTTTAACGATGGCAAACTGGAATCGCTGTGTTATTCAATTTAGAAGCAAAAATATTGCATATAAGGAATATCAGTCACACAAGTGCGCAGCCATCCTTGGTAATTTTTGATCTCTCGTGTAGGTTGATGCGGTAACATCGCACTCACGTGAAGTCCGTGCGGACAAAAGGAAAGAGTTAATGAGAAGAAAAAATATGTGCATAGCAGACGAAGAATGCGTCCCATTGGCGAAAGAGTTTCGCGAAGAGAAAAATAGCAAAGAGATACCTGTAAAGCGGGAGCGTTACCTTTCTTGCGTGAATTCATGCAAAACAGTAAGTTTGCTGACTCCCACCTCCCACTACAAGAGAGGCGGAGCAATATTGTAGGAGAAACTTATCATCGCTTTCGCATCTTTTACTGAATCCTATTATTTTCTCCTTTTACAAGGGCATCTTCCGCTGCACCCACATGTGACGAAAGCCGCTAGGCGCAAGAAAACGTCTCATGACGTGTATTTATAAGCGGATTCCAAGTACTGCCGCACTTAGATAAGCCGGGACAGAGGGTCCCCAAACTGAGTAACAGTAACAGTGCTATTTATTCATCCTGTTGATAACGGAAGAACATGAATTTTTTGGTGACCAGTTCAGTAAGAGCTGTGGCTGCCTTCGCTATTTGAAAGTTTCTCACACCTAGTGTGTTTCATAGTTGGAAACATTAATATGAACGACTGAGCCAATCTTACGCCTTTCAATTCAATCGCCTGGTCGGACAGGTCAGTTTGGCTTTTGGCATGATATAAATTGTTTTCGCTGTCTTGTAATAACTGAACTGAACAGTTTTTGAATAAAAATGAGACGATTCTTATGTTTGGTATGCAGCACCATACATAGGGCACGGTATTACACAATTCGCTCGGCTTCATAGGGACCAGGCCTTACTATTAGCTAATAGTAATGTGCAAGAAAATAGGATTTTTCGTGACGGTGTAGTCATACATGTCAGCAAAATTAATACGACTGAACACCGTTTAATGTTTGCCAAAAAACTTCGGAGCTTTCGGGGTTTCTCGTACCCCATCTTCAGCGATAAATAATGCTCAACCGTCTACATCAAGTGAACGAGTCCCGTCACAATTGGTTTTAAACAAATTGTTTAAACTAAGGGACCTTTTCTGCCTCGTTCCCCGTCATACTGCAGCTTCCTGGTATGACGTCATCCCCACGCTGATTGGCCCGTTATTTTTGGAGACATAGGTGGCGCTGCCGTCGCATTTTGCGACGTATTATGCGCGAAATTGATGAATACTCGTCGACTGATGATGGCAGTCGTTTCCGCCGATACCTAAGCCTAGACCGAAACAACCGATCTTTCCAGTGCGCTCTGCTTTCATGCAGGTCGACTGATGAAGGCAGCCGACTTCCCTAGACCTAAAGACTAAGCCTACACCTAAACGGGGACCATGTTTGCCTCGTGGTCTTAGGTATCGGGGAAGTCGACTGCCTTCATCAGTCGACCTGCATGAAAGCAGAGCGCACTGGAAAGATCGGTTGTGTTTCGGTCTAGGCATAGGTATTGGCGAAAACGACTGCCAACACCAGTCGACGAGTATTCGTCAATTTCGCGCATACGTCGCAAAATGCGACGGTGGCGCCATCTATGTCTCCTAAAATAACGGGCCAATCAGCGTGTGGATGACGTCATACCCAGAAGTTACAGTATGACGGGGAACGAGACAGAGAAGATCCAAACTAAGAACATTGAACAGTTGAAACCACGAATCTCTTGACGATTATCGCCGTTTTCTATTCCCTTCTTCTTTCTTCGAAATTTGTGTGCTTGTATCCGTACTCCCAACATTATCCGTCCCAGGATCATCTTCTGTACGGATTGCTGTGTTGAGTGGTTCCTTTTCGTGAGGGTCTTGGGTTGTTCGGTGTGCAATTTTGCAATACCCACGTCGATGGATGATATTAAACCAAATTTCACTAACTTCCACACCCTTGTCCCTGTTAAAGGCGCTATTGTTCCGTATAAATAAAGCTTCTTTTATCTTCCTTCATATGAAATTCGATTCCCTACAGATGGGTACAGAATGCAACGAACCAGTGCACTGAGATGCGTGCTCTACCACCGCCGAAGCTTTCAATGCTTGTTACATAACTGTTTTTGGATCGAGAATTTGTTTCTCTCCTCTTCCTTGAGTGTTCGAATTTCCAGTTAACATAGATTTAGCATTGTTGTAACGGTTTATGCCAGCCAAAGGCTCCTTGAACCTATGGATGACACTGTTCCCAGTTTCTCCTATATATATCCTCGAGCAATCGCATTTGATTGCATACACCATGCCTTGTCTTTCTCTTTCCAGGATGTTGACTTTATCGTTTCGTAAAAGGGCTCTCAGATTAGGTGAACTCGTAAAGTAAACCTTGAAACTTATTACTTTTGCGAGTCGTTTAATTCTTTCACCAAGGCCTTGGTAGTATGGAATGGTCAAAGTAACATCACCTTGATTCCTGACTTCATTGTCCTGTTGTCAGATTAACCGTTTTTCATTACTGATGAAACGAATTTCTTAGGGTGCCCATTTTTGTGTAGGGCATCTCCTATGTGCGTCAATTCCGAATCTAAGAATTCATTACCACAAATTTTCAAAACCCTGTCGACAATTCCGTTAATGATTCCTCTGAATACCGAGCGAGGGTGATGAGACGAGAAACGTAGATATCTATCCGAGTGCGTAGCTTTCCAGTAAACCGTCAACTTTACATGGTCTTTACGCCTTATCACCAATGTGCCTAAGAAAGGAAGAGCTTCATTCATTTCCCTTTCCACTGTTAAGATCAGTTGTCCCGGGAATAAGCTATTGAGAAATGCCTGGAATTTTTCTTCCTTCCCTTGTTTCATTATCGTGAATATGTCATCCACATATCGTTTGAAAAATTTTGGTTTGCTCATCGTGCCTACCTCCGAGAATGCCAATTCTTCTAAACCTTCCATGAAAATCTCAGCTATAACAGGAGAAAGGCTGCTGCCCATTGGGGCACAGTGCTGCTGCAGGAAACAATTCTTTTGGAAGTGGAAATAGTTTGCTTGAAGCACGCAGAAGGCTGTTAATCTTCTTATATGGTGTGGGTTTAATTTTGTCCTTTCCTTGAAGTTTTCATCTAGACTTAGTAGGTGTACCAATCTTGACAAAGTGTATTCCAACGGAATACAGGTAAACGGCTCCTTTACATCATAGCTAACCAACATGTTTGAGCTGGAGATATGCAAACTCCGTAACTGATTGCAGAAGTCCGTTGGAATACACTTTGTCAAGACGGGTACAAGAGTAGTACCTGACAGCTTATGTCGCCAACCCGGACGGTCTAGCAGAGGAGCTTGCTGAACCATTGACTGGCTGGGCAGTCGACGAATTTCGGTTCATGCACCGATGACGGGTACGGATGTTGTACCCGAAAGCTCTGCGTTTAGCGATTTGTGAATAAACGCTTTATCGAACGGGTGGCTTACCGTGTTGGAGTATTGGATTTGCATAAAAAGGCACTTCTCAATAACTTATTCCCAGGACAACTGATCTTCACAATGGAAAGGGAAATGAATGGAGCTCTTCCTTTCTTAGACACATTGGTGATAAGGCGTAAAGACCATGTAAGGTTGACGGTTTACAGGAAAGCTACGCACTCGGATAGATATCTACGTTTTTCGTCTCATCACCCTCGCTCGGTATTCAGAGGATTTATTAACGGAATGATCGACAGGGCTTTGAACATTTGTGATAATGAATTCCTAGATTCAGAATTGACGCACATAAGAGATGCCCTACACAAAAATGGGTACCCTAAAAAATTCGTTTCATCGGTAATGAAAAAACGGTTAACCCGACAACAGGACAACGAAGTCAAGAATCAAGGAGATGTTACTTTGACCATCCCATACTACCAAGGCCTTGGTGAAAGAATCAAACGACTTGCAAAAGTACTAGGTTTCAAGGTTTACTTTATGAGTTCACCGAATCTGAGAACCCTTTTACGAAACGATAAAATCAACATCCCGGAAAGAGAAAGACAAGGCATGGTATATGCAATCAAATGCAATTGCTCGAGGATATATATAGGAGAAACTGGGAACAGTGTCATCCATATGTTCAAGGAGCACTTAGCTGGCATAAACCGTTGCAAGAATGCTAAATCTAGGTTAACTGGAAATTCGAACACTCAAGGAAGAGGAGAGAAACAAATTCTCGATCAAAAACAGTTATGGAACAAGCATTGAAAGCTTCGGCGGTGGTAGAGCATGCATCTCAATGCACTGGTTCGTTGCATTCTATACCAATCTGTAGGGAATCGAATTTTATAGAAAGGAAGATAAAAGAAGCTTTATTTATACGAAACAATAACACCTTTAACAGGGACAAGGGTGTGGAAGTTAGTGAAATTTGGTTTGATATCATCCATCGACGTGGGTGTTGCAAAATTCCACACTGAACAATCCAAGACCCTCACGAAAAGGAACCACTCAACACAGCAATCCGTACAGAAGATGATCCTGGGACGGATAATGTTGGGAGTACGGATACAAGCACACAAATTTCGAAAAAAGAAGAAGGGAATAGAAAACGGCGATAATCATCAAGAGATTCGTCGTTTAAACTGTTCAATGTTCTTAGTTTAAAGAATTTGTTTAAAACCAATTGTGACGGGACTCGTTCACTTGATGTAGACGGGTTGAGCATTTCTTATCGCTGAAGATGGGGTACGAGAAACCCTGAAAGCTCCGAAGTTTTATGGCAAACATTAAACGGTGTTCAGTCGTATTAATTTTGCTGAAATGTGCAAGAAATAGGTGAATTGCAACTGAAAGTCTTAAAAATAATTGAAAGTATTCTTGGCGCGCTTAGGAATATTCCGAACTTGCCTTATCCTGGCTACGACAGTTACTTGTCGCGATGAATAACTCTGACAGTAGGGAGTCGTCTTTCTCATAGGACATGTAACTGCATTCAGAGTTATCCGCGCTACTCACTTATACGAAGGCTTGCCCACTTTTTCTCAATGAAGAGCATCCTGTCTTCACGATCAGTTAGCATTCTGCATAAAAGAGACGACCGTACCGTTGGCTGCGAATGCATTTTTCAATTTGTATTCATAATAGTAAGTGGAGGTAAAAATGTTAAACTTGGGGTTGTTCCACCACGCATTTGCATGCATACTATTTGCATATTCATATTCATAACTATTTCAGAAAGTGGATAATCAACTGGCTCTTTTGAATAAGAAGTAGCAACCAGTGAACAGAAAAACCAATTTCATCGTGAAAGAAAAATGAGTCCTTTCATTGTTTGGAAAGAGAAGTAAAGCAGTGCGCAAATTTTTGAACTTTCGTTCCAAAAAAACGCTTTATCAATTCTGGCTAAGAAAAGTTCGCCATTCGCAGACTCTTCTGAGTCAGACTCGTTTTGGAAACTGGGTTCCATTCAAAATGGCTCGAAAGCAAAATCCGTAACAGGGACGTTTTTCATGTCTTCAAAATTAACGGCGTTTGACTCCTGCTTATTTCAATGGCAATTAGGAGTTAACAAAGGAAGATATTGGTAATGAAATTTGTTTATTTTAAACCACGGCTTCGATCCCGTTAAATCATAAGCAAATGACACGGAGCTTTCGGGACCGGCCTTGTCCCATCTTCAGCGTGTTTCTCTATTAGTGTCGCGAGTGTACAGGTGGGAATGAAGATGTTTAGGTTTAAATGAAAAATCCTTAAGTTCTTTAAAGTGTAATGCCTTTTAACTTCATTCCTCTTGTTGTCTCTCTGAGAGTATTCCTTCGTAGTTTAATTGTATCCGTCGATTTTTGTAATGAAATTATGCAAACGTGGCTTTCAGAATAACTTGGTCCCGTCGGGGTTCTACATGAATACTAATATAACTGCCAGCATACGTCCACGAAGGGTTGCCACAATCCGATAACTGTATGCACAATTTTGTAAGAGGAGGAAAACGTTTAAGCATTATTCCATAAATAATTGGCACTTTTCCAAAAGTGCACAAACAAAGATGGGGCAATCGACTACATTGCTGATGAATCAAGACTACCATTGTAAACGTCAGTGTGCTATGGTTGAGACTAGGAAAGTAATAATCCTTCGAAAACTAAAGTCAGCTGAAAGAAATTTCTGTAAAAATATGATAACTCATTTTTAGCAAGGGATTAAACGCGGATTATATAAACGCAAACGTTTGGGTTTACCGAAGTCGAAAAGATTGAAGATGGGGTGAACGGTAACGGGGCGTTCGGTTAGCATGGATGGTTGCCACGGTGAACCCGTCGTCAGCGATTGGAGAGTCCTGACTAGACTCGCCGACGACGGGACTAGAGCGCCCCGATAGCTCTGATATATCGTACGTTATAGTGTCTCGTTTATCACCAATAAATCAACCTTCCCGCGACTGGTGAGGTTCTTTTCTTGGTAATTACGGAAGCACCGTAACGTGATCACAACGGGTTCACCGTGGCAACCATCCATGCCAGTCGAAAGGATATCGAAAGGATAAAATTAATACCATCTGCAAGAAAACGGCCGCAAAAGACATGGCCTAGTCGCAGCGCTTCTCTGCGGAATCAATAAAGTAACATAACCGACAAATGTGAGGCTTGCGGTCGAACACATTGGACAACAGCTTCGGTTTTGAATTTTATCCTTTCAAAATTGTGAGTGTAGCATTTTGAACCGGAACATAGGTCTCCTTTTCAGCGCTTAAATGTGAGATTTGTGTTTCAGAAGTTGATCCATTTATTCAGTAAGCGTTCCTATCTCTTCGGAAACGATAGTTCATTGCTAAATCACGAGATTTAGCAGGCCGCACACCGACAATGCAGCAATTTCTACAATCCTGTGCTCGACCTTATAATAAACAACATCAGGAACGTGACCATTAAGAAGAAAAATCGGGTCTTTTCTGTTTCGTTCCCCCTACTTGATTATCATGTCGCTAGGGGGCGCTGGGGCGCTAATGACGTTTCTGTTGCCGGACGCTGATATAAAATGCTACGAAGAGGGCGCCGAGATGCATTAGCGATCGTAAACTTCAAGAGCCTTTGTAAGATGCCTTCGTAAGTTAAAAGAGAGACATGTCTCTTATTTTATGGTTTAGGCTTAGGTAAGGGCAGAAAATGATGCCTATGGTTCTGTTTCCTTCGTAAGTTAAAAGGGAGACATGTCTCTTATTTTATGGTTTAGGCTTAGGTATGGGCAGAAAACGATGCCTATGGTTCTGTTGCCTTCGTAAGTTAAAAGGGAGACATGTCTCTTATTTTATGGTTTAGGCTTAGGTAAGGGCAGAAAACGATGCCTACGGTCGTGTTGCTTTCGTAATTTAAAAGGAAAGATTGACATGACTCTTATTTTATAGTTTAGGCTTAGGTAAGGGAAGGAATGACTGCTTCTAGCGCTCGGCCCGCAAAATGTGACGGTGGTGCCACCTATGTCTCCAACAATTAACGGGCCAATCAACGTGGGGATGACGTCATACCAGGAAGTTACAGTATGACGGGGAACGAGACAGAAAAGATCCGAAAAATCCAACATTCAAAGAATTCTCTCTTCAGTAACATAAAAAATCGTGTACTCAAGTGCCAACAACGAAATTGGCCATTCATTAAGGAAGACTTTCACCATCGCGCCTGTGAATGTAAAGCCAAGCAGGATCACCTCACCTCCGCACTCTATCGTTCCAAGGGTGTCACCTTGCAAATAAAAATTTTTCGGTACCCAAAAGCTTCAATAAAGCCATTCTTCACTTAGTGCGTCACACAAAGCTGAGGTAGCATTACACAATTGCATTGAATTCTCACTGCACTGTACTCAAGATGTTATTTCGTCGACTTGAAAGTGAATCGAATGCTGCTCCATCGTAATGTATACATCAACGAATGCGTACCATGAAATGTGCAGAACTGAAATTGGGTTCAATTGTGCTAGTACCAATGTGGCTGTTATTAACAGTAGCATAACGAATCTCTGCATAGCCCAACGAACATGAAATTGGAAAGGCTTTCAGGATGGTGAAGCAGACATTCTGCGTGGGCGAACACTCATAAATAGAAAAAATAGAAAACATTTGGTGGGTACAACATGGGGCATAATTACTGTGCTGGTCTTGGAGCTCTGAACAAAATAAGATATAAATACTGATTAGTGCCAAACGGATCAATTCAGAAAAAATCTTCTTTCGTAATCAAAAAATCGGGAAATCTGTGGCTAAACATGTTAATGAATAAACAGATCAATTATATAAATATGAACAGTTAAACATGCGCAGGAGCACCCGCTTATCCTTAACACTTGTTAATCACCTACATGTAAGTTTTATGAAGCCAAAGAACGAGAACACAGCCTATGAACCATTCACATTTTACCATGGACAGTAGCAATGGTCCACGTAGAACCCAACTTGCAAATCCACTGTATGAGAATTCTGTGAAATGGGGAACACCCCTATGGTTTAACATGAAGAGTAGGTTACGATGAACCGCACCTCCAAGAGCAGCTTATTCCCAAATTGCTGTGTCGGCTATAAATGCAGAATAGTAAGTCTGCCGAATAGCTAAACGTTAGGGAAAATGATTGTGGAAAACAGGGTAAATGATACAGTTATGTTTTCATTTTTTCATATATCGTACAACGTCGAACAGCTGGGATTATTATTAGTAATACACAACTTGCACAACCAAGCACGAGCAAAAATTATGATGTCCAGTTCCCTTAGAAGGTCAAGTATACCCGTTATGAACAATGCTTGATGCACTTACATTGCGAGAAGTACTTCCTTTATGTGTTTAAACCTTGGTTGAGACGAAAGGTAAGCTGATTCTACCTTGTTAATGGAACAGTGAATTTTCTTACGATGAGAACACCGTTTAGTTGATCAAATTTCCTTTATTACCGACCGAAGGTTTCAGGGTTAAACTATGCTCTTCTTCAGCGGATAGAAAATATGTTCGAATTAGTTGTCATGCCCTCTGTAGTGTGATACGTGGAAACCACTATGTATCACGCTACAGAGGACATGACAACTAATTTGAGCATACTTTTTATCCACTAAAGAAGCGAACAGATGAGCCGCGAAAGATCCGGTCGGTAATAATGGGAATTTAATCGACTAAACGGTGTTCTCATCGTAAGAATATTCACAATGACAAATCACACCGTTCATTAAAAAAAAAGCTGATTTCCAATGTCAGTGAAACTGCGAGAATTCAATTAGTTATTGCTGAGTAAGCCAACAGTTGCAGAGAGTACGTGCCAGTGATGGCTAGATTAGCAATTTATTATCAATAACAAAGCATTCAGAGACGAGCAAAGGTGAAAACAACTTGAAACATTTAACGGTCCTGATTTTGAAGTTTAGTTCTGACAAATTAGCCTAGCAAATCGCCAATAAGTGTTGACAGGTTGGTGCATGTTTGGAGCAGTTTCACGTGCTTATGCGAATGCTGCCAGTTTGGCGCAGGCCAACTTGACGCGAATAATTTTCCAAGGTACGTTCCAACTTTCAATGTCATGAACCCATTTCAGACAGCCTGAGCTTCAGCTTAAGCAGCAAAGCTGTGCAAACGGGTTCGAAGCACCAAACTGTCAAATTGGCCTGCATATGCTACTATATTTCCATATCCCTCAACTTTGGCTCATAAAATGACAGCGTGTAATACGAATGCAAATCAACTGCGACCCGCGACGTAATCGCTCCTGACCAATGAGCATGTCAATTGCAAAATGGCTGACATTAGTCGTTTGTTACTGAAGCATCCTGAGGAATCCGTTCCCCGGCAGCATTATCAATTTCAAAATTTTCCTTGCCAGCGTTTCAGTCAAACGTTGCAAATAGACATTCACCAAAAAAAAATTATTATTGCAAGGTCTACGGTTGTATCCCTGTTCGAGTATTACCAACACCAAGCAAATGCTTCTTGGAGGAACAGTTTACTTGTATTGGCAACAGCAAAAACTTTGCAAAGGAGCTTTCGAAAAGCCAACAGCCGTTGAACATACTGAAAGTCTACAGCCGTAGACCTTTCAGTAGGTTCAACGCCCCTGTTAGAATTCCTATATTCCGGGTAATAAAAATTATTACTATTAATATTACTGCAAGTTTTATAACTTACTTTGCATTAAACCGCTATTGCCATTGTCACACCTACACATTGAGTCATTCTTTCATCCACGTTTGACAGTCGGGTTTTCCGTGAACGTTACGATTGTGAATTTATGAAGATCTACACGTGCCTCACAGAGCACAGAGCCGATCACGGAACAATGGAAGCCAAGGAAAGTACACAAGCGAAGTCAACAGGATCGACATCGGAACGTGCTTACTCACAGGTCACGTCATCGACATGGATATATATATATATATATATATATATATATATATATATGAGAAATAAGAAAAGATACGGTATCCTTGTACAACAAGCTTTAATTGGCGAAGCTTTCGGAACGTACGTGTTCCGTCATCAGCGCGATTCAAAGTGTGGTACGACACGTGGTAGGGTGGTATATATTTTGTTGCAAAGGGGTCAGGTAGCTATTTTGCAGACCCCGGTCTGATTAATTAGATCGGTCCATACTTCGCTAACCTCGACCCCTCTGTCCCTGTTGATGGGGCAGGGATTATGGCGAATAAATAGGGCTTCCTTTATTTTTCTGACATGGAACAGGCTCTCGCGACAAACAATCTTTGTTTGTAGGTCGTCTGAACATTGAGAGGAATGTTCGACGACCGCTGAGCCTTTGATCGTATGAATACGATATATATATATATATATATATATATATATATATATATATATATATATATATATATATATATATATATATATATATATATATATATATAGTTGAAAACTGGATGCATCGTAACGGGTCGTTGAGATGACATTTGTGTGTTGCACACGGTTTTCCCGTTGGTATTGTTTCAGTGTATCTGCAATTAACCAAAGAACCTCACCAGTCAACGATGGGTTAGTTTATTGGTAAAGTTGCGAGAACACTGTAACGTACGAATCGAAGCTTTCGGGACGCTCTAGTCCCGTCGTCAGCGAAAAGGAGGCCTGTTGTTTTGGCCGAACGGTATATATAGACGAGGTTGGGGCTTGTCGGAAGGGTGTCAAGTGGGGATCAAGCAGCAACCTGTCTGGTCAATGAGGCCTGTCCATGCTTGGCTGATTTCAGTGCCTCGGTCCCGATTGATCGAAGCATTGTGCCTAATGTAGCACGCTTCTTTGATCTTTCGGTGATGAAACAGGCTCTCGCGACAAAGGATCCTTGGCTGGAGATCGTGCGAACATTGAGAGGAATGTTCGACGATGGCGGAAGCTTTGATGGTCTCTTCCATTATCTTCGTTGGTTCCTTTGTCTGCGGGCGGCCTCGTCGTCTGGGTTGCGCGCCACTGAGTCTGTCCCGCGCGTTCTTGTATCGTGTCACGCATGCTAAGTGTTCTTTGAACCTGTCAAACAAAGTGTTGCCCGTTTCTCCTATATAGGAGGCGTGGCAACCACACTTTATCTGATAAACTACACCCTTTGCTTCCTCTTTTGGGATCCTGATCTTGTCGGTCCTGAGGATTGCGCGCAAATTGGGTGAGCTTTTAAAGAACACACGAAAATCGAGAGACTTTGCTAAGCGCTTTATTGTGTCTCCAAGGATGCTGTGGTAGGGGAGAACAACCGTAGGGCCCCTGGGCTGTTGAGGTAACACATTAGGTGGTTTAGGACGCAGTCTACGGTTAATTATCGATGTTATTAGTTTGAACGGGTAACCGTTTTCCGTAAAAATGCGTTTAATGTGCTGCAGTTCCTCGCCTAGGAAGTTCTTGTCGCAAATAGCGATGGCCCTGTCCACCATCCCGGCTACTATACCTTTCTTCACCGAGAGCGGATGGTGAGAGGTGAAGTGCAGATAAGCGTCCGGGTTGGTCGGTTTTCTGTAGATCTTGGTGGTCAGCCTGTCATCTCCCCGGATAACCAAAGCGTCTAAGAACGGCAGTTTTTTATCTGTTTCTTTTTCGATAGTCAGGACGATGTTTTCAGGGTACAACCTGTTAAGATGTTCTAGAAATTGTTCTTCTGCACCCGTTGGTATTACAGCGAAAATATCGTCGACATATCGCTTGAAACAGATAGGTCTTATATCCATATTGATGTTATCGAACGCGATCTGCTCAAAATGTTCCATGAACACCTCCGCGAGGACGGGCGACAGAGGGCTGCCCATGGGTACTCCGTTTCGTTGCGTAAAGAACCGGTCTTGGAAACGGAAGTAATTGCCTTCATGCATGCAGAAAGAGGCTAGTTTGACCACATGGAACATCGGAAGACTTTGGCACAACTCAGGTCAGAAATCTCCGCAATGCGAGAAACGCTGAGACAGAGCACGCAACAGCGTTTACTCATTGACCTAGAACAACATACAATGCACACATGCGCATTAACAGCACTGCGCCAAAAGAACATTCTGATAAAGAAGCTCAACAACCTATACTGTGGAAAAAGTTGGGAATTCCACCGATCCACCAGGGTTGGAACGGGCACGAGGACGAGTAACCTAGACAAGTTGGTGGTCAACCTTAGCTCCAAGGCAATGGACGACCACACAAAATTACTATTAGCCAAGGGACTCAACTTTGTCCCAGCTCCGAAATGCCCGCCCATCCTGGACATTGTAGCATCGGTGGAACAGAGCCTCTTCAAGACGGAACCGCAGCAGGCCGAAGCAATTAAGCAAGCGCTGGCGAGTTTCCTTTTAATAAACAACAACAAGGTGGCCGAACCTAATCTCACGACAATGGAGAAGAAAGCATTAAAAGATCTGAATAGAGACAACAGCATCCTGATCACCAAAGCGGACAAAGGTAATACCGTGGTCGTCCTGGACAGATCCGCTTACCTGGAGAAAATGTCAGAGATGCTAATGAGGAATGTATTTAAACCAATTCGCGCGGACCCAACCAGCAAACTTAGAACGGATCTGCTCAACTTGTTGGACATGTTCATCTCGGAGACGAACGACGAGGCATTGGTGAAGATAAAACAACATCTGTACTTCACGAGCAACATCAAGTGCCCAGAGATGTACGGACTCCCAAAGACACACAAGCTGGGAATACCGATGAGACCGGTGGTAGCGAGCATAAACAGTGTGACATCTAAATTGTGCTCCTATCTTAAAGAGATAATACGACCACTGACGGGATTGAGGATGTCGTATGTTAAGAACAGTAAACATTTCTGCGATGACATCAAGACACTACGCCTACAGGGAAATGAGGTCCTCGTAAGTTATGATGTAAAAGATTTATTTACAAACATCCCAATCCCCAAGACGCTAAGTGTCTTGAAAGAGCTTCTTAACAACGACATCACACTAGTACAGAGGACGAAACTCAACCCGTTCCATGTGGTCAAACTAGCCTCTTTCTGCATGCATGAAGGCAATTACTTCCGTTTCCAAGACCGGTTCTTTACGCAACGAAACGGAGTACCCATGGGCAGCCCTCTGTCGCCCGTCCTCGCGGAGGTGTTCATGGAACATTTTGAGCAGATCGCGTTCGATAACATCAATATGGATATAAGACCTATCTGTTTCAAGCGATATGTCGACGATATTTTCGCTGTAATACCAACGGGTGCAGAAGAACAATTTCTAGAACATCTTAACAGGCTGTACCCTGAAAACATCGTCCTGACTATCGAAAAAGAAACAGATAAAAAACTGCCGTTCTTAGACGCTTTGGTTATCCGGGGAGATGACAGGCTGACCACCAAGATCTACAGAAAACCGACCAACCCGGACGCTTATCTGCACTTCACCTCTCACCATCCGCTCTCGGTGAAGAAAGGTATAGTAGCCGGGATGGTGGACAGGGCCATCGCTATTTGCGACAAGAACTTCCTAGGCGAGGAACTGCAGCACATTAAACGCATTTTTACGGAAAACGGTTACCCGTTCAAACTAATAACATCGATAATTAACCGTAGACTGCGTCCTAAACCACCTAATGTGTTACCTCAACAGCCCAGGGGCCCTACGGTTGTTCTCCCCTACCACAGCATCCTTGGAGACACAATAAAGCGCTTAGCAAAGTCTCTCGATTTTCGTGTGTTCTTTAAAAGCTCACCCAATTTGCGCGCAATCCTCAGGACCGACAAGATCAGGATCCCAAAAGAGGAAGCAAAGGGTGTAGTTTATCAGATAAAGTGTGGTTGCCACGCCTCCTATATAGGAGAAACGGGCAACACTTTGTTTGACAGGTTCAAAGAACACTTAGCATGCGTGACACGATACAAGAACGCGCGGGACAGACTCAGTGGCGCGCAACCCAGACGACGAGGCCGCCCGCAGACAAAGGAACCAACGAAGATAATGGAAGAGACCATCAAAGCTTCCGCCATCGTCGAACATTCCTCTCAATGTTTCGCACGATCTCCAGCCAAGGATCCTTTGTCGCGAGAGCCTGTTTCATCACCGAAAGATCAAAGAAGCGTGCTACATTAGGCACAATGCTTCGATCAATCGGGACCGAGGCACTGAAATCAGCCAAGCTTGGACAGGCCTCATTGACCAGACAGGTTGCTGCTTGATCCCCACTTGACACCCTTCCGACAAGCCCCAACCTCGTCTATATATACCGTTCGGCCAAAACAACAGGCCTCCTTTTCGCTGACGACGGGACTAGAGCGTCCCGAAAGCTTCGATTCGTACGTTACAGTGTTCTCGCAACTTTACCAATAAACTAACCCATCGTTGACTGGTGAGGTTCTTTGGTTAATTGCAGATACACTGAAACAATACCAACGGGAAAACCGTGTGCAACACACAAATTATATATATATATATATATATATATATATATATATATATATATATAGTATGTGTGTGTGGAAAATACCCTTTTTCTTATTCTGGCAGACACTGCAATTACTGAAACCCTGGCTCAGCGGATTAAGATGTTATGCACATTGTTTTATACGACTGTTTGAAGTAAATTACATCTTTCACTTCTACGTGTCCTAAGTAATAATACATTTGTTCCACGTCATTTCATTTCTCCATTACCAACCACTTGACTAAATACGTCATCCATTCGCTTGTTTCGCAGCGCCCACAGCCACTGTGAACAGCGGGCAGGGAAGCGTCGAACGCACTGAATTCAGAAGTCTGTTGCCATTAAAAGCAAAAATAAATTTGAAAACGTGAAAGTACAATAAAATGCATGCCCTAGCTTAAGGAAATGGAAATCTGGTATCTTCTCAATATTTCCGAGGAAAAGTACAAGCCTATCATAGTTACAACTGACGAAAGAAGCCAGTTCCGAAAGGTACGAAGGAATCGTCCATTTGGTACAGTCCATTGCAAAGCTAGCTCTCTTCCACTAGCTGGAAGAGCATTACTTACCATCCTTGGGAATACAGACTTATTGATCAACGACATTCAACCGATGCGTTACGTTCACAAAGAATGTTCCCAACAAAATTATTACAAAACACTACACAGTATGAAACTCATTATACGTCAACAGCCTTGCTCGAGCGATTTCCGACGATGCCTGTCCCACGAAATGAGAAAATCACTGCAGCAATGGAGCACATGCAAACACATATTTTGGTACTGGAAAATCATCAGAGCATTGACTCAAGGAACTCTGACGAGCTGAAGTTTCATCGCATCAATGAACGGCTAGATACCTGCGTAAAATGACTTATTCTAAGCGGAGCTTTCGGGACCAAGGGAGATGAATGAAAATACAGTAGAACCTCGATTATCGGCACCCGATTTGCCAGGAGGTGATCCCGATAACGAATTATCCCGATAATCGAATGTCCATGTGCGATTCTGCCCCCCCCCAACCACAGGTGGCGCTGGTTTCGTAGATTGACCTGCCTGTTACCTTATCACAGCTAGCAGTGGCTCTACGTGCGTACTTGTTATAGGCTATAGGCTAATTTTTGCTATATTGTGAGCACTACGCGCTTCCTTTTCGGCATTGCCAAGCAAAGCGCTATTTTCGAGAAAGAATAAGACAAAGGAAAGCGACCCGACAGGCTCTGTTTAAAGATTCTGTCTCAAGCAGTTTTCCTTAACAAAGAAATGGTGAACGTTTTCCAGGATTAATAGAAAGAGTCTTACCCTTGAGAATATGCTTCGGTTCTAAAGGTCCTACATGCTCGGCTAGAAACAACACGGCAATGACTCGAAAAACTGGTAAAATAGTGCTCCGCGAATACAAAACCGCAACTACAGGAACAAGGCGATTTAAGAATAGTCAAGTACTAGCCGCACAGGAAAAACGCCCAACGCAATATTTCGATTTGTTAGCAAATTCTAGTATAGTGAAAACAATGGGACTTCCACTTCAGCAGGGCGGAAATCCCCATCCAAAGGAAAACGACGAAAAACAGCAAAACAGGTTCTTCCACTAAATGACTGTATAGTAGCCTGAAGATCTTTACAGTATACGTTCGGTTCATTGTTCTCTGGGCGAATCCCGATAATCGAGGTTCCCAATAATCGAGGTGCCGATAATCGAGGTTTCACTGTAGCATGTTTTGATTCATTTACGTTAGTAATAACACATATACTGCATATCCCGCTTGTTATGTCATTGCTTCTTTACGTAGTCACTACACTGCGATACATAGGAACTGGTGTCACACAGTTCATCCGTCTTCGATGGTCTTCATGATCAATCTTATTATTATTCGTACATCCAGAAGGGCAAGACTGATCACCTTCAACAAACTTGGAAGAAATAAAATTTTATGCTTAAGCTCAACGTCCACTAACAGAAATGCTCATATCACACTGCGGCTTCAAATTCTTAGGCTCATCCAAAAGAAATTTCTATGGCGATGAAATAGAGAACTGGAAGCAGCAGGTGCCCACCTTGAACGTCTGGATGCGGTGAAGGAAACTGAAAACTCCCCTACCGATCATAAAACCTACGCATTCAATGCAACGACCGCAGGGGCTGCTATTTCGTTTCCCAAAAGCAGGATAAGCAATAGACAGGTATGCAAACTTAAGCAATATGGATGGCATATTGAATTTTCCAAAATGTGCAGATTCCAATCTTTCTGACAGATTTCTCTGCCTCCTACTTGAGAAATGCCAGCGGTAATAGTTAATTCAATAATGATAAAAGGGGTAACTTCTTTGGCACGTGGTTTGAAGTGATTTCCGGTACGAAAATGAGTTGGCGTCATCCCTGCTATCTGAACACATGAAGTTAGATCAGATAAACAGTATCAGGTTTTATTGATCCCCACGGCAGATCAAATCAAAACGGTTTAACCCATAGCTATAGCAGCGATGAGAAACGTTCGGAGTAACAGCGTCCTCTCCTCAATGGATGACAAAACGAACCTGGAACGCCAAACATTTGTGACAGCAGATGCAAAACCACGTATGAGATTATACGAAGTGCTGAAACGTCAAAACAATATCTCAGTCAACAAGTATGACCAATCAAAAAATTCCTTTGCTTTCAGACTTGCGCAAATACAGCAACATTCGTCAACAGTTCGTCACCTGCATTAGACCAGCCTTCATTGACAATTCCACTAAAATGGGACAGAAGATATCACACTGTTTGTGCTTTACATATGATTGAATAATCAAACATTTTCCCCTCAACCTAATAGCACGCATACAATGAATGACAGACGGACACAACGAATTCTTTAACTTAACAGTTTTAAAGAAAACACATCCAATAGGTGTAAACAGATAGCATGGCATTTTCTTAAGGCTCCTAATGCTTATATTAAACAATGTTTAATTATTAATGTTATTATGTTTATATTATTACTCTGCGCATGAATTACAGCAATGAACCGTGTGCCATATGACTCCGGCTGAACATATAATTGATTACTATAAAATTCCACATTTACCAGCCACTTATCGTTCGCTGCCTCTTGACATGGCGGTTCCTAAATTTACATTATTCGCACTTCTAATCAGTGTTGCTGCAAGTTTGTCGGTAAGGTGTCTTGGAATTTCCCGTACAAAGCAGGTTTCTTTGATATAAAACTAATCCCAGTAGTAACCCAACGGATTCAACTAATATGTTAGAATAACCGCTGAACTGCATGGCAAAGAGAAGGGGTCAAACTTCTACAGTCGCAGTAAAGCTTTCGCCCATCAAATGAGTGCTTTCATTACGACTTCCAAGCGACATCAGGTCCGGAGGTTGGTCTGCCCTGTTTCGCCGTGGGATTCTTCTTGTTTACCGAAGGATGACAACTGCCTGTGAAAAATAGCAGTTTTTAATTTGCCATAAAATGTATAGCCAAGTTCCGTATGCAAACATGTTGTTCCTGACACTGCTATGACGAGCAAAATGCCGAACTGCGCAAAGGAAATAATTCGATGATTTGCCATGATTCGTCCAGGAAATCCAGCTCTATTTAAGTACAGTGTGGAAATGCAGGACAACTGACAGAACAGCGTTGCCATGAAAAGAAATCACACTTTCTGAGAAAATGGACGAGAACAGGGGCAACAAAATTTCATTGAAACAATTCTGGCCTTTCATCTGCGCATTGTTCAGCTCGTTGGTTTACCGGGGCGAATAGAAATTTAGTGCGCATTAAATCAATATACTTCAGACAAAAATGGGGAAATGAAAGATAAACATCAGTCACATGAAAAGGACAATTTTTTATTTTAAGCAGCTGTCGGTTGCTCAGGAATGTTTTGGACACTTGAAAATGGAATTAGATGCGAAGATTAGAAATGCATCTACGCACTGCTTGGTTAAAGAGTGTGCAAAGACTGAGAAAGCTGGTCTCTCGAAGATGGACGAAGCGAAACACTACATGTCATGCTTAGAGCAATGCAAGAAGGTAAGCAAGAAAATATTTTGAAGTGACTCATTTGTACAAAACATGGATATTTATATCGTCTTTAATGACAGAGCACATTTTATTAGTTGCTTAAGGTATTATCAGGAAATTTACTTGCGTAGCTTCAATATCTGTATTGGCGTTGTTTGTACAGCGCAGATTACGCTCCTTCCATTAATACACAGAGAATATGGAACGTCCCCTGTTTATATACCATTAGTACAATTGCTTCGACCCTTCTCCAAAGTTGGTCAACAAACAGTGGAATCGATACCGGAAAGCATAAAAAGGAAAGACGTTCTAACGGCGTCGTCTATAGCATTTTTTAAAAGTTGGGAACCCCATTCCTGGAAACTCTTAGTGGATTACGCCTGCTAAAGCACATTTCGCAAGCATATCCAGCGGTCGCTAAACAAACACACATCCCTTATAGCTGTATTCTTTTACGCCAATGCAATTACAATGTGTGGTCTGGATACTTCTCAATTTTCGGTGAAAAATTTTTCCATGCAACTTTTTAGGACGAAGAAGAATTCGAAAGTATCCTGGTGAGTAATGAACAACTGTCACTGTTGTAAAACACATATATATATATATATATATATATATATATATATATATATATATATATATATATATATATATATATATATATATATATATATGCAGCGGCTAAAAGGAGTTATTGAACTTAATTATTTTAATCCCTGATGACGTTTCAGGCCAAGATGGAGCTCAAAGAAGAAGAAATCGAGTTAAGAAGACAATTGGAGAACGAAACTGCAATTATTTCTAGAGATTGCCAGAAAAATGAATGCGCTTCGTTGAAAATGCAGCTGAAGCAATTAACATTACAGGACAGTAACTTAAGCGTAGCTACCGCTTATTTCGAATGCTTGGAAAGATGCAAAGAGGTAACCCCATTAACCTTCTCTTACATCAAAATTAATGTTTATTTTCAGTTAATGCTTACTCTTGCTTTGCCCAAGTCGCAGCAATTGCAGAAACGTATATCTGTACAAGTGGACGTTAAGTTAAGAACGGGTCTAACAAAATAGTGTCAATGAAATGCTTCTTTATATTCGCTAGATTTCATTGACAAATCTTTAAGCGAAAGTACAGCGAGAGCAAAGCGATTAGCATGGCTGCCTGAAGGCTCGAAAAAGTCGACTAGCAGTTCAACAACTTAACTAACTGCATCCTTCGAATTATCAATAGTTACACAAATTGAGCAAATCAAGAAATATTCATCTCCTATGTTGCAATGATCCTCAATGTGCATGAAAAGCAGTAAACAATAGATTAGAATTATGAAACGCGCACTTAATGTAATTCTTCTTTACTGTATTAGGGATTTTCGCAAACAAAAGATACACCAGCTTACAGGCAGGTCACACGATAAGCAAATGTATTTCTAGTCATTAATATTAATGCATGGAGCCAGTCAGTCAGACGCTTAAAATCGTTATGGGAATCTCTGAAAGAGGAAGAAACTGTTTCTTATGAAACGGGAATCATATCAACCGCTGTAAATTGCCTTATCCAAGTTTCTCAAAATACTTTTCATTTTAAAAATTCCACGGCAAGGCTGAACATCATGCAGATATTATGTCATATAAAATTACAATTACTTTCCGACGCGTTATCTATTAATACAATAATACGCGTAATACAATAACGATTCACCGTGACAATTTGTAACCCGCAGACAGCATTAGAAAACTATAGTAGCAAATGAGCTCATTCATCGTCTACTAATGACGGGAAAATTTAAATAAAACGCTTGGAATTGTTTCAGAAGGTGCGAGAGCAAAAGATGAAGCTAAGCGCCCTTCACAGAAGACAGCAGTTTCTGGTTAATCTGCAGATCATAAAGGAGCAGATGTCCCTTAAGCGTGCATTGATGTATTGGACGGAAATTAGAGGCGAACTTATGCTTGACTGACGAAAAGACGATTGAAACGGTACTGCTTACGATTATGTACTCAGTCGCTATTGAAGAACCGTCTAATAAATCGCGTTTGACAAACAAACTCGTCTTTCTGAAAACTGACCATTTGGCCATTAAAAGCGCAAACAAATTTTAAAGCGTAATACTAAGGCTGTAAACGTGTCATATTTCACCGAACAGGAAACGTGGCTTTCTTGAAATTTTTCTGAGAAAAAACACTGGATTACGGTAGTCATAGATGACAGAAAACACCAGATCCGAAAGGTATGAGTGAATCGTCCATTGGATACTGTACCTTTCTTTTCTCATAACTCTCAAGTCTTTCAGGCTTATCTTGTTCCAATAGGAGGTAAAAATCAGCTTATTGTTCTGAAAAAAGCACAACGTAAATCAATGAGCAACTTACAACGTACTATTAACGAAATATTCGAAGTTTTAAAACCCGACTGCTCCGTCGTCAGCGAATTGCCAACAATGGATCAACGAAAAATTTTTGGAAATGGGTCAATGATGCGCTGTCAGGTCGGCAGGTTACAGCCTCCTCCTGTTTTCGAGATTGCAGTAGACCAAACGAGTTCACGAATTCAGCTGCACTTAAGTTCACAACTTGGCACAGCTTGGCTGTATGGAAATAGGCCCATTGAACGACGTTTAGCTAATACCTTATGTAGAAAATGCTGAATGCTGAACGGGCGCGTTAGTTCTCATGACTACACTGTACTTCCGGAATGTTTTCACTCCGTTAACACTGAAGAGCAAAAACTTTATTGGGGGGAACTTTCGGGAATCGCCTTTTCCCGTCCTCAGCGCAAAAGGATTCCTTTTGCGCTGAGGACTTATGTACACAGAGAAGTTTTTCTTTGTGAGATTATTGAGAAAGAAATGACATCCTGAGAATGAACGGTTGTGCATCCGTTCGTTCTCCGCAGTGCTGCTTGTACGTACACCACCAAATACTACCTAGTCAATTACTGGTTGGTGAAATTGTTACGAAAAATAGAGAAATTTCTTCTAATTCTTTTAACGGAGTAAATGCGTATCTGCAAGACCAATAATTTCCACGGATTATACAGACATGATTATACGTCAACGAAATATAGACAAACGAACAGATGGAAAGTATGTTACTCAAAACTTTCAAAACCTGCCTGTTCCGGAAATTTCACTCTCGTGTTGGGTACACAACCTATGCATTAATTAGGACGATTGGGATAGATGTCATTTGGGTTTTCAAAACAGTACAACCAATTACTAAGTCGGCAAGATCAAATAACATAATTGCTTTTGATTAATATGATTATTCTATCAAAACGTCTAATTTGCATACATGCCTGGGAGATTTCCCTGCCTCCTTCCTGGGAAGTGCCTCCTTCCGTTGACGGTTAGTTCAACAATGATAAAGAGCGCAAATTTTCCGACATGTGGTTTGACGTGGTTTCCAGTACGAAAATGACTTGGCCTTATCCCTGCTATCTGAACACATGAAGTGAGGTCAGTAAACAGTTTCAGGTTTTATTGAACACTACGGCAGATCAAATCAAAACCGTTTAACCCATAGCTATAGCAGCGATGAGAAACCTACGGAGTAACAGTGTGCTCTCCTCAATGGATGACAATACGATCCAGGAACGTCAAACACTTGTGACAGCAGATGCAAAACCACGTATGAGATTATATAAAGTGCCCCAAAGTTAAAACAATACCACAGTCAATAACTACGACGAAGCTAGTAATTCTGTTGCCTCCGGACGTCCGCAGGCAAAACCAGGTTCGTCAGCAGCTTCTCATCTGCTAACCATAAAGTTCTAGTACAAATTCTGGAAGCGTTGTGCCAACTGCCAACGTACAAATCACATGGCAACATTTTGAACGTTGCAGTCATTCAGTACAATGGGACAATAGGAATTGCGTTTTCCCTACTATATAGGATATCGAACCCGCAATTATCCCCCAGCCTAATAGCACGGCCACAACTACTAATCTATGAAGATTATGAATTCACTAATTCAGCAATATTGATTAATGTATACAATAGAAAACATGTTTTCCAATTATCAATTGCATCCAACAGAAAAAACTTTTTCCAATAGTAACACGCGAGTATAACTTTCACGACTGAACGTTACACTCGCGTGATAGGTAATCTCAAGTATTGTGCTGAAGACGGAACCAAGTGAGGTCCCGAAAGCTACGCTTGAAATAAAGCATTCGTGAACAGGTTTTTGCCGTCTCTTGACACGATGAAACCTAAATCCGTTAGAAGTCAATTATTCGACACGACAACAACAACAACAACAACAACAACAACAACAATAATAATAATAATAATAATAATAATAATAATAATAATAATAATTTTTTTTCTCTTCTTTTCACGGTAGAACAAACCCGTTGAAATTTGCATCTTTTATTGATGGTAAAAGTAAAAGATGCAATAGAACGCAGCGTAGCTTTCGGATCCTGCCTTGATCCGTCTTCAGCGCTTCTGCTTCAGCCGCGCAATCAGTCGTTGGGTCCGAAGGTCCCTCCACTCGAACACCCGAGCAAACGAGGTAGCTGTCGGGTTGAACCTTGACCTGTCTAGCGTTACTTGTTCGCCCAGGCCGTCATGCAGTGGGTCCTAAGGACCGTACAACCGATCACGGTGAAGCCACCACGAAAAGCTTTTCGTGGTGGCTTCACCGTGATCGGTTGTACGGTCCTTAGGACCCACTGCATGACGGCCTGGGCGAACAAGTAACGCTAGACAGGTCAAGGTTCGACCCGACAGCTACCTCGTTTGCTCGGGTGTTCGAGTGGAGGGACCTTCGGACCCAACGACTGATTGCGCGGCTGAAGCAGAAGCGCTGAAGACGGATCAAGGCAGGATCCGAAAGCTACGCTGCGTTCTATTGCATCTTTTACTTTTACCATCAATAAAAGATGCAAATTTCAACGGGTTTGTTCTACCGTGAAAAGAAGAGAGAAAAAGATTTCACCGCGCCCGTTACAAGACTTTTGCTTCAATAATAATAATAATAATAATAATAATAATAATAATAATAATAATAATAATAATAATAATAATAATAATAATAATAATAATAATAATAATAATAATAATAATTTATGAGAAATAAGAAAAGATACGGTATCCTTGTTCAACAAGCTTTAATTGGCGAAGCTTTCGGAACGTACGTGTTCCGTCATCAGCGCGATTCAAGTCGCGACTTTGAATCGTGCTGATGACGGAACACGTACGTTCCGAAAGCTTCGCCAATTAAAGCTTGTTGAACAAGGATACCGTATCTTTTCTTATTTATCATAAGTATGAGACACCTTGTTACTAATTCCTCTTGCTTCAAAATAATAATAATAATAATAATAATAATAATAATAATAATAATAATAATAATAATAATAATAATAATAATAATACTTTTCAAAGATGAGTCTGGTAACGAACGGGGTTCCAAAGTTTCATAGAGGAATCACGGCCTTTGTTCCCGTAGATATAGTTTTGTCACTGCCCTGGTCGGTCGGCGGGGATGCTCGCTCTCTGCAGGACTGACTGGGCGGGCGACGGACGCTTGACGGGTACATGGGTAGTACCTGATAGTTGATATCGCCAGCCCGGATGGTCTAGCGGAAAGGCTTGCTGAACTGTTGACTGGCTGGGCGGTCGACATATTTTATATCGCACTGATGACGGCTACATGAGCAGTAGCCGAAAGCTCTGCGTTTAGAATAAACGCTTTAACCTAACGGGTGGATACCGTTTAAGAGTTTATCAGCAGAAATACACTTCCCCGTTGAAGAGAAAAAGAAAAAAGAAGAAAGGTTTGCTATAGTTACTATTGTAATTATTATTACTATTTAAATTGTTACTCATTTCAGAGAATTCCTGCCTCTTGCGGTGCCTGACGATTTTCTTGCTTTCCTAAGGATATCTCATCGATACGATACAACTTTGACTGACGTATAGAAGTTAATTAAAGCGAACCTTCGGCCAAAATTGCGATCCGTCATCAGAACATCTATTCTTGTCACCTGCTTGCACTTCTTCATGAGTGGCTGGACGTGGGTAGACGCTTGCGGGATCAGAGTTAACCTTGAAAGCTGATGTCACTGCCTCGGTTCGTCAAGCGGAAGAGTTTCGAGCTCCAACTACCACACTCTGCAGGTGACAAAGATACATTAATGACAGGTGGGGATAGACCTGAAAGTTGCGTATACGGATTTTGTTCAGTTCAATAAAAGTTGCAATGATCAACTGGGAAAACATTTCCGCGAACAGCAAAGGAAAACATTCTCGACAATCGTACTTACAGCGAAGGCCACCTTTGTATTAGCATTGAAGACGAGACAGAGGTCCCGAAAGCTGCGCTTTAACACTAAAGCATATTTACACGGGTTATTCGCCTCTGTCGAAACAATGAAAGTTTAACCCGTCAGAATCCCTTTATTCAGCTTTAGGAAAACATAATAACATTATTATTATTATTATTATTATTATTATTATTATTATTATTATTATTATTATTATTATTAAATAACAAAATTTCTCTACACGGTATCCCCCGTACCGTTCGGGGGATACCGTGTAGAGAAATTTCATTATTATTATTATTATTGTTATTATTATTATTATTATTATTATTATTATTATTATTATTATTATTATTATTATTATTATTATTATTATTATTATTATTATCATTGTTATTATTATTACCTATATACTTGAATAGTGGATTTCTGACGGGTTTCAGTTTCATTGTGTCAAAGGACGGCAGAATAACCCGTTCATAAAAGATTCTTTATTTGATATCAGAGCTTCCGGGACCTACCTTGGTCCCGTCGTCAGCGCAAGTGAATACCTATATACTTCTAAGAAAACGCGAGAAAACATGGTATGCGATTTTCAAGAAACAACTACACAATATAACCGGAAAGATAATGCCGATCTTCAATTGTAATATCATGTCAGTAGGTATCGCCTCGACGATACTACAAACTTTGAGAAGAATTACAGCCTTCCGTGTTAAAAATGATTGCACTCTACAAATGAACGGCCCTTAATATGCTGTAGAAAAAATGGATGTATGTGATGAATGAGTAAATCGTTGGGCAATTGGACAGTGCAACTGATCTTACTTTACTCTGCAGTCGCTGTCAAATGCGTGCGAACCAACTAGAATTCAAAGCAACAAGACGGTTTTAAAGCGCTAACATCTCTCGAGGACGGCGCACCAGTTTCCTTGCTCATAGTAGCTTGTAACCAACTTGCAACTTGTCAAACTTCTGCACAACTTCTCCAATTCACCATCCACAAAGACGTGATAATAGCGAAGGAACCGTTTACCGCCGTTTCCGGGACACTGACCCTTTTTATTTCCACTTGCCGACGATTTCCAAGGCACCAATAAATCTGCAGCTTCAAATGGATGGCGATTTTTATGGACAACGAACGGAAGTTCTTCGCCAGCTGAGCTTAATTCCGGCATATACGCAACACGATTCGATTTCAAGTATTTGGAATCTTCGTTGTTTCGAGTTTGCTCAGCCGCCCAAACGTATACAAGAGCACGGCCTCCGGGTCGGACAACGCGCATTAATTCGCGCAATGCTTGCATCCGACGTTCCTGAAAAGTTTGGCTTTTAAAAGAAACGCCCGCCTTGAATACTGACTTCGGTTGACAAATGATGAATAACCGCAACGGACAAAGCGGCATCGAACGTCTCGTCACGAAATGGAATATTGCAACAATCCATTTGGTAAGCTTGGAAGCCTTTGCAACGGCAAATTTTGCACAGCTCAACGGAGCGATCGCAACCAAGCTTGACAATGTCTGACCGATAGGATAAGTACTTTCCATTGCCGCAACCAACATCTAATAATAAACAGTTTCCTTTTAGGCTATCCAAGAACCGTACAACTCCGGGCCACAAGGAGTAGCGCGTGTGGTCGAACGATGAAGCAATTTGGTCATATACCTAGAACGTATTATCCTAATACTCTGAAATGAACTGCAATATTCTACATATTTTTGTCGAAAAACGTTATTTCATTCCAAGTCGTGCATACCTGATATACATACTTTTGCTCCACGCTATTTGGAGATGTACACGCCGGCAAATCGCGCTCTTCATCTGAATTTCTTCTCGCGTGGCTTTCTGAAAGCTTTTGAATTGTTGCTAGGATGAAAAACTTGAAAGCAACTTGCATATATATATATATATATATAAGACGAATTCGATTAGTACGGCAGATAAATTTGGTACCAGTGTTCGGTTAGTACGATGCACTTTTCGATTAGTACGGCTTTTAGAGGTTTAAAGTTGCTTTTTGATAATTTGTGAACTGGTTTTCAATTGAGTTGTGAAATCAATTGTTTGTGATTGTAAGTCAATTTTCAATTGTTGGAAGTGTATTGAAGGTAAGTGAGGGCCATTTTTAATGGTTTTTAGACTAACCTTTCATGCATATTTCCTGTATATCTTGGTAGCGCATTAGGGCTTCAGCGCTTTATAATTTAGCTAAGATCTATTACTCGATAGTCAATGGTTAACAAGTGGATTTTTCACTCTTTTGATGGTACTCATCACTCAATGGCAAGCAACGCTTTTCCACAATTGTTTTACGCTTATAATAGGTCAGATGGAATGTAGAGCACCCAAACGAAAGACTACAGCAGATCATAGCAGTAAAAAGGTGAGAAAAGTTATCACATTAGAAGAAAAGCTTGAGGTGCTAACGAACGAGGCAAGCACGTGGCGATAGGAATTCCAAGATAAGTAGTGATCTTTCACTCCACGAATGTACTGTACGAAACATAATAAAGCACGAAAGAGAAATCAAAGAAAAAAGTCAATTCGTGTCCACTTCTTGCTATCTACAAACAACCACTAGGAATAGAAGCGTTTGCATGACTGAGATGGAGCGTCTTTTGTCAGTATGGATCGAGGACTGCAATCAAAAAAGGATTCCTCTTAGCAAACTAGTAATTCACAAGAAACTTGGAAGTTTGTTTTCTGCAGTGAAAAGAAACAGGAAGGAAGTGGAAAGTGAAGAACTCTTTTCTGCAAGTAATGGCTGGTTCGACAAATTTAAGAAAAGAACAAAGTTGCATAACGCTAAACTTTTGGGAGAAGCTGCAAAAGGAGATGAGGAAGCTGCAGCACAGTATCCGGGAATTCTGAAAAAGATTGTCGAAGAAGGTGGTTATACGGATCAGCAGATATTTGATGTTGATGAGACGTGTCTATTTTGGAAAAGAATGCCAACTCGCACCAATGTGTCTAAAAATGAAGAAACTCGTCCAGGATACAACGCCAGCAAGGATCGTTTGACTCTTTTACTCGGCGGAAATGCAAATAGAGACTTTAAGTTAAAGCCAATGATTGTTTACCGATCGCCTAATCCGCGAGCTCTTAAACGTTGCAGTCCGCAATCGCTTTCTGTAATTTGGCGAGCTAACAAAAAAGCGTGGATAACAAAAACGCTTTTTGAAGAATGGTTTCCAATGTGTTTTTGCCCAGCTGTGCAGAAATATTGCCAGAAAAATAACGTTGATTATAAAACATTGCTTATTCTCGATAATGCGCCAGGCCATCCCTTTAATTTTGGAAACGAGAATGTTAACCTTTTTTACCTCCAAACACAACATCTCTGCTACAACCAATGGACCGAGGAATCATCGCCACTTTTAAAGCCTATTATTTAAGACAGACTTTCCAGCAGGCTGTAGAAAAAACGACTGGCGATAATGGAACTTCGTTTCTTCATTTTTGGAAAAACTACAACATCAAAGATACAACTGATAACATTTCTAATGCTTGGCAAAAAATCTCTGAAAGCAACATGCGCTTTGGATGGAAATTTATCATGCCCCACTGTGCAAGTGGTTTATTTGATTCCCCCTTACAAATTCAAAATGTTATTGAAGAAATAACAGACATCGGAATCAAGAAGCTTGGATTAGAGGATCTAAATGCAGAAAGCGTCCAACAAATGATCGAGCCTCGTTTGGAAGAATTGAGAGATGAAGATCTCCTTAATTTACATCAAGAAAGCGCGCTTGAAGATGAACTTCATGATGACGAAGAATCTACAAATAAGAATAACGACTTTTCGCAAAATGATTTCGAAGAATTATTTTCCATGGTCGAATCGTTGAAACAAAAACGTATGGATGCTGATCCTGACATTAATCGCAGTGTGCAAGTTAGGCGACAGATTGACATTTTCTCCCCTATTTGAAGATATATGAGGAAAACAAGAAAACCAAACGTGCTCAGACTACTTTGCTGCAATTTCTTTGGCAGAAATAAGTAAAAACTTTTAGACGTAGGAAACAAGCACTATGTATCTTCCGTTGTCGTTGGAACCGAGTACTATACCTCCTATGTTATAACCGCTTCGAACAGTACGATTTCGATTAGTACGCAATTTTTCCGGTCCGCATTAATCGTACTAATCGAGGCCCGCCTGTATATATATATATATATATATATATATATATATATATATTGTAAACCAAATACGGCAATAACCCGTTAGACGAAAACGTTTATTCCAAAAAGGAAACAAGCGTAGCTTTCGGAACCAACCCTGTTCCGTGCTCAGCGCTAAACAATTAGCGCTAATTGTTTAGCGCTGAGGACGGAACAGGGTTGGTTCCGAAAGCTACGCTTGTTCCCTTTTTGGAATAAACGTTTTCGTCTAACGGGTTATTGTCGTATTTGGTTTACAACATGAAACTCTACCCCGTCAAAAGAAACCCCATTTTCAATTATATATATATATATACGAATGAAGGAAATCACGGAAGTTTTTACCCGTTTTTTGAAAACCACGTGATGGAAAAAGGTCTTTTTATTTCCAAAAACGAAACGTGGCGCGGTGGTCGAGATAGCGTAGCTTTCGGGTCAACCTAGGCCCGTCCTCAGCGCGGTCCTTCGAGGGTGCCCTCCCCCAGGTTTGGCTTTTCGGGGAGAGCCCATCCACTCAGCCGAACCACAGTGGCGCCTGTCAGATCAATCTAGATCCATCGAGGCTGATCCCACCGTGGCCGGCCAGGTATCAGAGTTACTCCCCTACCGACCATCCCCGGAGGAGGCACGTTATCCAAGTGTTCGTCACGGTCTGGGCTTCGGCACGTTCGGGAAAATTCGGACGATCCCCGGACGAGACAATGAAGATCAAACATGGCCTGACCGAATTTTCCCGAACGTGCCGAAGCCCAGACCGTGACGAACACTTGGATAACGTGCCTCCTCCGGGGATGGTCGGTAGGGGAGTAACTCTGATACCTGGCCGGCCACGGTGGGATCAGCCTCGATGGATCTAGATTGATCTGACAGGCGCCACTGTGGTTCGGCTGAGTGGATGGGCTCTCCCCGAAAAGCCAAACCTGGGGGAGGGCACCCTCGAAGGACCGCGCTGAGGACGGGCCTAGGTTGACCCGAAAGCTACGCTATCTCGACCACCGCGCCACGTTTCGTTTTTGGAAATAAAAAGACCTTTTTCCATCACGTGGTTTTCAAAAAACGGGTAAAAACTTCCGTGATTTCCTTCATTCGTTAAAATCGATGAGCCCGTTACAAAACATTGACATATATATATATATATATATATATATATATATATATATATATAAGTAAAGTATATGTAAGTTTACATAAGTAAACTATATGACTACATTTTCTTACTTTACCCTCCAATCATTTAAATAATAATCAAAATAAAATGAGATCACCGTCTCATCTGTTAACGCACTAAATTCTAGTTATTCACTAAGAATTCAAGAAGCAATGCCCGTAAGAAACAGAAGCGTAAAGGCGCAAATACCTGAAACGTGACGAAACGTGAAGGAAACCCGTAGCGATCTTCTCAAGAGCATCCCGTTTGAAAGGGCATCGTACTTTCTGGGCGCAATTCTGTAGATGGAGAAGACTGATATCAACACTGCTGTGACAAACCGGAAGAACAAACCCGTGCTTCCATACGTATCTTGATGGTCCAGTCATGATAAGTACGCTTCTTTTAGGGACTACCAGTGAATAATGGGAGTCTGTCGTTGGCCTCACAAAGTCCATAACAACCTCAAATTATAAAAAAGAGTAGACTTGGATTACAGAGTAGGAAATGGCAGAAAGCATGGAAGGGCCCTGCGTATTTGACACAGCCTAAATGACACGAGACACAAAAGCCACGCCCATAAACTACGCGGTCGAAAAAGTGTTCATATGAAGTTTCAATACTCGTGGACACAGCGAGCAGTGTGCAAATCTTTCCTCAATCACTCAAAATGTTCAAAAGCAGCCAGTAGTAACTGTCAGCGACCAGCGATAACATTACTGGCCTCTAGACGCTATTCGGCAAATCAGCGGGCAAAAGTTGCCTACCGAACTCTGCACAATGCACTTTGCGATCGCGAATACAGAGGATACTTCACAAATGGCAGTACAACTTGAAGGTTCTCTATTCGCGCACACTTTAATATCAAGTGCCTATCGAGATTTCCGTTTAGTTCAACAATAAGCTACATTAACAGAAGCGGCGGCTTTGCATGTAAATGAATTTACACAATATACCATCAGGTCGGCTGACGCAACGTATGATTTTCGTATTAACGCTTAGGGGAAAAGGAAACTGCGGAAAGCTATGGAAGTAAGGCATTTATCAAAGAACGAGCTCATTCGTGACAAGAAAAGAAAATTCACGTACTCGTTGCAAAACCATATGCTTTCAATATGCTGCTAAGTATTAATACTAAATCTGTCACTGCCTTAAACGATAAGCACTCCGTATGTATGTTATACCAAGAAGTAACGAAGCCATAAGGTATACTTACGTCGCCATTGAGACTTAACGATACAATCTCTTTACCAATCAAGGGCGAGCTGTCGAAATGTAACGGTATTCCTAGGAAAAGTGACTAACGAAGAATGCACAATTTTTGCAACGCACCTTGGCCGGGTTCGTACACGTTTACGGTTAACTGATTTGGCAACTGCTCGATCAGGCCAAGCGACTGCATGCGTCTTGTCAGGTCATGGCAGATTGAAGGGATCGGTCGCACTGCGGGCTTGCTGACGTCCGGTTGATTCGTGGAGTACAGGAAATCGTAACCGAAATGAAAAACACTGCGCTTTCCGAGGCAGCAACCTCCTGCTAAATTCAATTTTGGTTGTCAACTTCAAAGACGCCATACATACCTACTTGCAGCACTAGACTCCACCAATCTCAGAAATTCGTGCTCTTGAGAAGCAGTGACGAAATCATTCAACAGAACCAAACCTTCTGGACGCGAAGTATCCGTCGAATGCGTTCGCTGTTCTGGCACTGAAAAGATCGGTCATCAGCGTTACAAAATTGAAAACCTGGTACAGTAAAGTGAAACAGCTAAAGGCTCTACGCGAACACACTGAAAACCAGTGTACTAAGGCTCGATTAAACAAAATGGTCAACTAATACCTCGAGGGAACAAACACACTAATAATATAAGTAATATGCAAGCAGAGAAATGCTTTCTACCATGAATGGCAGTTTTGCAGTACACTTATGAAACCACGTCGGGACAGTAATAGCTACAACAGTGGCCGAAAGGCGAGGATTATCTGAAGGACATAACGGTTAAGCAAAATGGAACTTTACCAACTGCGGAAGCAGCCTCTACAGATTAATATGCACTTTTGAACTAGCGCAATGAATTTCCAAGCCGCAACTTATGCTACAGAAAAGAAGATAAGCAAATTCAGACTTGGCTAAAGGCAGAAACTCACTGTTCTCGACGAAGGCAAAATAAAGGGGAACATTTTGCAACTGCCAACTGGGCTTCCGACCGTGCCAAGCAGATTTCAGCGACTGGGCGTCCTCGATTCGATCAAAGCAAACGAAGGAGTACGGCTTGTTGAAGTACATGTACACGCGGAAGCTATCGGGATCAGCGAATTCGCTGCAAAGCGATTCAAGCTTTTCGTAGTCCACACCGCAGACAACGCCGCCGTTCGCTGCGTACAATACCTAAAGGGAAGAATGCAGGTCCTGGGCAGTTCACTGCCTACGGAGGTCCGACGTACGTTTGTCGGATTTTCTGAGACGACAACCTCGGGCGCGTGCTGACCCAACAGGGCAATTGCCCTGCGAAGCCTTTTGTCCGTCTTCTTCGGCATACAGCTAGGGATTTTCGAAAGGGTTGAAAATAAACACGGAACGGATTTCAAAAGGAATTTACGAGCGGTTATACCTGAGAGGAGCATCGTCAATTGTGTGATATAAGGTTGTTTACTTCTATAGTACAAAATGCTAACGTTTATTTTGACTGTACAGAAGAAATGTTGCATTCCAGCTGGGCTATTCATTTTCCTTCGAGCGCTTGGTCGCCGGCTCGTCATCCGAATCAGACAACGCCAGATCTATGTGCAACGGATCGATCTCCAAATATTCCTGTTGCGACGTCGAAGGCAACTGTTCGCCTAAACGGGAAAGCAGAATAGTTTGAAAAGCGAATACTATTACGCCAGGACTAACCGATTGTTGAACTCTCGTTGTCATTTGTTTCGCAATCGCTGTCGCTTAGCAATAAATCGAGTTGCAATTTGGCGTCCTCCTTTTTGGATGAAAGTTGACCAATCGAACGGCTATCGTCAACTTCGGCTACTCGCTCGCCTGTCTCTTCACGGACAACGGAACCTGAATTTCGGAAATATGCAATGCAACTTTCAAAAGGTTGTGTTATTAAATTCGTTCAAGCGACGCTCGACTGAAGGACTACTGCTTTCCCATACCACTGCAATTGCTGATCATGCTATGTCTAAATGATGGAAACTAAACACAGCGGGATGTGAAAGTAAGACACTGGCCGGGAAACAGATTACTACTATCGAGGTATTATTATTCTTCAAATGTATATTACTAACATTGGGAAATCGGGAAACCGAAAATATTGCAAGCGAACCACTGAGCGGTACATATCGACCCACGACGTCGAAAAATATGAGATACCGTATATACCGGCGTATAAAGCGAGTCCATAATGCGAAAAACTGAACCGCAAAATTAGGGGTCGACTTGTACGCCAGGTCGACTTATACGCCATAGGGACAAAATCTCACAGGGACAAGTTGTCCACTTGGGCGGAAGGATTTAAACATTGCAGCATTTTGAACAATAAGTCATTAAAATTGCTTAATTTTAAAGCTTTCCATTGCTACATACATGACAAAGCTAGTTCGTGCACTTCATTTTAGATAGTTTGCCGTATTCACTTAAGATATTAACACTTAAGATGAATCATAACTGCACTAAACTAAAATCAAGAGGTCGACCTAAACACCCGACATAGGCCAATGACGAAAATTAGACCGCAAAATTAGGACTCGACTTACATGCAGGTCGACTTATACGCCGGTATATACGGTATGTTACAACACAAAAATCATCCTTGCGACAGTAAAGTAGCTCACCCTTGAATGCTGCGGGTCCTCGTTGACCGACTTAGAGACACTGGGTAAATTTCCAACAGTTGCAAAAGCGTGATATGTCGATACTTGTAACGGGCATTTCGATTTAAACGAATCGAGAAATCACCGAATTGTACCCGTTGGAAAAAGCCATGTTAATGGAAAAGATATTTATTTCGAAGCGAGAAAACCGTGGCACGTGATGGTCGGTAAGGAGGAGCATAAGGGCCAATCCAGGCCTGTCTTCAGCGCGGTCTGTGCTTTCAGCCCTCCATCAGGTTTGGCTTTCAGGGAGAGTCCCTAAAGTCATCCGAACCACAGTGGAGAACGTCAGACCAAATCTGGATCTCTCGAGGCTGATTCCGCCGTGGCCGGCCAGGTATCCAAGCTGTTCCCTTACCGACCATCCCCAGACTTGGATAATGTGCCTCCTCCGGATAATCAAGATTCCACTACACAGTCGGCCCTCGTTATACGCGGTCTCGTTATCCGCGCGGATTCTGTACAACGCGGTTTGTCCGACGTGAAATAGTGACGTCATCTTTTCACAAAGACATGTGCACCGGTGGTAGGCATTATAGTTGGGCACTAGTGTCGTTGCATGCCTGTGCAGCAGCGTGATCGTCTGCACGGGCGCGAAAGACTTTTTCTGCCCACAACGCTTTCTAAACCGTGCACAATGCTAATGAGGCGTTGTCATTTTTCTGATTGCTCATTATTGCTTCGTGCGCGTTGTCGAGCCCGCCTGCTGTGCACAAATGTCATCCATCCATGGAACGTGGCATCATGGTTACACGAGGAATAACTGCTTCGTTGAAGCAGCTACAAGATTTATTCGATGAAGCGAAGAAAAGTGAGAGACAGCTCCCTATAACAATGTTTTTAAATAAAGATCCGGCAGCTGAGGAGTCTAACATTTTAAGGCGAGAAGTTTCGCTACCAACGAGTTCAAGAAACCCTACGACTGGTCGTCTTCAGGGGATCTGCGCCCAGCTACAGGCAGTGGGTAAATTGTCTGATTCCTGATGCACCAAACGTTTCTGCCATAGATGTTTTGTTCTATGTGATGTTCAGTATTTCTGCTTAAGTGCGACTGTGTATTTCCTCTGCTCTGTACCCATTCGGCGCACCAGTAAATCGCTTAGCTCGCTAAAGCAAGGCGATTCCCAGGCGTTTCAAGAAAGAGCATCTTACTTTCGCCCTTTCTTGTATCTAATGGCCTGGACTCTGATGGATGGCCCATTGGACAAGCGCAGTCTCATTCATGTCATTACCTCGTAGCTAGATTCCGTAGTACCAAGCTTCGAAGGATCACTAGATATGATAACCGTTGCGGAAGGAATTCAAGGGGGCAGGACGAAATACTCGGCTGGAATACAATCTATTTGGCCTTTTTCATAGGGTATCTTATATAACGCGGAATTCGTTTTACGCGGTGTAACGCTCAAAATCCGGGACGAATTAACCGCGTATAACGAGGGCCGACTAACTAAGGTTTATTCAGGTAGATTTTGAGCCCCAAAATACAATATGACCCTAAAGTTAGCATACCACACAGAGTTCTTTCAGAAATGTGATAGCGCCACAACTTGGTCATTATCACTTCATACTGTATCTCTGTTGCATTCCCCGCTGAATCTAGATAAGGTAAAGTTCACATAATTGAGGTTTCACTATATATATATATATATATATATATATATATATATATATGACAATGTGTTTGCACGACTTTGCACGACTAGCACCGTTTGTAACTTTTTAATGATCAAAAAACCGTCGGAGCTTTCGGGGTCGCGCACACACCGTCCTCAGCAACTAATGAGCAATCAACGATCTGCTGATGAAACGTGATGGCGGATTTTAAACTGTCATAAATTGGACATGCGTGGTTTAAAATATGTTGTTCCCTTTTTTCCCCTTTTTGTTCCATGTGTCCAGTCGTATCCGGTTTCCAAATCGCAATAGACAGCACGCTGATAGCTGTATTACCAATGACCAAATGTCACTCACTTTCGCCCCTCTGTCTCGATTGAAAGTGTTATTGTTTCGGATAAAGAAAGCCTCTTTCATCTTCCTTAATTTGAAATCTTGTTCATTGCAAAACAGTATCGCCTCCAGAGTGCCTGAGCATTGTGAGGCATATTCTATTACTGAAAGTTCCGACAGTTTTTTGATAATTAAAAAGTGACAAACGGTGCTAGACGTACAAACATATTATCATGCATAACCACACCGCTACGAAGAATCTGATTTTCAACTGTATATATACATATATCTTATAATGGAATGTTATGAAATTATCCCGTCATACAAAGAAGACAAAGAATAAAAATTTCAATATATATATATATATATATATATATATATATATATATATATACTCAGCAACAATCAACGAATATCGCAGCGATCACGAGCACTTCCGACGCGTTATGATAACTTACGCGCTTGAAAACAATTCTCTTAAACAAAATCTACATAAAAACCTAAGCCAATTCGATTTAAGCTATTTTTGGAGACTTCACTCCCAACGCGCCACACGCACCAGCAATACGATCATGTGGGACAATTTCTAAGGCACTCTTAATCGGATACATACCAAATGAGCTGCTAACACCGGTTGCCAACGATTCACTTTCCGCGGCGTCCAAAGCTTTTTGCCTGGACAAGTTCAACGCTCCTTCCAGTTCGAGCAGCTGGGCCTTGTTCTGTAAGCAAAAAATGTTCGAACGAACGTAACAACAAAGGCTATACGCCAAAGCTGAGGGCAAGCAGGCAAGCGCACCTCGTCTACCAATCTGCAGGCGCAATCAAAGATCTCCTTCGCCTTCGTGGTGAACATCGAGGCTGGCCCGTTGAACAGTTCGCTATTTTTGTATATCTGCTCCACGTCGCTCAGGAAATCAGCAACAAAGTGGTACTGATGACGCTGCGCCTTCTGTTCCATCGTGCCAAGATCCATGGGGAATTTTACTTTCTCGTAGTATGACTTCACCTTTCTTCCGTCCACCGGTTGATAGAAGGGAAACGTTTTTGGTAGGCATTTGCATTGCTGAATGATGTTGGTGAGCAAGTAGCTCAACGCCACTTGGTCGTTGTCATCGAGCAGCGGATTGATAGCCTTTTCAAGCTTCATAAGGCGTCGCTCCTTTTCCGCAACTTTTCTACTCGCGCAAAGGAACACTTGACGAGCAGCCTGAGTTATCTCGCTTTGGTCGCCATTGTACAAGCGACTGTTATCCAAAATCTGACGTATATCTCTTAGGAACTCTTCGCGCGTAACGTAGTGATTTTGAGCAACGTTCATACGAACTTTTTGTAGATCTATTGGCCGGGTGATCACCTTGTAGTAATCTGGAACGAGCTTTTTGCTGACTGGTTGTAGAAAGAGGCCAGCTTCTGGCATGCTGCGAACTTCATTCAGCACCCCCTCCAAAATGGCGGACATAGAAATTTTGGGATCGGTGCGCCTTCTGTGGACACCCTGCTTTGGAGCCCCATCGAAATATTCCATGTAGGAACCAGCATCTCGTCGCCTCGACTCCGAATCGCTCAAGGCCGCCTCGTCCAACTCTTCCTCCTCCTCTGAGTCGTCGAACGAATACACGCTGCCCTTGTTGCTTCCCTTCGGCGTCCATTCGTCCTCAAATCGAGCGTCGCCGGACTGCCTTCGTATAATAATTTTGTTAGCAAAGCCCTTTCCCTTGGATCGCATTGCTTTTCGCAACTTTTCAGCGTGCTCAACGACCAGCTTGCTTAACTTGACCTTTGTTCCCTCGACGGAGACGAGATTTTTCTCTGTCTTGGGCATTCTCAGCTCTTCGTCCACTTCGACCTCCACGTCCTCCGGTTGGGCCAACGATTGGGCGTAGTATTTCACCTTGCCATAAAGGGGACAATTCTTGTTCGTCTTCATGTGACCCTTGGCGCCGCACGCGCTGCAACGCATCTTCAGTAATGACGGTTTGGGTGGTGGCGGCGGTTTGCTGGACTTTGACGGCTTAGACTTCGATCCTAACGGGATACCCAATTTGGCCTTCATCTCGTTGCGTCGTATACGTCTCAGCTGATCCTGCAAGCGGCGCTTCTCGCGACGACGCTCCTCGCGATACTGCTCGTCCATATGGGCGAAGTGCTTGATGAACGTTTCATCTTTGGTTGTTCGAATTTTTACGTACGCCTCGATCAACTGCGGCTTTGTCACGTACTCGACCGTTATGTGCTCGCGACCATCAGTGGTACGGTAGCTTCGAGTTATTTTCAATTTGCGCCCTTCCAAGGAAGCGGCCGTTTCACGCGCCGCTATTTGGGCGGACGAATCAGACGCCTTCTTCAGTTCGCCTGGCAAAACGAAACTATCGCCTCTGAGTAGCTTTTGCAACTCCTCACGTTCCTTCTCTTCATTCGAATAGCTCTAAAGACAGTCAAAACGAAGGGTGCAGAAGAATCGACGTGTTTCTAGGAAACGAAAAGAATAATGACAAATTTGAGAATCTGACAATCCTGATGAGATATATTAGTACGACTTTCACCGTTTAAACTTTATTTCAAAATACTCGGAGCTTTCGGGGTCGCGCACACTCCGTCATCAGCGACTAATCTTAGTCTCATAAGTGTAGATGCCTATCAGCGCTAAATCAGAAGTATCCCGGATGTATCCACGCCGGGAGAAATAAGACAAATGAGAAGCAAGCTGTGATAACAATGAAGAAAACCAAGGAAGAAGCCTATTAACAGGTAATTATTTACTACGGCCCGCCACACATCATTCAGAGACCAGTTCTCCTATGTTCACACTTGCGAACCCTTTTGGAAATGTGCCTGGCCCTCCGGAGGAGTGCCTCAATCCCACGCTAACAATGAAAGAATTAATGGGGCTTACCGACTTCTTCATTGTTAACATGCTTTCAATGTTCTTGCCAATCTCCTCAATGTCTGAGTCATCTGCTTCACTTTCCTCGTTGTCCGTGCTCAGCACTTCCGCACTACTTAATACCCTGAAGATACACGGGCACTATTATGCGAACTGCAACACAACAAATTTCAGCAATGTACAACACGAGGAACACTCGACCAAACCCAGAAATCATTAAGTTAACAGCTGGCTTAACGCACTACTTGTCGAAAAGTTGACGGAGCTAGGCAAGCAGATGCTGCCATTTCTTAGAACGTAGCTTAAATACAAATACCTTTTGTACTGCGACTGTGCATTACAATAAGTTCATTTCAACTACCTTTACCATAACGGAGAGTAGTTTTGAAATAAGCTGAGAGTGACGTGGGAAAATACTTAGTTAAATACTTCAAGCACTTACGAAGCAGTCGGGACATACTCACTCTTAAGAAGGGAAGGTTCACCCCACCGCCTATATTAAGCTGCTCACAAAACGAAAGGGCTGACGACAAGAACAATCAAAGCTTATATCTCTCGGCTTTAGTGGCCTACCTTCCGACAGATATTTAAAAAGGAACGCAGCAAATGCGCCAAGAACTGTAAATGGCAAAAGGGTGCGTACGAATTTTGCAATTCAAAAATTCGTTGGCAGTCCTGCTTGTAGCGCTCCTGCACTTCAGTTACGCTGAATCGCATGCTGCCACGGGCAAACTTCGTTATGCCTAAGGTCAAAGCAACGTTGCATCGCCACGGCTAGGAAACACCGGAGTCACCAACCTGTTCCCCCGGCCCTCGCTTGCTGCGTCGATAGTGTCCTGATTACGTCAATGATCTCCCACCTCGTCAAAGACTTGATCTGAAAATGAGAAGAATTAGCGAAGCGACACATTTGCACGTAAGGAAAGCGGACCTCCTCGTCTTTGACTCCGAAGTCTCGCAGAAGTTGCTTTGCATCTTTCAACGAAAGCTTCCGGAGGTCAGCGTCTGTTCCCGTTACTGTCTTCTTAACTGGAGGCGGTAGGTCCTCCTGTTAACGCAAAGCGGATTAACAAAGAAACTTCAAGCAAACTGTACGGAATGCACAACTTCGTTACCTTGGGCGGTTTCGACGAAAGTCGAACAAAGGAGTAGCCCTCGCCGCATCCTGTCGGGTCAGCCACGCCTGTTACGTCAAGGAGGCATTTACCCTTAGTAGCCGCAATGTAGGCCCTGGTCGTATTCCAAGGAGCGCACTTTATCTAGAAGAGAGCGCATTTCTTCGAGACACGTTTTCAAAACAGCAACACCCACCTCGTCGGCCATTTTTGCTTGCCCATCGTCCTCCTCGTCGTCCTCCGGGGTGAAAAAGTATTTCTCTCCGTAGCCAGCATCCTTGAGGCGCTGCTCAGCTGCCAGCATGCTGTAGTATGAGCAGCAGAGCTCAGGGCTTATTAACAGGCGCAGCTCCTCCAGGTTTGGCAATCGAAAATCTTCTCTAAGCACCCAAAAGTTCGCATCCGGTCCTGTGGGAAATAAATAAACATAGCAACGCCGATTAAGCAAGCAAAATGTCCCATTCTCACCCTGCCCGAGACGTTTAAAGTCTGAGCATATCTTCAGCCTCTTCCGTATACTGCTTTCGGCGTAGTGAGGGAATGCGCGGCGAACGTCCTCCATGCGAATTCGACGCGGTTCCGAAGTGCTCTCCCAGAACAATCTATATATGAACACCTGCAATGCGTTTCGATTACCAATTGGTTCAATCGTTCGAACGTTCCAATTGCTCACCAGGAGAAAGTCTCTCACAAAGTTGCTGGCCCGTTTGGAATTCGGCGAAGGCACTTCAAACAATGGCAACTCTTGCCCAACGCAGAAGATGGTCTGCACCCTTCGCACGGAGTACCTGAGCATCACGAATGTCCATTCTGTAGCCTAACAACAGCACTGAACCGAAAAGGGCGCGTACCCGTTGCGAGTTCGTATCACAAGAAAGTCCGTATCCGGCACGATGTGTTGATAAATTGGCGCGCGGAATAAATTATTTTCCAACGCTTGCAGAGATTGGCCAGGCAACAGGGAGCCAAGAAAGGGCGAAGTATGCGTGTAGGCGGTCTCGCCGTATTCGAACTGAGGTTCGACCGTCTCCTTTCCTGGACGCTGACAAAAGCAAAGATCACTCCGTTGCGCAACTATCGAAGTTCAATGACGAGATTTTGTACAAGCGATTATTGAACGCTCATTCTACAAGACTGCAATTTTGAAATTAAGATTGGCCCATTCAGCCGGCTTTCGCATGAACATTCGCAGCAACGGATGAATGCAGCTTACTCGCTTGTTGTAGATTTTTATCTTGGATGCCATACCCGGCTGGCAAAGCAGGGGTGGATGCTCTTCGGAGTATTCAACAAAGATCAAATCGCCGTCCTTGCCGCTCAGGTCTTCCGGCTCCCGCATGTAGAACATGTCGCCACCTCCAGATGCAATTCGCTCTTGTTCCCTTTGCTAGCAAGGAGGACAAGCAATATTTGTACGCCGAGAAGGCAACGCGTCGGCAACCTGCTTCTTTTCGGATATGTGCGCTTCAAGCGAATATACGACGTGATAACCGCATCTGGAAAGCGTGCCCCTGCCGTAGCGACGCAGAGGCATCCTGTGGAAATGGCGCAGTTTGAACAAGTTGAAAAATGTTGGAAAGAACGGACGCATCAAGTTTTGAGCGGGAATGGAATGCTGCAAATTGTTCGGCTGAAAAGAGCTAGCCAAAGGCATCCTCCATTCTTGCCTGTATATTGCTGCAGCCAAAGGTATTCACCGACGACGTGCCCTTTGGTAGGTAGTATTCGTCGTTGGACAAATTGAATGGATCTTTTTCGCGCATCTGCGTTGCTATTACTTCTTCGTCTTCTTCCCGCTTGCGCTGCACCACGCGACCGAGAATCATTTGCGACTTCCGGGTGAACTGATGCTCCTGAAGGGGACAATCGGTCCCATTGAGCCTTGAAAAGCTTTTTACTGCATACTTTCCTTTCGTTGCTTTTCGCTTCCTGGCTAGCTTCGTTTGCAACGGCCATGGTGGATCCCGCTTCCTCTTTGGTCTCGTCCTCGGGTAAACCGAACAAATCCGGCACGTCGGAAGGATCCAACTCGACTATGCTCGGCTCTGGAATTCGGTCCATGTTCTCGGGATCAATGATGACATTGTCCTCCCAACGATCCTCTATCAGGCGACAATTCTCAGGCGGGAACACCGGATACGCCTGGGAATACGAGCCTTCCATGAGGCTCTTTTCCGCCATCGCCACCGTTGCGCTCCACTTGGGCGTGAACAAATTGACGAAGCCGTTGCTCCGAACTAAAATTGACGAAAACTAATGCGAAGAAAGCAAGCTGAAAGTTATTTAAACAAAGTATTATCCATTAGTTATTGGCAACATTTAGAAACTCTTAATCCTGAAACCTCTATTCCTTCACAAAAGGGACTTTTACAATTTCTTTATTTACCATTTAAAATTTATGCTCACCAAATTACACCTTTATTCATGTAAAAAAATTTTTAAACTGACGTGCAGCGCACGAGTATAGCCTCGACCCGTCATCAGTCCGTAATCTTGTCAACTCTGAATCCCTACAAATGGAATGTAGCGCACATGGGTAAGTAAGAAAGGGGTCACTGTCAAAAGGCCGAAAATCAAAATCCCGAATGCTTAAAATCCGGAACGTTCGTAATCCCGAAAGTTCAAAACCACGAACGTTCAAAATCCTGAAAATCAGGATCCCGAACATTTAAAATCCAGAAATTTAAAAAACCTGACAAATATGAATCCTTAACGCCGGAATTGTGAGAAATCAAATTCCGGTAACGAGATAGTGCTCTCTCACTTTCTTCTCCGCATTTCTTTCTTCCGTTTTATAATAATTTTACCCCGAGCCCTTCTCCGCTATCGGACAGTCGTAGAATGCTGAAGAGCTGTTCTTGTAGGCTAGTAGTAATCGCTGGCACATTTCACAACGAATTTTTGATGTCACATCAATTTTCGTGTCTATGATAGCTTCGCTACATAGAGGTATATCTTTCATTTCTGCAGGTATAGAGAGCTGAAGATCTGTCACAGACTGCAGCAAGTAATACATATCCAGAGATGATTAAATTCTAAGTTAATGCATGGGGAGTATGCACGTAGTTGTAACAGGATAGCTTATGTACGAACAAATCACTGGAGCCCCCAAGGCTTGCGGCTCTTTGGCACCCTTTCCTGAGGTGTGCTAGGCTCTTTCAGCAGCCTAGTCCCTACGATGAGAACAGCTGTTATACAGAAGTACAGTTACAAAGAGGGGCGCAAACAATTACCAGTCATAGAAAAATGCATTTGTATTAGGTCTAAGAGTACGTTCCTGGACAGTTTGATCAAATTTCTTAAAACACCATAACTCTACTCAGAATTGAACAAAATCAGCAGCAGCGGCATGAAGACCATAACTCCCCTTCTACAATTGCAAATAATAGATCTTACATATGGTTTTTCTTTATTTTGATTGAGAACAGTTTTCGGGATTTTGAACAATCGGGATTTTGATTTTCGGGCTTCTGAAGGCGACCAGTAGAAAAGTATAACTGGCGTAAGCAATTTCATCTTGCATATTCAAGTAGCACCCTTCCCGCGCGGCAACTTACGCATAAGCATAAAGGTGTCCATATCACGAGTTTGCGGTGTGGGAATCCAACCGCAGGATGGCTGCTGGCCGCTGCTCAACATTTTCTTCACTTCTTCTTCGAGGCCGCTCTGATCAATGATGATGTCGTCTTCCCAACGATTGATGTTGACGGGCAAAAGCTCAGGACGCAAACGGTTCACTCCTTGGACCGTATCCCGTTCAGTATCCTTTCCGGGCTTAAATTTGGAAAACAACAAAAGATTCAAAGGCAAAAAGAATTAATATATAGACCTTTAGTCTCATGTTGTAGTTGAAGCCTTCACCCGTTGGAGGAATGTTCATTTTATTGTACCAATAGGCGGCCGGCCCGTAGCGCCATGGCGGAATATTCGACTCCTCCTCCGTGTCTTGAACTTTAGTACTCTGATTCTTTTCCGAAGGATTCAGCAGCGCAAGCTGTAATTTGCATACTCACGGTGAAAATGTATTAAAACTTGGGTAATTGATTACCTCATCGTAGTTCGCGCATTCCTCCAACGGAGGAGGGGACGCATAATCGAGGTGCATTTCGCCTGGCGACGGAATAGTTCCCTCTTCCCTAAGTACTTTCCCATCCGGCTCGTCGGTTCGCTGGTCCAATTTTGTTTTCGCATCTCCTCTTCGCTTTGACTTGACACTGCGCCATATCAATGGTTGGCTGGTCGGCTTTCCGGGACCAAAGAGACGAGAAAAGCGTAGTATCTTATTTTTCTTGAACTCAGGAAACAGTCTGCATACGTCGAAGTCGCGATACTCCTCCGGAAGCATATTGGCCAAAGGAGCTTCTTCAGAGTCGCTTTCCTCTTCTTCCTTGGAACTGGACAACTCCTGCTGGTCGAAGCTATCCTGAAGGCATGCACGTATGAAACATGTTAAAATAGAATGCAGTCAAACCGACCGCCCAAATGAGCTGCGCCGAATCTGTTGCAGTTTCAAGTTCACTCCTCGAAGGACGGTCGTTGTTGGCTGCGCAAGAGAAATTCGCTTTGCCGCCGTTCGCCAAAGGTGGGTTACTTACCAAAATCTTCGGCGAACTCGGCAATGTCGTAATAATCAACAGCATCTTCACGCTTTACAACATCCGATGAAGCTGTATCAACTCGACAATCATCTTTGGCAATTATATCGCCGTCACACAGTACGGAAGAAAAATTGCTCAGCTGATTCAACGTCGTCTTAATTAATAAAGCCCGTTTTAAAACAAATGCAGCAGCGAATACGATTAAGCAGAACGGTCGGAAAGGGGAAAGTTATACGCACGGTGGAACGAAGGAATCAAAAGAGATACATCACTGAACACGAAATTATGCGACGGAGATGTTGAAAAAGTGATTTGCCCATCCTAGCTTTCACTTGCAGAACTAACGAAGTTCTGCGACTTCGATCGGATTATTCCAAAAGTATGAGAAGCATAACATTCGACTACACTTGAGCTTCGTTTTTAGCAACGGTCCAACTCTGCGGAATGAATCTACGGAAATTCACACAGCAAGCAAGCTACCTAGGAGTTAAAAAAGACTTGGTGTTAATGAATTTCAATTGCTAATGTACGCCGGATAAAGTGAAAGAGCTCCTGTTGAAAACTGCCTACCACAAAGTGAAAAAATGCATGTCGTATCTATGGGCAACCACAAGGATAAATGATCAAGAGCATTCTAGGAAACTCGCATACCTCGTCGAACAGATTCCCACCTTCTTGGCCAACGTTTCCAAATAGTAAAGAGGTAATAATAAAATTCCCATCATTTTCGTCGTCATCCATACTGTCACGACTTGCTGACGTTCAAAAGCCGTTGCCCAAGTGGATGCTACGCCCTGGTCCTAAAAGGACGGCCCATCTTCAAAGCATCAGAAAGCGAAACGTCAGACAAGACGTTACCAATGATTCTGCTCACAGGCCGCTTTATAATATCGCCATGAGTCTTCAAACGCGACGGGATAGGGTACTCGGACGGCAGTCACTGGTTCCAAAATCTTCGTACAACTAAAACTTACTATCAGTGCAAGTATGCAGTTTCAACGAGTAACACAATTCACCAAATCTTTACCGTTTGAAAAAGGGGAACAGATCATGCGGATAGTTAGAACTACGCGATGAAGGCCGAAAAGCAGAACGAAACGGGCCCAAGTTCAAAGACTGAAGGAGCTGCCGTTTGGCAAGAATTTCGTAGGCATCACTCTACAACGCCACCGACGCAAATCTACTGCAAATATCTAAACCTTTCAGCAAAACTGTTCGAGTGTCACTAATTAATTACACAAAATATCAAGAGCAAAGGCAACAGAAGAGCGACGAAGACAAAAACGGGCTCTTAACTTTGCGAACGGAATGCTGAGCACTTGGAAGGGAATAATTTTACTAAAATGAAAAGGCGACGTTCATTTCCATCTACTACTGCTTCCGCATCCCCTTGGTTACAAGTAGGCAGCGAATCAGCGGGATTACAGTCCTTTATTTTCACAAGATCATTACGTTCCAATAAAAATGATTGCCAGGTACAAATGAGCCAGCAATATATGCAATCATTTGCCCAGAATACGAGGCAACTGCTGTTTTAAGATTACTTAATTTGTGCATGACATTTAATGCCGTGTACCTATTAAGGTCGGCGCTTAAGATGGCATCACACTTGATTTGTTCTTCAGCACGCTCTCAACAACGCGCAAATGAACATAAAGTGGAAGCGGAAGCTCAACTCTACGCGTTCCAGATATCACCACTTCTGGTTCTAATACATTTTGCTTCGTATGGAAGTAACGCAGGTACAATAAAAAACGACCCCAAGGCATGCCATAAAGGATCAATGATATCTGCTTTGGAGAACGATTTTTTACAGCCGCAATACAGGAGCTTCCAATTGAGCAGCAGAAGCGAAACATGCAAACGTCTAAACTTGTTTATTGTTCAAGATTTTGCAGACAAATGAACGGCATTTTGCCACTAGGTTTTCACTTGTTCAATCTTCTTTTCTTCTTTTTGCCCACCGCTGCTTTCTTCGACTTCGGAATTTTTCGCTTTGGCCTACGTTTAGTAACTTTATTTGTACCGCTTACGCCGATTCCTGAAACATTCCTGCTCAGTATTGCCGACAAAAATCAAACATACCTGAGTTTGCACGTTCAGGCAAACTGCCTTCGTTAAAAGTATCAGGGGATAACTTTTTTTTCTTCACAGCCTGTCCTGCTTTGCTGGGCTCAGACTTGTCAACTGAAAAATTGTTAACGCCACTGCAAGTAGGCCAACAAAATCATACCTGAATTAGTCGTCGGTATTGAATTGGACAGCTTCTTCAACTTCGCAACAAAAAAGCCATCCATATTATGCTTGTGTGGGTAAAACCGCCGGCACTCCTTCAAGCTTGGATGGAAACGATTGCTTCGAAAACTAGGATGGCAAGCAGGTTACGCAAAAGGTGGCAAAATACTCGTACCGCGTGAAGCCTGGTATTCCAAAAGCCAAACCAGCGGGAACCACCTTAACTGGACGCTTTTTCAGAATGTAATCTATTACTTCTTCGTTCTCCTCAACAAAAACCGAGCACGTCGAATATACCAAATATCCGCCCGTTTTTGAATTTGCATCAACTTGATCTATCGCATTCAAAATCAGCTGCTTTTGCAGCACGGTGCACTTCCGAATGTCAATTGGTTGCTGTTTAAAAGAAAAGTTAAATGGCAGCGAAGCTCACAGAGCGCATAGTCACCTTGGACACCTTTATTGTAGGGTCTCTGGAAATTACACCGGAACCGCTGCAAGGCGCGTCCAACAGAACACGATCAAACTTCATCTACAAAGGGTACTGTTAGCTTTGCACAAATAAACCTGCACGGGAAGAACTCCAAAATACCTTTTTAAACCTTCTACCATCAATATTCGTAACGGTAGCATTCCGAACGCCAAGACGATGCAAATTGGCCTTTATTGACTTGCACCGTCCTTTGTTGATGTCATTTGCCACAAGGAAACCGGAATTCTTCATTAAGGCAGCAATATAGCTTGCTTTCCCGCCAGGAGCAGCGCACATGTCTAAGATACTTTCCTGCTCCTTGGGATCCAACGCGACAACGGGCAGGAAACTGCTGGCTCCCTGAAGCATGTAATGGCCGGCAAGGTATTCAGTCGTGGCACCTAAACTTGTCACACATGGGTTAACTTTAACAAGCGCACTTTTGCACCAGCGAACACACAAATCTGCGAATTCATGCAAAACGGACATGCAACAGACTATCAGAAAGATTTGCATGAACAGGAAACAACCGTGCAGCAGTGGCGCTGAGGAAAGGAAAATACGTAGTATACCGATTGGAACGGGAGATCCATATATCACAAGACCAACCTTTGACCAGTTGCCAACCGGGCGCAGATTTACGCCTCGGTTAATCAGCGCCTTGGAATAGTTTTCACTGAACGCATAATGAAAAAGAAGTTCGACACCAACCTTTGCCAGATCGGCCCGTCTTGTCTTCAACGTGTTGCAACGAATGACCGTTGGTCGTTCCACTTCGGATGCTTGCAAAAATTCCAACAGCTAAAATGCCAAACACCGGTCTGCAGCCAAAGGTGAATGCTCAGCTAGTTTGGTAGATCATGCCAGCAACAAACATTGCTTACGTCCTCAATGGAAAATAAGCTGGCGAATCGTTCCATGATAAATTCATTGTAGCCGTAGTACGTGCACAAATATTTTCGCAATCGTTCCAGGTAAGCCTTGCGACTCTTTCTACAGACAAACGATCGAATACGGACACTTTCCTAAAGGCTAATAGTACCTCTTCAAACCTTGACTGGACAGCGACTTCAGGGATCCAACAGTCGCCTTGATCCGCTCGTAAATGGCGGCAAGGTTGAGAGAACCGTCCTCCTTCTCGGAATCGTCGGAATTCTCCGCCTCGCCTACGTTCAAACTAATTTCACCTTCGTCGTCCGCGTTATTTGAAGCGAATATTTCGTCATTGACATCTTCGTCGTCCGATGCGTCGCCATCGCTTTCGTGGTTGCCGACGCAAAAATTTCCCGGAAGCTCAACGTTGCCTTCCGAATCGTTAACAGCCGCGAACGACAGCGTCTTCGGAGCTCGTTTGCCGCCAAACACTTCGACAACATTGCTAAAGCGAACTCTTGCTTTTTGTTCCGTGGCCATTTGCGAGTAACCAGATTGCTAAGGTTCTCTCATGCACCAACTGTATATGTGATTTTCAAGTACGAATCTACAGTACACAAATAGTATAGATTATTCGTTGTCGCTGCAGCGGTCGGCAGATAGGGTTGCTTGTGCCTCTGCACGAACGACTGAGCAGGTGAGGACGCTTCACGGGTGAATACTCGACCTCACAGTTGATGTTGCTACCTCGGATGGTCTAGAAGGTGCTTCCAACCCCAAGGACTGACTGGGCAGGTGACAACAATAGCGCTGATGACGGATGTAGGTTTAATTCGAAAGTTTCGCGTATGTGCTTCCACGTCTTTTTCGCCTGGACTTCAATAAAAGATGTGTGACATGCCAACGGGTTTTCCGTGATAATGAATTTACAGTAGCCACATCTATGCTTTCGTGCTTTTAATGAGACGGCGCGCTTATGTTGTCATGGGTTGTTCCCCGGTGGGTCTTTTGATCTGCTGCAGATCATTGTGCGCATATATGCTATATATTTTAAGTATAAGTATCATCGGATAGTCGTTTAATTTTTTCCAGCCTTCCTCGTGGAAGCATACTTTTGATGTTTCAGATTTGCCCGACTACTTTTGCACATGTTTTGGCGGCATCTCTTTCTGCTATGTCGATACAGCTCCTTTCGCCTTGGTCAGCGTTCACCGGTTATCAAACTCCCTGCAGCGCATGTGGGATCTTCGTTTGTCGCTAACGGGCATTCATGGCAGCCGATATACCGCTTCAAATGGATCGCTCTTGCCAGCGCCGTTAGCAGATTAAAACTTGTGCAAACTGCTTTCACAACATTGCTTGTTCCGGTGGCCGCTGTGGCTTTTCAAAATGGAGCTATTTCGTTGATCGACTTGTCTTGCGTCGTTTCCGTTGCGCTATTCGCTCTAATCATGCTCTACGTAATGTCCTACGGACTTCGTCGCATTATTGGGGTTGTCAGCGTAGACTCTGTAGCTTCCGTTATCCGCATTGGATATTTAGATTTTTGGGGTAGGAGACGGAACGTCATTGTACCTATTGACGATGTTGTTCCTCTCAGCGATGCAAACGTCGCGCCGAATGACTTTTGGGCTCCGGTTCGGCGTTATTCGGATACGACCTTTTTACTCTACTTGCCATTGAGGCAAATAGAAATTGTTGATATGCACAAGTTTTGCTCCGTGTTTGGACAGATGCAGTAAAGCTTTAAGGAAACAAGGTAAGCGGTGTTGCTTAGATGCGAAAAAACTGTTCCCTTTCTTGGCTTCTCCTGTAACGTGGAAACAGCTAGTGGTGAACATGTTGACGTCGATTTTACGTGAGCGCTTTACTGCTGATATCTTTATGTTCATTGTTGGAGGAAGCAACTATAGTCGAGTAACGCTGGCTCCCAGGTAACCTGCGCATGCTTTTCTGTAGATGTCTTACGGTGGTATCTTGCTCGTTCTTCTGCAGGCTTCTTGTTTTTGTCTCGCAGTTGTTCGTGCTTTCTCCTTTGGTTTGCCGTTAAACTCTGTCTATTTCCTATGCACCACACTGGTCGACAAATACCCTAACAGGTTATGGGACCAGCAAGCTTCCTCTGCGCGTGACTCTATGGAGTGGCTGAGGAATGGCTAGCGAAAACTCCATGATTGGCCAGGCATTAGTCCCTCTTGTGAATAGGGGCTACTACGAGGTGTGGGAGATAAAAAACGTACGGTATCCTTATGAAAGAAAACTTGCGGAATGTTACGGCTGAGCAAACTTGACAACTCATGTTGCGGAACAACTGAACTATTAATATTATTTCGAGATTAGGATTCCGGTGAAGTAAGACATGGATAGGCAAGTAGAATGAGAAGATGGTTCTTTTCTCCTCTGCCAAGCAGGCATAATGTACCACCTACTAAAGGAACATGGACTGCTCGGCGCCAAACCCGTTGCAACACTCGTGGAAGGAAACTTCGGGTCTGTTTGTCCTCGCGCACTGCGGCGGTTTCATGTGGCTATGGGACAGTAGTGACGTTTTTCTTGCTGTACGGTCATATAAAAGGGTACGGAGATAGTGTTGGGAGTGATTAGAGATGGTGACGTTCAAGACTTTTTCGGATGAGGGAGATGGAGATGGTGGAATACATTCAGCAGAATGGCTGGGGCTTGTTGCGTCTTGAGCGAAAATGTGCAAAGGATCACAGTATGAAGCTGAAGGAAAGTCGGAGGGGCCGATGTCCGGTTTGGTAATGCCAGGTTGGACGGTGCAACCAGGAGGTTTCAGTTCGGTGTGGAACGTGGTTCGATGGTAAGAAGAGATAAACTAGACGTACATTGCAATTTATGTTTAAATAGGACCACGTAGGATAACGTCCATTGAAACCGCGGTTCTGTTCATGTTCTTGTGCCGCCGGACGAACAGCATTAGGAACTGCATGCACGAGCTGGGTATGATGGTTGCATGATGTGTACTGATGGCATTACAGGATATTCATTTAAGAAATGGGGAGAAATGCCGTAGTAAATTGATGAGAAAGCAGGCGGCCGAAGCGGCATCAATGGAGACGGTCAAGATAGGTGGGGATGGTCTGACCGTAGAGCTGGACAAGACATTTTTTTCAAGAAGAAAATATAATGTTGGACGGTTGTTTCTCCAGCAGTGGGTGTTCGGCGGTCTGTGCCGCGAAGCACAGGAAGTATTCGCAAGATCGATCGAGCACGACGCTTATAGAGTTTATCAAGAAGCACGTACGCCCCGGTAGCACCATTATGACGGATCAGTGGAGGCCCTATTCAAGGCTCTCCAATGAGGGGTTTACCCACCTCACGGTGAAACACTCAGTGTATCTAGACCAATTTTTAGCAACAGTATCTAGACCAGATATTGCATTTGCTGTTGGATTGTTGTGTCGTTGCATGGAGAATCCAATTCAGCGAGACTGGTAAACCGTAAAGCGCAGTGCGCTACCTTGCCGGTTCGGTTTATCGAAATTTACACTTCTCTGCGAATGGAACCATTACGTTGAGCGGTTTTGTGGATGCTGACTGGGCAGGAGACCACGCAGATAGGAAATCAACGTCTGGATATGCGTTCCAGATCGGTGGATCAGTCGTCGCTTGGTCAAATAATAAAGTGTAACGATATATGATGTGCAGGGAAGAGGAGCACGGCAGGTGGGAATAGTCGTTGTGAGTTGAGTTGTGCTGCTGAACGTGTGTTGGTGCGCACTAAAACGTTATGACTACGTGGCCTGTTACGGAAAGGCGCTAGAAAGCGAAGCTTAGTGGCGTTGTCCTCGACCGAAGCAGAGCACATTGCCGCTTCAGAGGAATATAGAGAGTTGCAGTGGATTAGACAAATCCTCCAAGACATGAGAGTAGGACAAGTTGGGCCTACGGCTGTCTACGAGGACAATCAAGGCAGCATAAGGATGGTGAGTTCGAACAGTATACCCGACGAGCGAAGCATATTTACGTCAGGCACCGCCCGCTCCGCGAGCTACAAGAATCAGGAGTAATAGTTGTAACGTATTGCCCGTCGAGCGAGATGCCTGCCGATGTGCTGACGAAACCGTTGACGATGGACAGGTTTGTTCACTGCAGCATTTGGGCTTGCGGCAGTGAACCCACACCGTTACCCTACGTCGGTGTGACTTAGTCCTGCGAGCAATGCTCCTACCCTTTTAACGTTGAGGAGACGTATTGGCAGAAGCAACTATACTCGGGTAACATTTACTCCCAGATAACCTGCGCACGCTTCTCTCTATGTGTCTTACGGTGTCTTGCTCGTTCTTCTGCAGGCCTCTTATGTCTCGCTGGCTCATCAGTCATTCGTGCCTTCTCCTTTGGTTTGCCATTAAACTGTTTGCCTGCTTACTGTGTTCCACATTGGTCGACAAATACTCCAGCATGTGTCTTGTCATTTAGATCGACAATGTACAATATTCCGTGACCTAATTATGTAATCCATTGTTACCGTTATGTAACGTCCCTGCCGTTGAGCGCCGAACAACGCAAGCGCTATATATCCAAGACGATCCATCTATCTTACTATTGTTCGTTGCGTTGCAATGGAACTGTTAACCGCGATACTCCACATGCGCTGCGAAACAACGCGACCGTCGATTCTTTAGGACATGCGACAGTTCTAACCGGAACCCAAACCCTCAGCTGAACATAACTACTGAATTCGCTCCGCACTATTTGCCTGTTTGCAGTACGCAATAGCTATAGTTTTCGCTGATGCATAAGTCTAGACCATAACAACCGCTTGTATTCATTTGCTCTATCTTCATGCTAAGTGCTTCTTGATGGCTGTAGTTTTCGCCGACACCTATGCCTAGACTGGAACATTAAACCGGGTATGTCCCCATTAACTTACTAGTGACCATAAGATATTAAGGAAGGAGTAAATTGACTTACCGGACCTTCAAAACAGGAACGTCATCCTGTATCTAAGCGCCGCCGCTCGTGTGTATGAACACGGCAGGCATCAAGTAACTTGGACCGTTCTGTGTCTCACAGGCATACAGAATGGCGCAGAGACGGGATTGCTTTCCTTTTTAAGGAAGAAGGCGTCCGTACATGAATCGAGGTATTAGTGCGCACCTGCGTATTACGGCCATCTCAACGCAGGTTGAGCAGTATTAGTGACCCTATTCCCATTGCGGTTAGTTCATTCGCACAAGCGAACCTAGAGACATTCCTACGTTTGACAAAAACATCTTGTGGCCTTCGCGCTGATGGCTTCCCTTTTCTAACAGAGCCGGCCGTCCTTTAATTCAACATATTCTAACACGTGGAAGGTCATGCGGGAATTAGCGCAGAAAGTATTCCACAGGTGCAAACTCTCAGGCCATTCTCCCATGGATAATGTAACGCGCAGAAGGACACGGAAGAATTAGAGCTGGCGCTAATTCTGCGTCACAGACAAAAGATGACGTATGTTGTCCCTTGTCCTAATCCATGTTCAGGTTATTGTCCAGCTAACTGACAAGACCCACGCAGGTGAAAAGAAATCTGGTTGGCAGAGTATGATAGGCATGGCGAAGGACACACGGACAGAGACGGTCAGAGAGTTACAGTAGTGGTGAACAGGCTACAGTGGTGATATTTTCGGCTGGTGAATAAAGCGTAGGCTGATTTTCGGTGTGTGATTGCGTTCCCTTGTAGCGGATCAGCGAATCAAGAACCTGCTTATTATTATAATTGATGTCTAGTTCATTGCAACATATATATATGCATATATATATAGCCTGCACTTTAGATCCATGTGCTATAGCTGCTGCTATGCAGCTCATTCTGGGAACGTTTCTGTGAAGTGACTGTGGTATATATACGGCACTTTCAGTGAAGTTTTTTCTCAACTTTTATTTCAAAACGACGCTCTGTGCTTTGTTTGGTGAGTAATTTTTGCATACCCTCTTTTTTACTTTTTGTATCAGCGTTGGACTATTTCGCTTTGATACCAACGCTTGGAATCATTTTTAGCGCTCCATTGCAGATGCACTCTTCCTCCTTTCAACAGGTATTATAGACCTGTTTTCAGAACCACGTCGGAGGACGCTACGTACGTCAGCGCAGAAGCGAAGGCAATCAAGGAACGGAAGTAAATCCAAGAGAGCTGTGTCGTTTCTATTCCCGGTCCATTCATTGATGGGAATAGCGTTTTCAGGGTAAAACAAATACGCGGTGGGCGAATTGTCAATTATACATATCCTGCTAAGGTCCTTGCAGATGATTCTTAGATCCTTGGTCAGCGATACGTTAGTCGGTTGGCAATGCCTTCTGTACAGACGTTCATTCAAAATCCCGCGATTCCTGTCCAACTGATCAATAATTGGATTTGCATATGCTTCAGTGGCTGCGGTGAAAATGACCAAAATATACCATTGACTAATCATATCTAGGAAGTGATCAACGTAGGGTCTTTTGAAAACTTCTATCCTTGAATCAATGCCATTTGCAGATATGCAAAACACGAAGTCCGCCGTAAGCTCTTTCAGTAGTGATCCCTTTGTTAGCACTTCGCTGCACGAATGCACAAGCGTTTCGTCCATATCTAACACCAGAATCTTCGGTGGATATTGCTGTAGGTCAGCTAGTAATCTTCTGCTAATTGGAATGTTTTCATAAGTAACTTGGAAATGCCATTTCACTCGTTCAATGAACCAGTTGGTGATCCTGGTCAACCAGTTCTTAGTTTCCACATTGTTCACCTCAAACCTAATGCTTACAGGGGATGAGCTGTCCATTTCCTGCGCTTCCAGCAGTCTTCGTTCTCCATCAGCAAGTGCATCCCAAGTGGACCAACCCTGCTTGCTCAACTTAAACTAAACATTATCGAATGAGACTCATTAAACACGTCTTATACTTTTGCCAAGAAAACTTTAAAATTACTAATCCAGTTTATAGCGAATACGTTGAACGCGCATAGTGCCCGTTGAACTAGTTGAAATGAATACATTTAAAAACATGTGCGGAAAAGTTTCCAGTTTTGGCCACTGGCGATAATATGTTCAATGTACATTTGTGACGGCTGAAGCGTGAATAATAAAAGATGAATCTTAGCACTTCATAAAGACAAGCCTGACAATCATTACCGGTTCATAATACTTATGCGCACGAATGTGTTAGTGCGTGGTCGTTTTTGCCTCCTTGCACGAGTGAACGTGTCTTCTGGAGAGACATAGTCAACTAGCATTGACAATAAGTTTTTTTGTAAATGCAGCGTGTTTTTATTTAATATTTGCTGCACTGTAAACCTGCCGAGCACACACCGTTTCTTTCAGCCAATTTTTTGGGCATTGTACCTATTAATAGTTCGCTGTCCACGCTCTACTGTGGAAGTGACGTACTGTGGTGTACTGTGGAAGTGACGTTTTATGCCCATTTCCCTTGCTCATTCATCAAGCCATTGTGACGTCACGCACTTTTCGACGCATACCCAGCAGCCGTCTTGATCACACCTGTGCCGCGGAAAGCTTTGGTCTCTTTTTGCTAACCTATTATACATGCTGACTCATTAAGCTACTCACTCACATGTGCACATTCAAAACGTCTTGCACTTTAATTCTGCTGAACGGCACAGCAACTGCCTTACCACTTTGCGGAGGGCAGAAGGCTACGATATTGGCTGTTGTCTTCAGAAAAGCATCTTCCTCCTGAGCTAGTCCTTCAGAAAATTGCTCACCAACCAATATATTGACAGAAGAATTCATAAGCTCTGAGTTGTTTGAAATAAAAGGTTAAACGGTGCAAGTCGTACTAATATACCTTATGAAGAAGAATTCATAAATGGTAAAACCATTATTTCACACCGAGAAGAGATCAGGATAGATCAACAAGAATAATTATTCCGTATTATCCTAGAGCAGGAGAGCACAATCAAAGGAGGTTAAAAACGGTTGGAGTTAAAGTTGTTTTCAGTAGTCATAGTAGTTTGAGATCTATCCTCCGTTCGGACATCTTAAAAACCAGTCCAGAAGATAGACCAGCAGCAATCTACCTCATTAAATGCGGATGTGGAGCATCTTACATTGGAGAAGCTGGACACGGAATGCCCCACAGATTTGAACAGCATGTAGCAGGAATTAAAAGGTATCAGAATGCTGAAAGAAGACTCAGAGAGGAACAAGTAACGGGAGGCGGACGACCACAAAGGAAAGATTCAAACGAAATTATGGAAGAATGTATCAATGGATCTTCAGTCGTGGAACATGTGATGGGTTGTCCGGAACCTGATGAAAGTTTAAGAATATTGAACCTACGAAAAGAGAGCAACTACTTTTCATGGAAAGTTGAAGAAGCACTTTACATCCGCCATAACTCCTATATTAACAGGGACGACGGATACACAATCAGTGACATTTGGACTTTGGTGACAAGTCAGACAAGTTGTTGCTGATGTATGACCCAGAACTAGGAACACCTTGCAGCAGATTTGAAGAAAGAAAATCCTACTTAAAAATCTTATCAGTACGGAGAGTTTAAAGTCAAGCAATACACATGTTGTAACAACCAAAAGAAAACTTTGCTAGTAGACTGAAAACGAGAACACGAGACGTTCTCGAAAGCTTCGTATTGCTGTTACATGTTCATTTAGCCACGGATTTCTTTTGCCGTGTTTCTTCAATTAAAGACATGAGGTTACACTTTGTTTAGAAACCCTCTGTTTAACATCCAAGTTTTTGTATTTTTGTCTTTCAGCATAGCTGGCCAGACGATACGAATATTAATTTGGCCTTGTTTCCACCAATTCATTGTTCAGCCACAGTTGGTAAGTACCGCACAGTATGTACTTTCAATACTCTGCATTTTTTGATGACTGTACTGTATGTTTGTCCGTTGTACATTTAAGTGCGAAAAACTATCCGCTAACAAGTGGGATACAGTTTATCAATATCAACCAGGTCAAATATCAACGGAGTTTTCAGTGCGATCTTGTTCCCTCTTCAACTTTGTCGGCTATGCAGTACAGTTTTTCGTACTCAATTGGTAAAGGAGCAAATGTACCGTCTAGTTTCCAACTATCTATCCTGTTACGAGACGCCTCCCATTCCCAGAAATAGTTTTAAATCGCGTATTTCCATTCATAAGTCAGAAAGGATAATGTTGAAATATTCAATTTGGAAGAAACTGAATGGTCTTGCCAAGAATTTGTCCTTGTTTAGCTAGAGTATTTATACTCTTGGTCTCACTTTAGCGAATAAGTTTCTGTTGCGTTGGATGGAAACGTTTTTTTACTGCTATAGGGCGATCTGAGAATTTGGCCAGCGAACGGTTTCATTCAACGTCTGAAACTTTTTGTCGACCTAGAAATGACTGCTCCTGCACTTTTCAACCGACTACGAAACACTTTAATTCGTTGTCTTATTCTCGATGTACGACTGTGTGATCTAGAAAATAGTTTGCTTGATTAACAGTAATATATAATGGAAATAGGGGTTCATTCAAATTCTGGCCAATTAATGAGAAGTCGAATTTATGCTGGCTTGTCTCTTGCACATTGCGGACTCTTTTTAGCCCTTTCGCATAAGAATTTTTGCATTTTTATTCTCATGTTCAAAGCGCAAGCATCTCCATGGCGCATCCTTCGAAATTCATCAGTGCTTCCTTGATATACCATGGTATTCAAATTTTTGGAGCGCGCTTTTCATTCCATATCAGTACTCCTCATTCGTCGTGTATGGTTCAGTGAGCCAATTGTAGTCTGCATGCCCTTAGTTAAGCCCATTCAATTGAAGTTCTACAATAAGACTCGCTTGACTGAGAATACCTGCATTGGAATAGGTTTACTACCTTTCTTCTTATTTTATCTTTAAACGGGGAAAGGTGCATTTCTGCTGACAGATTCTAGAACACGGTATCACCCGTTACGTAAAAGCGTTTATTTCAAAACGCAGAGCTTTCGGCTACTGCTCATGTAGCCATCATCAGTGCGACACAAAAATATGCCGACTGCCCAGTCAGCCGACGGTTCAGCAAGCCTCTCTGCTAGACCATCCGGGCTGGCGACATCAACTATCAGGTACTACCCATGTACCCGTCAAGCGTCCGTCGCCCGCCCAGTCAGTCCTGCAGAGAGCGAGCATCCCCACCGACCGACCGGGACAGTGACAAAACTCCATAATGTACAACGACAGTAAACAACCCGTGCCCGTTGACGTGTTCTTGTTTAAAACGTGCGGGTCTTAAAGTGACCTTCCTGGTCTTCACCATCCTTCATCCCTTGTTTCCCTATCCGATATTTCTGCCTTCATCTGCCGTTGTTCTTTTTCATCTTCTACCTTCTTTTATTTTCTGCCTTTCTTTGTGATTCCATTAGGTTTACTACCTAATGCAAAGTGTTTTTCTTCAGAAACACGGCATATAAACCCGTTGGCAAAGCTTTATTTATTCTATCAGAGCATTCGGTGCGACACCCTGACAACCGTCTTCAGCGAACCAGTCTATAAAGTAACACTTTCCACAACCGAAATATCGTTAAAAACCCGTATGCGTCTATATTTTTTAAAGTCACCATTCTAGTTTAAAGTCCCTTGTTGAAATGTTGTTCGAGTGAACAACGTCAACCAAATGCTGCTGATTCCCGTGCCTTCATCTCTATTCATGCACGAGCAATGTTTGATGTAAATCGCTTCTTTCAATTTTCTAATCCTGAAATCTCTTTCCTGTTCTAACTTGTTTGCCTCTAAACTTTCATCCGGGTACGAGCAAGAAACAACATGCTCCACTACTGCCGATGCTTTCTTACATTGTTCCATAACTACTTCCGGGTCATTACGTTGTGGTCGACCTCTCCTCAGGTTGTTTTCACCCCTTCTCCTTCTTTCTGCAACCCGGTACCTCTTGATCAAGGCCAAAGGTTGCTTGAAACGGTGTTCAATCGTATGACCCGTTTCACCTATACATACATTTCCACATCCACATTTAATCATGTGAATAACCCCTGGTGCCAAGTCACTTGGGATCTTCCTTTTATCAGAGCGTAGAATGTTTCTTGAATTATCATGGTTGTTAAAAACCACTTTAACTCCAATTGAGCTGGTAATTTTCTGTATTCTTTCCCCCACACCAGGGTAGTAAGGAATGATCAACCTGGTGTCTGTCTTTTCCCGTTGTGCCACGTTTAATTCATTTTTAACCACTTTTGTGTCCTATCTTTTATGCAATATGATGTAAATTTTGGAAGATAATTATTCTTTGCGAGTACTCTCTTGATGTAGCCCAATTCCTCTTTTAAAAATTCTTGACTGCATATTCTGAAGGCTCTGTCAGCCATTCCTAAGATTACGCCTCTCTTTATCTAAATGGAATGGCATGAATTGAAATCCAAGAATCTGTTCGGATGTGTCAGTTTTCTGCAAACCTTCGTTCGTAAACAGTCTTTCTTCCTTATTACCAGTACGTCTAAGAAGGGTAGTTGCCCTTGTGTTTCTTTTTCCATGGTGAAACTTATATTGTCCGGGAAAAGACTATTTAAGTGTGTCATTATGTTTTCTTCTGTGCCTTTCTTAACTATTGCAAAAATGTCAACCACGTATCCTTTAAAAACCTTAGGATTATGACCTGAGACCCCTGATGTAAAGGCCTTTTCTTCCAAGTGTTCCATAAGTATATCTGCAAAAACCGGGGAAAGGGGACTCCCCATTGGTTCTCCCTTTGTTTGTGAGTAGTAAACACCATTCCATTGAAACTGGTTGCCTTTCTCCATACAGTGTTTGACCAGTTCAGTGATGTGGTGTGGATTTAGTTTTGTTCTCTCATGCACAGTTATGTCCGAAAATAACAGATCCATAATAATGTCGCATGTGTAGTCAAGTGGTCTGCATGATGGTGGGGATGCTCGCTCTCTGCAGGACTGAGTGAGCGAGCATCGGTGGGGATGCTCGCTCTCTGCAGGACTGACTGGGCGGGCGACGGAGGCTTGACGGGTACAAGAGTAGTACCTGATAGTTGATGTCGCCAGCCCGGATGGTCTAGCAGAGGGGCTTGCTGAACCGTTGACTGGCTGGGCAGTAGACATATTTTATGTTTTCTCTGAAGACGGGTACAGGTGTAGTACCCGAAAGCTCAGAAAAAAGCTTTCTGGTGGAAATAAAAGCTTTCTACAAAAAACGGGGCGGTATACCGTGTTAAAACTTGGACAACATTCTACGCTCTGATAAAAGGAAGATCCCAAGTGACTTGGCACCAGGAGTTATTTACATGATTAAATGTAGATGTGGAAATGTATATATAGGTGAAACGGGTCATACGATTGAACACCGTTTCAAGCAACCTTTGGCCTTGATCAAGAGGTACCGGGTTGCAGAAAGAAGGAGAAGGGGTGAAAACAACCTGAGGAGAGGTCGACCACAACGTAATGACCCGGAAGTAGTTATGGAACAATGTAAGAAATCATCGGCAGTAGTAGAGCATGTTGTTTCTTGCTCGTACCCGGATGAAAGTTTAGAGGCAAACAAGTTAGAACATGAAAGAGATTTCAGGATTAGAAAATTGAAAGAAGCGATTTACATCAAACATTGCTCGTGCATGAATAGAGATGAAGGCACGAGAATCAGAGACATTTGGTCAACATTGTTCACTCGAACAACACTTCAAATAGGGACTTTAAACTAGAATGGTGACTTTAAAATGTAGACGCATACGGGTTTTAAACGAGATTTCGGTTGTGGAAGGTGTTACTTTATAGACTGGTTCGCTGAAGACGGTTGTCAAGGTATGACACCGAAAGCTCCGATAGACTAAATAAAGCTTTACGAACGGGTTTATATACCGTGTTTCTGAAGAAGCACATGAAATCTCACCCCGTTATCTTGAACCCTATTTTCAATAACGCAAAGTGTTTTGAATGTAAAAACGTTTCTCACGGTTTCCCCCGTTAGTACATGCGTTTATTCACAAAACGCCAAAATAGCAAAGCTTTCGGGTCTCTTCTGGACCCGTCATCAGTGCGTAATATCCATCGGCTGCCCAGTCAGTCTCAAGTTCAGCAAGCTCCTCCGCTCGACCATCCGGGTTGACGACTTCAGCTATCAGGTCTAACCTCGACCCGTCAAGCATCCTTCGTCCACCCAGTTAGTCAAGCAGTGGAGCGAGCATCACAACCGACCGGCTGGGACAGCGTCACAGCATTTTGATGCTGTGACGCTGTCCCAGCCGGTCGGTTGTGATGCTCGCTCCACTGCTTGACTAACTGGGTGGACGAAGGATGCTTGACGGGTCGAGGTTAGACCTGATAGCTGAAGTCGTCAACCCGGATGGTCGAGCGGAGGAGCTTGCTGAACTTGAGACTGACTGGGCAGCCGATGGATATTACGCACTGATGACGGGTCCAGAAGAGACCCGAAAGCTTTGCTATTTTGGCGTTTTGTGAATAAACGCATGTACTAACGGGGGAAACCGTGAGAAACGTTTTTACATTTGAAAAAACCCCGTACATAAAGATGAAAATTGTTCAAATTTGCAAAGTGTTTTGCCTGAATTTCATGAATTTTCGTCTGATATAGTTTGCAAAATTGAAAGCAACCCAAGTATAGAGAGATGACGAGGACCTTGCAGTACGATTCATTCTAACGAACCCTAATCTCACATGATATCTACGCGGTGATGAAATGGAGTCACGTTATATACGAAAAGTCAAAGTTGCGTACTGCTGCAGTATGCGTTCATTGCAGGTTACGTGAATACGCTTTCATGCCTCTAGTGATCACAAGGTTTCTTGTAAGCAACGGACAGCTGTTTGGAGCACATTTTAATGCCTTCTGCATATGTTCTGGCCATCACAATTTTAAGCTAATCAATCATTCCCAGGTCTCTTTTGACGTCATCAAAGTACCTCAACGCCTCAAGAACGGACATTTCTTTTCTGATTTCTTTCATAGCTTTCAAATAATCTTTCTTGGCTCTCAAACGTTGCATCTCCTTTACTCTATCTGCCACAACCTAAAAGCACAGAAAATAATGCGTAGCATGTCGTCCACCGGTCTATTAGGCATGCAATGACGACTAATTTTGTTTCATTGGGGCAACATCATTTTAGCAGTATTAGTATTTCTGCGATCATGACATATACATCCAGATTTTCTATGTGAAGCAACCATCTTTCTTGTTGTCTTGCTAATCAGGCACGAACAACCATGCATTGTTTCCAATCACCCAGAAGCAAACAGTTTTTTGCATCCGATGGTAAAAGAGGTTTTATAGCTTATGCTTTATTACTGGCCAAAGCGCTAACATTTCAAAAGTAAAAAACATTGACATTATTTGAGACAAGGAAAGCAGCGCTTAAGCCCAAGTGCACTCCAATCAATTTCTGTCAGCTCTATGTATCGTCTGTTATTGGTAAACTAAGGTATGAACGGCTATTTTTGCTTTACTTTTCCATCTTGTATTTCATATTTAGCTCGACGACGAAATGCACCATCACTTCAGGGTCTCCAACTTAACCGCAATCCTATAGAATAGCGCTTTCACTGCGAGCGCACTTTCTTAAAATTATGTTAAATCAATTTCGTATAGGTCGCGGGGGGTTAGTATGGTTTGACGTTACGTTAAAAATTTTGATTTTCTTACTCCTGCTCTCTTACCTGCATGCATCTTGTCATGCACTGATCGTACTGCATAGTCAGTTCCACTTTGTCCTTTGCTTTCTCAGCCTGCAATAACTTCTGGTGCAGGGATGCACATTCACCAGTTCTGCAAATTATTTGCTGCCTCTTCGCTTCCTGTTTCAGTTGCTTCACTTTGCTTTCCTCGTCTTCCGTTAATTTCAATGCCTCCTTTAAAGGAGAAAGTAAGCTTCCCCGGATTTTACAAGAATTTCATGGCCACTTTTAAGCTTGCTTAACACCGGCAGTCTAAGCCCAACTTACCTGAGCGCTTTCGTACTTGCGTTCTGCCTGAAACAATGCAACTTGTAAGGCAACGTCAATGTGGTTCAATTTCATGTCTTTTGAAAACAAGCAGTAAATTCTTGCCTAAGCTGTCGTAACGCTGCCGGTCAATATTAATTAATAGAGTAATTGAAAATAGGGTTTCCCGGTACGGGGTATAACCTCATGGTATTTTTCTTATTTTTTGAAGAGAAACACGGCAAATTCCCCGCCTGTCTTTATTGTGCAATAAATACTGCGGAGCTTTCTGACGTTACCTCGTCCATCGTCAGCGCTTATATCAATCAAGTTTGTTGGTGTTGCGTAAAAACAGTTCAGTTTGGTTTAAAGTTGAATAAGGGTGGGCATTAAAGTGGTTTGGTTTACAGGGGAGCTAGTGCGCAAAATAAAATTTAAACAACGCAAAGAGAAAGAAAGAGGAAAAAAGGGAAGGAGAGAAAAATATATATAAGAAAAGAAACAAAAGGTGAAAATTAAGAAATAAAATTAAAAATAAAGAAATAAATAGAAAAAAACTCAATGAAAAATTATTTTTGGCGGAAGGTGGGAATGAGGCATAATAATATGGGAGGGGGGAGAATGTTTAGGGGGTAGCGAATATTTTGTTTTGTAGTTGTTGTGTTGTATCATTGGTTGGTCGGTAGCAGTTGGTGTGAGTGGCTAACAGTAGACCATATGTCACTTACATCCTCTCCTTCATCCTGATTAATGCATTGGTAGTGGCGTATCAAGAAAGATTCCTTAATCTTTCTTAACCTGTAGTCAGTTTCGAGGGCCAGTTTGGACACCTTAATTCGATCATCTGGTTGTGGACAGTTCACTGCGTGCTCAACTAGTGCAGAGGCATTGATTGCGTCTTGTTTTACCCTTGATGGGTCATTTATTTGCCGTCTGCCTCTTCTCCGAGGGCGTTCTCCTCTTTCTCTACTTTCAGCCGTTATGCATTTTTGTAAAGCTCCCAGGTGTTGAAGAAATCTTCTGTTCATGGTGTGTCCAGTTTCACCAATGTATCTGGCTCCGCATCCACATTCAATCATGTAAACAACCCCTGTTTTTTGTTCAACTGGGATTTTGGTTTTGTCGGAGCGTAGAATGGATCTCAAATTGCGGAGACTTTTGAAAGTGAGCGTAACGCCCAGTCTATGTGCTGTTTTTTGTAGTCTTTCACCGAGAATTGGATAGTACCGCAAAATGAGATTTGTGTCAGAAGTTTGATTTTCAGCATTCCTGGATAGGCCATTGTTCATTCTGTTCAATCTTTTCTTGATGCAAGCTTCTGTAAACTTGACAGGGAAGCCATTCTTTCTAAGCGTTTCCCGAATGAAACCGAACTCCTCTTGTATGAATTCTTTGCAGCAAAGTTTTAAGGCTCAGTCAACCATTCCTGTAACTATCCCAACTTTACAGGAATGGTTGACCGAGCCTTAAAACTTTGCAGCAGAGAATTCATACAAGAGGAGTTCGGTTTCATTCGGGAAATGCTTAGAAGGAATGGCTTCCCTGTCAAGTTTACAGAAGCTTGCATCAAGAAAAAATTGAACAGAATGAACAATGGCCTTTCCAGGAATGCTGAAAATCAAACTTCTGACACAAAGCTCATTTTGCCGTACTACCCAATTCTCGGTGAAAGACTACAAAAAACAGCTCATAGACTGGGCGATACGCACACTTTCAAAAGTCACCACAATTTGAGATCCGTTCTACGCTCCGACAAAACCAAAATCCCAGTTGAACAAAAACAGGGGTTGTTTACATGATTGAATGTGGATGCGGAGCCAGATACATTGGTGAAACTGGACACACCATGAACAGAAGATTTCTTCAACACCTGGGAGCTTTACAAAAATGCAGAACGGCTGAAAGTAGAGAAAGAGGAGAACGCCCTCGGAGAAGAGGCAGACGGCAAATAAATGACCCATCAAGGGTAAAACAAGACGCAATCAATGCCTCTGCACTAGTTGAGCACGCAGTGAACTGTCCACAACCAGATGATCGAATTAAGGTGTCCAAACTGGCCATCGAAACTGATTACAGATTAAGAAAGATTAAGGAAAGTTTAGAGTTAAGTTTAGAGTTAAGAAAGTTTGGAGTACGTTTTAAAAGCCACGGTGATTTGAGATCTTTCCTTCGTTCAGACAAATTAAAGACCTGTCCAGAATAAACACCAGGAGCAATTTACCAAATTAAATGCGGATGTGGAGCCACATACTACGGGAAACTGCACATAGAATTAGTCAGAGATTCGAAGAACATTTAGTAGGTATAAAAAGATACAGGAATGCAGAGAAGAGAAGCAGGGGAGAAGTGACAGGACGAGGACGACCGCAGACAAAAGATCCAAATGAGATTATGGAAGAATGTATTAACGGTTCTGCGGTCGTAGGTCACGTCGCAGAATGTCCAGCTTCCGATGAAAGTTTAAGAATCTCGAGGCTCAGGCAAGAGAGTAACTATTGGTTAAGGAAAGTTAAAGAAACTTTTTACATTCGCAACAACGCATGCATCAATAGGGATAATGGACTCGAAATTAGTGACATTTGGACAGTGGCGACAACTACAACAGGCTGTTGCCGATCTGTTAGTCCCACTTTAAACACATTACAGAGAAACTAAAAAACTGGCTCCTTTAAAAAAGAACACACAGTATTACGAAGTTTAAAGAAAATCGTAATGGGACACCACACGAAATTATTATTTCGACGCTGATGACGAAAACATAAGTCGTTTGCGAAAACTCCGTCAATAAAAGTTAGTTAGTCACGGGTTACCCAGCCGTGTTTTACCAATCAAGACATGCGATCCTATCCCGTGTTCAGAAACCCTATGTTTACTTGAATTATTTCCAGTCTCTTTATGAAACCATTTTAATGACGACTGTTCGTCCTTAGCTCAAGTTCAAACGGCTTCTAAACGAATAAGGGAAATTTGCTTCTCTTTTGGCCAACGCCTGACAGCGTCATCTTCCAGCTCGTGTTTTCACTCAGTTTACAAATATCATATTCGTAATAGGATTTTCTGTGGTGTTTACTATGTTTCACGGATGTAGCCTTGTATGTGTATCGTAAAATAACTAACAAAGCGCTTCCTTCGAAGTAAATCTGCATCATCAAATGCGTATACTGGCGAATAGTGTTAGTCAATTCAGCGTGGACGTGAGTTTGTGAGCGCATTTTCTTTACCAGATTAAACTTGTGCATACGATGCCGATGGTCACAGCTCTTTCTTTGTTTAATCAATCCTTGTATAACAGCGTAAACATACAGCGATATAACATTATCATACAACAGTTGTCTAAACAAAGTCCCAGATATGACCGTCAGCAACGTACAGACCAGTCAGAAGGAAAAACAACTGTGAAGTAACAAACTTACGTTGACACACTACTGACTAATTCCATCTCCCAGTATACATAGATGTCGGAAAGGATTGATTCTGACTTTTCTAATATTTAATGTTTTCTAATAAAAGAATAGGATTACAGCTGTCAGGGACAATTAGTAAACATATCACTCATTCCTCTTTATTCTTTGTCGTACCGAGACAACATTTACTATAGGAGAAGCCCTGTTCACGTACAAGTCTGTACAGCTCTCTCTCTCTCTCTCTCACTTTCTGATCTCCTCGGCGAGTTTGTGCCATCTGGGCGTCCAGTGACCGTCTACTTCGATTATAACTTTCACTTCCTGGTGGGTACACCAGCGATGAAAACTGTTCTATACCGCTTTATTTTCTCAACGTCCTATGGAATAGGCCAAAAGGAACGCACATTCTCGAATAGTTAGACTTGCTACGGTATACAATGAGAATAACTGCTGTAGTCCTACTTCCACACCGTTGTGGAACTGCCTGACTGATAAATCTTCAAATGTTGGATGTGCTTGATTAATTGTCAATTATTGGAAGTGTAGAGTCTCAAGTGACAGTTGCACGTAATTTCAGCGAACTTAGTTGATCATGTCTATCTCTTCTACAAATTATCATGCATATAACTGAAATGGCGGCGTTCAGGTTATAAGACATGCCCGCTCCATTATTTAATTGCATTGCGTTAACCTACCTCTTCTAGATATTTAAACTCTTCCTTGATTTCAGTCCAGTATGCTAGCGCATCCTGAAGAGACATTTCTTCTTCTATTTGCATCAGGTTCTTCCAAAAGTCTGCCTTCTTCATAATTTCTTGCAGCATGCCGACTTCTCTTCCTATCGTCTGAAATGAGCTGTTCCGTTTGTATTCCTATGTTCATTCAAGGCACAAAATATATCAACTTTCGCAACGGGGTACAATTTCCATAGAAAGGAATAATCACCGTTTTCCCGTTCAGTACGAATCATTTTATTAACCAATCAAAACCAGCCAAATTCAGAGGAGTTTTCGGACCTCCCCGCGGTCCGTCTTCAGCGCTTAACGGTCACCCCGCAGCCAGTCTTAGGTTCAGCAAGCTACTCCGCTCAACGAACCAGACGAGCGACATCCGCTATCAGGTCGAACCGTGACCCGTCCAGCATTTGACGCCCATCCGGTCAGTCATGCAGAGTGAGCATCCCCTCCAACCGACCGCGAAGGTGACAAAACGAGAAATGACCAAGGCAGTAGCGAATCCCTACATCGTCATCGTTTCTTCTTCTTCAAACCCGGCTGAGTTAAAGTACTCCTCCAAGAACTTTAAGCTCAGCCTGGCTAAAAGAAGAAGAAACGACGGCGGTGTAGGGATTCGCTACTGCCTTGGTCATTTCTCGTTTTGTCACCTTCGCGGTCGGTTGGAGGGGATGCTCACTCCTCTGCATGACTGACCGGATGGGCGACAAATGCTGGACGGGTCTCGGTTCGACCTGATAGCGGATGTCGCTCGTCTGGTTGGTTGAGCGGAGTAGCTTGCTGAACCAAAGACTGGCTGCGGGGTGACCGTTAAGCGCTGAAGACGGACCGCGGGGAGGTCCGAAAACTCCGCTGAATTTGGCTGGTTTTGATTGGTTAATAAAATGATTCGGATTGAACGGGGAAACGATGATTATTCCCTTCTGTGAAAATTGTACGCCGTTACGTAAGTTGATTTTTTACTCATCATACGGAATCAAGCAACCATTCCTGAACCATTACTATAGCGCTTCTTAGTATGGCGCTCTTCAACTTTGGCACACTTCGCCTGCATCAGACGGTCGGTGGCCTTGGTGGGAGACGGAGCCGATTCTTTGGGGCCTGTTTGCTGGAATACGCGACTTCTGGACTCTTGACGACAGCCCGTGCTCATGGGCAACCTTGAGCCCAGTGTGCCCCTTGCTGGACTGTAACTTTCCCCTGCTTTGTAAACCAAACCTTTTGCCAAGCTGGGCTCTAGACCCGGCTTTACGCCCAGGTGACCTCTTGCTCTTGCACATATAGGGGAGGCAGGGCTGCCAACCGCCTGGCTGGGACACACTGACGGAATCGCTCGTCCTGCACTTATCCTTGGTTTCGAGTCGCTAAAAGCAGGCTTAACCTTTGCAACATCACTCTCCGCGTTGCAAGCACCGGTCTGCACGGTTGGTTCCTCATGTTTTGCAGCCTTTCCCGTAGAATCCTCGCTATCGTCAAAACTTACATGGCGCATCCGCTTGTAAACCTTAGGCTGCGGATGCGCCGTGTAAGTTTTGACGAAAGCGAGGATTCTCCGGCAAAGGCTACAAAGCTGGATGAACCAACCGTGAAGGCCGGTGCTTGCAACGCGGAGAGATGTTGCCAAGGATAAGCCTGTTGTTAGCGAGCCGAAACCAAGAATAAATGCAGGACAACCGATTCCGTCAGTGTGTCCCAGCCAGGCGGTTGGCAGCCCTGGCTCCCCTCTATGTGCAAGAGCAAGAGGTCACCTGGGCGTAAAGCCGGGTCTAGAGCCTAGCTTGGCAAAAGGTTTGGTTTACAAAGCAGGGGAAAGTTACAGTCCAGCAAGGGGCACACTGGGCTCAAGGTTGCCCACGAGCACGGGCTGTCGTCAAGAGTCCAGAAGTCACGTATTCCAGCAAACAGGCCCCAAATAATCGGCTCCGTCTCCCACCATGGCCACCGACCGTCTGATGCAGGCGAAGTGTGCCAAAGTTGAAGAGCGCCATACTAAGAAGCGCTATAGTAATGGTTCAGGAATGGTTGCTTGATTCCGTATGATGAGAAAAAAATAAACTTACGTAACGGCGTACAATTTTCATAGAAAGGAATAATCACCGTTTCCCCGTTCAATCCGAATCATTTTATTAATCAATCAAAACCAGCCAAATTGAGCGGAGCTTACGGACCTCTCCGCGGTCCGTCTTCAGCGCTTAACGGTCACCCCGCAGCCAGTCTTTGGTTCAGCAAACTACTCTGCTCAACGAACCAGACGAGCGACATCCGCTATCAGGTCGAACCGTGACCCGTCCAGCATTTGACGTCCATCCGGTCAGTCATGCAGAGTGAGCATCCCCTCCAACCGACCGCGAAGGTGACAAAACGAGAAATGACCAAGGCAGTAGCGAATCCCTACATCGTCGTCGTTTCTTCTTCTTTAAACCCGGCTGAGTTTAAAGTACACCTTCAAGAACTTTAAGCTCAGCCGGGTTTAAAGAAGAAGAAACGACGACGGTGTATGTATTCGCTACTGCCTTTGTCATTTCTCGTTTTGTCACCTTCGCGGTCGGTCGGAGGGGATGCTCGCTCCTCTGCATGACTGACCGGATGGGCGTCAAATGCTGGACGGGTCACGGTTCGACCTGATAGCGGATGTCGCTCGTCTGGTTCGTTGAGCAGAGTAGTTTGCTGAACCAAAGACTGGCTGCGGGGTGACCGTTAAGCGCTGAAGACGGACCGCGGGGAGGTCCGAAAACTCCGCTGAATTTGGCTGGTTTTGATTGATTAATAAAATGATTCGGATTGAACGGGGAAACTGTAATTATTCTTTTCATTCACGGCTACCTTTGATGAGAAGCAAATATTTGGGTAATCGCTTGAACCTGAGCTAAGTAATACAATCCATACGAGCGGAACTGCAGATACTCTTTTTAGTACAGTGATACCTCGATTTACAGAAAAAGAGTGATACCTCGAAAGACTTGGCAGGTCGAGATGCGCTACGGGGAAATTAGCTGTTCATTTGTCGGGAAACTTAATGAATTCGTATTAACTAGCATATCCACCGTTTCAACTGTTGCTCTCATCGCTAAATGTGCTGCTTAAGCGCATCACTTAGTTGAACCACAAGTTGCAAGGGGAGATGCATTGCGCCCCATATAATCCAATATTACCTGCATCCTGCATTTGTCCATGCATTTGTCATACTCTCTGACCAATTCACCGAACGTGTCCTGTTCTGTTCCTTTAACCAAGGATGACCATTCCGTGTTGCACTTTTCTTCTCTGCACGTCTCTTCTGCTTTGTTGATTCGACTACGCAATTCATCCCGCACACGTTTGTCTGCGTCTGATGGTTTCAGAATGAGCTGTAAGGAAAAGAGCACATTTGCACATTTTAAAAGGCAGCATAGTTCATCTTTCGCTGTGTTATGTAGTTCAGAGCTCTACGTTAAAATGCGGACGTGTAATTTGTACAGTTCCACTGCTTGAACATAGAATCCCTTTCTTCATTATTGTACATTGCAAATACGAAATGAGAGGATTCTTTAGCCATCGTATTCCTTTATTAAATTCGCTCTTATTCATAAGACAATTTTGCTTGATATTATCTGTACAAAAATTGTCCAGTGCTCTCATTTCCCCAGCATTACACGTGTACGAGAAATGGCGTAGGGTTGCTACAAGATGTTCTGTGAGGAGTACAGGTAACTTCGCCTCATTCATCGGTTAGCAAGAAAGGAAACGTTTTTGAGTCTTCTGAGCGTTGCTGATTCGTCTTTGGCAGTAGAGTCAGTTGTCTACAGGCCTTGTGTGATAATTTTTGACTGGCGATCTGAAGCGTAAGTGTATTAATTTGCCATAAGTTGCGCTTCTGTTGAATTTTCATTCGTTAATGCGCAACATATATCACGGCCGCAATTGATCGCCAATAAAGTTTTCAATGGGGGAAAAATTGGTACATGTTGATGTGATTCATAATTTTTATGACTTCAGTGTTAATGTAGTTGTAAGTCGAATTCGTTAAATTAAACTGGGCTACATACCGTATAGAGAAAACGCAAGCTTTGCTTACCTTAATCCGTCGCATTGTTTCTTCCTCCTGAAATAGCGTATTGTTAAACATAGGCCGTCTAACAATGAAAGCGAATATGCGACTTTTCTTGCAAATTCAGCGGATTTTTAATTGGTTTGTAATTCCTTCTTTAACTGATTAAACATGCGCATGGCAACATGCTTGTGTGGTGTAAATTGGTCTTGCAAGGATTCCTGAGGAGCACTTCAAAGTTTCACAAGAGTTACTGTGAGATGTCAACCGCTCTTATATGGTAACCAGAGCAACGAATGAAATGTACTACTGCTCTTGTACTTTGATGCAAAAATAGCGTACCTTTTTCTTTCCCAAAGCGCATGTCAGATAAGTGATCAGCAATATGAACGCGAGCTTCATTATTACAGGATTCTTTCTGCTCTCCTTCTGGCATATCCTTAAGAGCGAAAGTGTTTTCTTAGCGTGAGTTCACCAAATGTTGCTTGTATCAACAATGAGTTTGCGCTTCTTGTTTGGACAGTGACGGAAAAGGTAATTTACAGCTCATGTTCTTGCTCGTCGTTTCTTTTTCATTGTCCTGGAGCAGTGTTTCCCACCCCTGGCAGTGGACAGTTGCACCTCCCCTTAGCCTTCTACCGCTCCCCCCAACGGCCCCATTGGAATCTCCGGGTCTTATCTAGAATTTCTCCCCGTACAGTACACAATGCTAGTTCCAGCAACGTCACAGTATTCGTTGCGTTGTGGTGACACATTTAAACTATTGATTTTTACCGATGTGCACGCAGCGTCATAATGTCCCGTAACCCTTAATGGATTCAGACCTGAAGGTTTTGTTACATCCAGCACAAAAGGTTCCGCATTCACTATTCAGATGCATCGTGCCTTAAGTCCATTGCCTTTGGCTTAGCCTTAAGCTTACGCTGCGGGCAAGTCTTCTGCACTGCCCTTTAGCCTAGATTAGGTTACCGATATAAACCAATGTGGGCTCTGCACTGCCTCATCAACGTTCAACAAACAAGCGAAAACGTTTTGCTGAACAGCAACCAGATTTAAGAGTCACCCCGGTGGCTAGTACATAGCAATATTCTCTGTGATTTTCAGGAAGGGATCTGCTCATTGCATGCCTGTGTGCGTCCTTTTAGAGAGATGCTATCCAGCGCTCTAGGTATTGGTTGTGGTCAAACTGGTGTCATGCACGTCCACCAAAACCTATGGTAAGACCAACCGCAAGGGGATGTTTTGAAAACGAAAGCGACGATTAGAAACAACGTGAATTGGTGCTCTCTCGATAAAAATTAATAATTCACATACGTCACCAAAATTGCGCAACGAACGCTGTGGCGTAACTGGAACTAGCGTGGTGTACTGTACGGGGGAAATTCTACATAAGAACCGAATCTCCCCTTGTGGAGGAGACCTGGTATGCCACCGCTACTGGGGAGCGGTGTTGTAGGTAAGCAACCATTACCTGGCGTACGGCTATGTTAACGCGTGCTTCTGCAGCTTCGTCTTCCTCTCTTTGGTTATTTCCCTAATGGGCACATCTTGATTCCGTCTCATCTGTGCACCCGTTGGCGATGTATGTGGACTGTCGATTTCTGCTCGTTGCGTTTGTCACACTAACACTTGAACAGACAACTTAGTTTAAAAATTTGAACGAATGTTTTCCATATCGAGCAATAGCAACAGTGGAATCTATTGTATGCTGTTCTGTAGATGTCGTTAAAGCCTGGGAACCTGGAGCACATCGCTCTTAATGCATTTGTTTTCAGTAATACAGTGCGTAGTACTGATAGAAGCGCGAAGTGTTGCCGGCGTTGGTATGCGTGATTGCAAACAACGCAAACGAATGATAGCAGTAGTCAGAAACGCGACTAATTTCTGTTCTCAATGTATTTGTTTGTTCATGTGTTGCATGTGGTTTACCAGGTGCGATTCGTAATTATTCATTCAGATTCAGCGTCGGAAGCAGTTATCTGTACTCTGGTTCCTCCTTTCCGTATGAAATGCAACATCTTTCTCACGGGAGCCGAAATCAGTGAAAAAATTTAGATTCACGGGATGCAATTGAGGCATCAGCAGATTTGCCCTATTCTTTCCAAAAGATACCCCATATGTTGTACTTCGGTAGAAAGCACTGTGTTGCCACGGAAGAGGCCGTTTAATTGTTTGACTGAAAATCGTTACTCCGCGTAGAATGCGCAAAAGATTTGCCAGTTTAAGAAGCAAGTGCAAATGTATTTATTCATGAAATAGCCCGTTATGGCAAATTGCCCACAGCAAGAATTTCCCGTTTGTGCTCCACTACTCTGAGCAAAAAGTCCTCCTCTGGAAGTGTAGCTATTTTCTACGCAGGGCACCTGGTTCAGACTGTTCAGCATGAAAGTGTTCAGACCCTCGTTACATGAAAACGTAACAAACTTCCTTGTTGAATATTGGATTTCTCACGGGTTTCAGTTTCATATTGTATGGAAACGGCAGAATACCCGTTCGTCAATGCTTTACTTCAAAAGCGTAGCTTTCGGGACCTCTCTTGGTCCCGTCTTCAGCGCAAATTTTCAAATGCAACGTATCGTGCGAGTATTCTTTATGTAGATTTTTTAAATGTTCATAAGGATACTCGCATGATACGTTGCATTTGAAAATTTGCGCTGAAGACGGGACCAAGAGAGGTCCTGAAAGCTACGCTTTTAAAGTAAAGCATTGACGAACGGGTATTCTGCCGTTTTCACACAAAACAAACTTCCTTCTGAAATGTCCAGAATATGAATTGCGCGAATTCTGTAGACCCCAGCAGGTATGCCCAGCTCAAGAGACTTGTCATCCGATATAGGTAGTCAATTACTCTGCAATTTCGCAGAGCGACTTTCTGTTGTGTAGAGTGGTAATTTTCCGTTCCCGGGCAGCATACAGTTTCTGGCCAAGTGAAGGTTTAAGTAAAGTTCTCTCTGCTCGAATTCGCTCTCTGAAATACAGCACCGCGTTTGCAAGTGCAGATCAATCCGTGAAGAACGCACGCATGCAGGTGGAAAGACAACTGATTCCACCCTACCATGCAAAACAAGCCAATGGAACTACATCTATCTGATCTGTTTATAATCTAGTCGCTAACGATTTGTTAATGAGCAATTAAGCCCTTGCTGTCACAATCGCTTATCACCGGTATCTTCTGTAATTACTACGCAATACTTTGCCACGGCTGCAGAAGCCAGCGCACATGTTCATTTGCTAACAAACGTCGCATAGGTGTACATTACTCGCTTAGCTTGCAAAATGGAAGGGAAGCTGAGATTGCAGTGTGTTAGAGCAAGCCTATCCTTCTCGTTTATCATTGCGCATTCGCAATGACACATGTTTGCGCCTTGGGCAGAGATAGCCAGTTGCGGTGCGTACGGAAACAAAAGTTGACTTACTCTGATTGAAGGCATCATTGCGTTTGCGTTGAGTGGGTGCACATTCAGTTAGGATTTGCCCTTATAGAAGCATGTTGAACCTTTGTTTGTGAGGCAACGCTATTTTCGTCGAAAGTCAAATCTGCATGCAGCCGAACCTGAAGAACGTATACTCGATGCACATGCACTGAAATCACTTTCAGCAGACTGTGTTTCGCAAAAGCGCCTTGCCTGGCAGTAAATAGTTGACTGGAATATATTAATACTCTAATACATGTACATAAGTTCGTCAGTGGCTTTACCTCACAGCCCATGAGCAAAGCTTAGCTCGTCTCAAAAGCGGAAATCTCTTTTTTGATCTCTTCCAAGTTTCTCAAGTAATCTTCCTTGCCTTCCAAGTTGCCCATCAACCTAACATTGTCCGTTATTGTCTAAAATGGGAAAGAATTTTGTTGATAATTCTTTGCTTACGTTTAATTCCACATTTAATTAGCAGACTTCCCCAAAAGTGCTGCTGTTATCTTCGTTTCAGTCACTGCTGTGGTGGATCAGAGTGGATGCTTGCACCTCCGCATGACTGTATACGCGTGGACAGACGCTTGAGAATTCAAGGATAGAGTGGAAAGCCAGTGTGATTGGTCGAACGGATGTGCCTGCAGATCCAACGTCGGAGTCGGCAGTTGACTGAAATGGCGCTGATGAAGGGTCACGGAGACACTCGAAAGTGACGCGCTGGTTGATGCCATCAATGGAAGATGTACTTTATCTGAACGAAGAATCCATAGTAATGAGCATAAAATTGGAAAAACATTCCATTACGTAGGAAAGCTAAAACTAATGATCATTATGTGATAAATCAAACGCATGCATAAATTACTTCAGCTGATTTTAAGAAGGTACAATATGCCCAGCGATACGTGACATGCGAGATTGTTATAAGGATAGCCCTCCACATTAGTGTTTTTGTCTATTGGCTTTGTTGTCTGATGTGAGTGATTCCCGCCAAACGTGGCCCGCTGAATTAGAGACGGAAAATCGTAAATTCGAGCTACCTTACATTGCGAGTACAGATTCGCTCACGGACACGCCGAAAGTGGTCGTACCATAAAGTACTTGACCATAGGACACGTCAATGCATGTGAAGTTTCCGAAATAGAAAACAACCTAATAAACAAGACAAGACCGACAAACTTTCATCGTATACTTGGTTTTGGGCGTCGCCAGTGGCTGCGTATTTTTGGAAAAAACCTGACATCAATTTTTTAATGTTCATACCGAAAGGGAAAGTACAATTAACAACCCGTACAAGGTTAGTACAGTACTGTATTGGCATGATGCGGCAGAGGAAGAGCTCGTTGTGAAAGAATTCTCTGCCCCAGCAACGCTGAGAGAGAATGAACCACGTCCAATGAACCACCAGCGCTTCCGTGCGACCAAACTAGCGCAACCAGAGTGTAGGTTCCAATAATCTCTTCTGGTCGCATTGAACGTTTCGAACAGGAAGTCCACCGCTGGTGCGATGGAGTTCCCATCGCCTAATGGAACGGTAGCAGCAGTGGACGATTGCGGAATGTACCTGAGGAGTGGTCATCTCCGACCAAAGGAATTCCACTTGCTTTATTATTTGGCCGAACTGATCAGAGTGACCATGTCGGACGGAGTTCGTCTCAGTTCGTTGTACTGCCTTAAAAGGCGACCGTCCTGTATGAACAAAAAGGCGATGGCCGCCAGAATGAGCAACGACACGACCGCCAGGATAATGCCCAGCACGGATATCCAATAGTCGTTCTTTTCATATCGTCTCAGCATTGTGGCGTACGTGTCGTTCGTCTGCTTGCAGTGAAAAATCAACTCGTCCGTTATGGCGCTGATTTGCACCGAACTTTCCTTGCACTTCGTCAGCGCGCTGTTGGACAAGACTTGCTGACGCTCTTGCATCCATTGGGCCAACCAAAGCACGTCGCAATTGCAGTGCCACGGATTGTCTGAAACGGTCAAAATACAAAGAGGCAATCACCATTCTTGGAAATCAGACTCCAACTCTGTCTACCAATGTTTGTAACACATTTCTTGTATAATAAAAGCTCGGTTCCTGCTAACACGCTACGATCTTAAGTAGTGAAAGGTATGGCGGGCATCGCATTAAAATGTGATTCCCACAAACGAAACTTTCAGAACAGCCTTGTTTTATTCTCAAGGTTTTGAAAACATAATGCACGACCGAACGACGGAAATGTACCGGCGCAATGTCAATCGCCGGCTAGTTACCAGCCTAACTTCTGGCAAGACGGATTGCTTTTTCCTCCGACACTTTCGCAGGAAGAAACGAAGAGTACAAGTGCGTCACAGGTACGTAAATTTGCGATGTTTGTAAAATTAAACATACAATTTATGATTGAGGAAATATTAGGTCGTTGCATAAGTTTTTGCTGTTTTGTTAGCTCTTAGGTTTGATAGTGTTTTATTCTTGCTTGTATGTTTTTTCCCGGCAAATGATATAATATTTTGTAGCTCTTTTTTCAACCTATCGATTGATCGTACTTCATTTGCATAAGCTCGTTAGCCTGTTGTTCTTTTACCGGTGAAAGTGAGGATGAACAAGACGGTAATTCGGGGAGTTTTGCTTTACGAGTTCAAGCAAGGCACTAAAGCTGCGGTAGCTGCTCGGAAAATTAATATGACATTTGGCAGTGGTGCTCTTGGCGTCGGTACAGCTCGGTGGTGGTTTCGCAAGTTTCGTAGTGGGAACGAGAGCCTTGAAGATAATGACCGTAGTGGGAGACCCAGTGACCTTGATGAAGACCAATTAAGGGCCATTGTTGAAGAGGACCCACGGAGATCAACTTCAGATATCGCAGAAAAACTAGGCGTTCACAAAACAACGGTTAGTCGTCACCTCCAACGAATTGGGAAGAGGAAGAAGCTGGACCAATGGATACCTCATGAACTGACCGAGATTCAAAAGTTGCGCCGTTTCGAGATTTCATCAATGCTCCTTTTGCGCAACAAAAACGACCCTTTCTTGGCACGAATTGTTACCTGCGATGAAAAGTGGATATTGTACGACAATCGGCGGCGATCATCGCAGTGGCTGGATAAAGGTGCGGCTCCCAAACGTTTTCCCAAACCGGATGTCCACCAAAAGAAGGTAATGCTTACTGTTTGGTGGTCAGCAACCGGTATTATCCACTACAATATCCTCAAGCCTGGTGAAACAGTTACTGCGCAGACATACTGCAGCGAACTGGAAAAATGCATGAAAAATTACAGCGTACACGTCCTGCATTGACAAATCGGAAGGGTCCAATTGTGCTGCACGACAACGCCAGACCCCACGTTTCACAAATGACAGTCCAGAAACTGGGCTATGAAACTCTTCCTCACCCACCGTACTCACCAGATCTGTCGCCCACGGATTATCATATTTTCAAGCACCTGGATCACTTCCTGAGTGGGAGACAGTTTAAAAATCAAGAGGAAGCAAAAACTGCCTTCGAGCAGTTCATTGCCTCTAAGACTCCGGACTTCTACGCTACTGGAATAAATGCCTTAGCGAGTCGTTGGCAGAAATGTGTAGATTGTGATGGTGCTTATTTCGATTAATAAAGTTTATTCTTTGCCGAGATATTTAGCTTTAAATTTGCGGGTTGAAAACAGCAAAAACTTATGCAACGACCTAATATTACATAAATAATACATTTCTTACAACAGGTATTGTCGGAGAGAATTATTCTGTGACATAACTCTGACTGCACAGATTCTGCGCTGCACGTACTCATTGCTCTGCCTATCCTACCAACAATAACTCCTATAGGTACTTCGCAAGAATGGTGAGCTGAGAACGAGAGGCTAACCTAAGTCGTTGGCCCTTCCTCGTAAGCTACAGTCTTCTAACGACCTCTAATGAATATCGTTTGTCCGTTACCTTTTCTGTAGTAAATGCATTTAGTCCTGAACATATTAATATACGTTGAGATGTGTTAAGAAAAACCAGTCCTTTCCATAGCCCGTTATAGAAAACACATCATCCACATGTCATTTGGAAGTCTGCCATACCATGGAATTGCCAATGGCACAAGACGCCATTTCTTTTGGTTTTTCCACGGAGACTTCAGCAGTAGCAAGGAATAAGGCATTTTATGCAGGATCACCCGTTCCCTTGGAAGTGAAGGTAACTGCTTTTGCATAGGAAATTGCACATGCACATAGGAAATTGGCTCCATAATAGTCGGGATAATTCGCTGAGCACAGCTATCAACTATTCGATTGGCATTTTCTAACGGTATAGCAAAAAGAAAAAACATCAACTATCACTATAAAACAAAATTCTGTCACAAATCCTGTATTTGTACAAACTTCCAACCTTCTTTCCAATTTTCCTTAGGAATCGATTGAAAATTAGGTGTGCGTATTTAACTTCTTATAGACCAGCATAATCATAACCATTACCCTTACCGGTTTAATCATAAGTGCGCTTTTTTGTGGCCTTAAGTTACGTACACCTTTTCTTTGTGACTTCGTCTCAAGGAATTGCATTACTGTTACGAGGGGAGGCCTTTGAATATTCGTAGAACAACTGGCATGGACTCTGCTTGATTTGTAAAAGTATTGGCTGCTTACCGGAGAGGTCGAGCAGATAGAGATTGTCCGATATTTGTGCCAGCGACTCGTTTGACAACTGTTGCAGTTCGTTGTCGTTCAAGTACAGCTTCTCGAGCATATGGAAGTTGACCAACGCCCTTCGGTGAACGGCTCGCAGACGATTGTGCGACACGCTAAGCAGGCTGACACTGGTCACACCGGCGAACGTATCCTCGTCCAGACTAGTCAGATTGTTCTCAGACAGTATTAGCCTGCTCAAATTTGCCAGCGGAGCGAATATGCCGGACGGCAAATGGGACAGCCGGTTCCGTTGGAGCGACAGCACTTCAATGTCGCGCGACGTGCGGAACGCGGCCGCGTCCAGCTGCGACAGCCGGTTGGAGGCCAGCGAGAGCAGCTTAATCTTTGGAAAGCCAACGAACTGATCCTCGCTCAGCTTGACGATTTCGTTCTGGTCCAGATAGAGCGACTGGACAGAGCACAGGGGCGTATGATAGCCGACGTCCTCGATGCGAGCCAAGGAATTGTTGTGCAGAAACAGGGCGGCCAGGTTGGGAAGCGTGGGCAGTTGGAGCGCCTTCAGACGGTTGTGGCCAATGTCCAGCGTCTCCAGGTGGAGCATGTGGGCAAACGCCCCCACCGGAATCACCTCGAGCCTGTTCCTGCCCAAGTCGAGGTGCCTAAGGTTGCTCAGGCCGCTCAGCGAGTCCATCTCCAGGCGGGTGAGCACGTTGAACGCCATGCTCAGGGTTTCCAGCTCCTGCAGATGCCTGAAGGCACCCTCCCGAATCGATGATATGTTGTTATGGTTCAAATTGAGGGTTTTCATGCCGGAAAAATAGCTTCCGAAGCAGTTGGCGCCAATTTGCGACAGCTGATTTCCGCTCAGGTCCAAAACCCTAAGCCTGGACAGGCCGTCGAACAGTTCTGAGTCTATGCGATATATAATATTGTTTTTCAGGATAAGCACCCTCAGATGACTGGCGAACGGCTTGAACACGCCCGGAAAGAATTGGCCAACGTGGCTGCTTTCCAAAATAAGGTTCTTGACCATCAATCGACTGAAGAACTTCTGCGGCACGACCGGTATGAGACTGTCCCATATCCAGAGCTTCTGCACGCGCGTATCGTTTGGCAACGCTGCCAGCGCCCTGTATATGGCTGGCATACGTTCCCTACTGCACCCAATCCAGGGCGCCGAAGCAAAGCTCTGCGAATCAGTTGAATTCTCGTCGCCTTCGTCCGACATGTGAAGACCTCCAGAGCCAACGCCGGGAGGAAAGCATCTACAAGCTTGCTCTTTGCCCTCCAGTCGCTTTGCTATGGCCGAACAGGGCCCTGTAGCAGCGTCGCAACGGACAGTGGCTATTGGAATCAGAAACCACAGCAAATGGAAAAGCAGCATGACCAATGGCTCAATTAGAAAATCCTGAAAATGATAAAAGACAACCGTGGGACAACAGTACAGGTGCGCAAATGTGTTAGTATACGGCAACTCGAGGGGAACTGAGCAACGGCAAGTATGAGACGGCAAATGCTTGTATGAAAGAAAATGGTTACGTTTTTATAGAGCTGTTAGCCGCACGAGTCACGGTAGTGAAGAAACAGCTTGACAACTGGACTGTGACAAAAGTAAAAAAAGAGCACGTGGCAGTGACACAGGGCTTTGGTGACGACCGTGTCGGGCTCCCTGTCCGGATTAGTTGGCCATACTGACGGGAGAAATGATGGGCAGAAAGAAAATAAGTCCCGACGGTGACCGAGAAAACAAATCGACAAAAAGAGCCTACGGGAGCAGTCCAGCGACTTGTTTTTCCAATCTCCTAGGAGGCCAAAAGCCCAACTTCACCGTCACCGCCTGGCACATGACAACCATTCGAGGCGAGCAGTCGAATTGCGAAGGTACATTCTGTCCACACTATTCAACCAGCTGTTGTCCACGTCCATCATCGAATGAACGTTTTTCCAGCATCCCCGAAGTTTACCCGTCAAATGACCATACTATTTGCATACAAAAAACTGGTTTCACTCCAAAGCGACCCTGCGGAAGGGCGGCAAAAAATAAACGATCGCTGTCAAAGGGACCAACGCCCGCAACAGCCTTTCAGAAGAATAGACTAATAGGTACCCCTACATTATTACAGGCGATTTTAGAACGTATATACGAAGTTACCATCAACAGCGCACGAGCAGAACGTCAGGAAATCGGCTGGAAAAAGCTAAGGGCGCCCTAACCACCACTGCACTCGTCCTGCTGCGTTAAAGCCACGTCCGTCCTTGAGACGCGGATCGTCCGAAGAAAAAATGGGGGAAAAGTCTGACAAAAGTTGATTTTTAAACAGTTGAATATAAAAAGAGGTGCTTTGACGGCAAAAACGATTTCTAAAAAAAGGATCCGAACCGGTACGGACGGCCGGACGCATTCAGCGGAGGTATGGAAAAAGCACAGCAAAAAAGTTCCTTCGGCGCTTCGCGGCACAACGACAGGGCGAGGCTGCAATGGAATTCGAACCGCCCGACCGAACCCGCCAACGGGGATGCCGTCTCGGCTGAACAATGAACGCCTGATGAGCAACAATGAGTTGTCGACCGGTTTCGAGCGGGGCGGGTGCCTATTGCGTTGTGCCTCGGCAATCCCTTTCATCAAACGCATTCAAAACATATCTGTACAGTAAACCCTCCATACCAGCGATTTCTTCTCGTTAGCCATCCACGCAAGAAAAACAAACGAACACGTCTGGATAACATCAAACGACTCGCCAACAAGCTCATACTCATCGGTCTCCGCAACAGCTTCCAACTACTCTGTGACTTGTCAACTGTAAGTCACATTTCCTTAACGCCTCATGTGTGCCCAGCACTGCAGGACTTTTATCAGCCTACTTCGGTGATCTCGCTACACGAATACGTGATTAGCAGGTTTTCGTGGGGCACATGTCTAAGCATTGGTGTTCAGCGTTGTCCACTCCCTTGCCAACATTTTGACATTATGATACGAAATTTTCGACCCAGTGCACGCATTGATGGTTCTCAAAACGAAGTCATTAGTATACAGGCTTTGACCATCTGCCACTGCATCACAAGGGTACAGTAAGATCGCTTGAATTGGCTTCTCATTATCAATAGTCCTTATTCTTAATAATTTTGCAGCCAGAAAAAAACACAAAAAACAAAGAATGAATAAAGCAATACACATACAGAGCGGGTTTAACTTATGTTTATAGCGCTGAATTCACACTCTTTAAGACTAGCTAATAATTGTATTATGTAAGTAAAAATAAATTGCAAAATAGGCAATCATAGTTCAAATGTTTATTCCACACCACAGCTTTAATCCCGTACTCGTCCCGAAAGCTCCGTGTGTTTTGCCTCAAACTCAACGGGATTAAAGACGTGCTTTGGAATAAACGTGACCAGAAATCCTAATCTTAATGATACTTCAAATAACAAAACGACTAATTTTGTTCCAACCTAAAGTACTAAATAAATGTACCGCGAAACGCCACTACGTAGGCTAACATAAGACAATGGCTGTTATCCGTGGCGGATCTTGGAACAGAACTCAGGCGGATACAAGGGACAGACCGTATTGTACATAACTTCTTTAGTTGTAAACGTTTGCTCACTTAATTTTTCTGCGGACAAACGTACAATTCAAACCGCCAATTCAGTTGTGCAAACGTATCCGACTGCCAAAAGGCTGATTTGTTCCCGCTCGCTGAGGGAGGGCACCCAAAGTCCTGAAGTCGAAGGAAAAATAAATAGGCGTCCACAACATTGTCGATAAAGAAGGTACTCTCCATTAACACCACTGCCAAACGTCCGATATTCTCAAAGATAGCGTGCGTCCCCCTGCCCACCCCCATATCCGCTTGCAACCGACTCTGAGGCCGACTGCGGATAATAGCGGGCGTCTCATTGGCGGTATTCTGTCGTACATACATTAACGATATATTAGGTTGGTGCATAGTAACCGTCGCGTTTTGTTATGTCAAGCATTGCTGCCTATTTTTGAACAAACCTTTTATTTAATCCACTTTCTAAAGCGCTAAATCCGCCCCTACGCCGATGCTATTACGTTACTCAATGCCTACTCCTGTTTACTTATGGTTGCCAAATTAAAGACAAGGAAAAGCAGATTCGAGCGACCTTCTTGTACATCTGCGATGCCGTGGAAGATGAACAGTGTTATTTATTATCAACAATTGTGTTCACAACAACTTAACGCGTAAGCTGATTTGAAAAATACCGCGCAACAGATAGCAGAATGTTGGACAGGAGCTGGGTTACCCTTAAACACGAGTGGCAAGAAAGCCCGTTAACATACTGACTCGCAATGTCATAGCCCACACCGCACCCATTTTGGAGCTCCCACCTTGCCAGCGCCCACTGAAGGGGAAGACTCTATCGGCGACCATCAGAAAAGGCGGTAAAGCGTGGTGGAGAGTTGAGGGAGGAAACATCCACGAACAAGACCTCACGCCCGCCAAGTTCCATGTTTTGCCGCCAATTCTTCCATGAACTACTACTACCTAGACGCGACGGAGATAGTATCGTTCGTGGATGTCCTCACTGCTCTCCCCAATGTCTTCGTCCCCGTGAAGACGCTGGGTTCCGCCTGTAAAGCGGGGACTATCGCTCCCAGCTTTCGTCGTTCCCTTGGCTCTCAAAGCATTCACTCACGCGAATCATTTTTCCAATACGTGCGTACAACGAGACAGCTACACACGAGAGATTAAAGAATATGTCAGGCAATTACACATTACAATTCGACGGAATGATGACTCTGAAATTGTTAATACCCGCGCATGTATGGTGAACAGTTTGACGTTTCTCTGGAAATTTTCCCTCATTTTTCTTGCATAGGTGGTTCACAATGAATCGCTGGTACAGGGTATCTATCGTGTATATATATATATATATATATATATATATATATATATATATATATATATGCAGGAATATGAGCTTTACGCATAAACATATACTGGAAAACGTGGCTTCGTACAGGCTCAGGTTTCATGTTTTCTTCTCCTCTTCTTTACGTGTCGCCTGTTTATGAAGAAAAGTTTATTGCGTACTTACCCACACGACGTAGCTTTCGGGAGAAACGACTCCCGTCTTCAGCGACACTTGACGCTGAAGACAGGAGTCGTTGCTCCCGAAAGCTACGTCGTTTGGGTAAGTACCCAATAAACGTTTCTTCATAAACAGGCGACACGTAAAGAAGAGGAGAAGAAAACATAAACATATACTAACTGTTTTCACCCTTCCCCCTATTCCGATGTTAAAGCTATACATCGTGTCGTTTGAAAATCGGGTGTTTTGTAACGGGTTTCATGTTTTTCAATGTGATGGTATTCCGGCTTTCCCGTTTTTTGGATGGTACCCACTTTGGATGGTACCTGTAATAAAACTGCAAATGCCCTACCAGCGGATGGATGGGCGATTATTAGAAATAACACAGGAAAGAACGCTTATCGTATCGCAGCTTGCGGAACGCCCTGGTTCCGTCGTCAGCGATGTTGAAAGGCACAGCCCCTTTCAACATCGCTGACGACGGAACCAGGGCGTTCTGAAAGCTGCGATACGATAAGCGTTCTTTCCTGTGTTATTTCTAATAATCGCCCATCCATCCGCTGGTAGGGCATTTGCAGTTTTATTACAGGTACCATCCAAAAAACGGGAAAGCCGGAATATCATCACACTGAATATACATCGTGTCCATCGAACATCGCGTAAAAACTGCCTGTTACGTGAACTTGGCAGAAGCGAATACATTGAGGAAGGCGGTCATGACCGCATGTGTGATGTAACCAGGTTCCAAGGATCAAATCTGACATGCAACTGACGTACGCGAAGTGAAACGCCGCGATTGATGTACAGAAGCGATAAAGTACAGGTGGCAAATTAGTCTGACACTCCACGCCTCGACTAGGTCGGTCATCCAATGCATTATAGCTTGAACTAGTTTAAATGTCGATGGACAAACGCGTCCCAGCTTCCAGTGCGCATAATATTAGGAAGATCCACATTTGACCTTGCTCGAAGTATACGGGAACATTTGTTCATAGTAACCGCAACAACAAGGAAAAAAGAAAAGGCACTTGCGGATGGGCGATATATGCATAGATGTACCCCATAACTGCTACGAACGATGCAGTTATACACGGGCCGTTCGCGATGTGCGACCGACAGGAACACGTCTGAAGACAAACTGCAATGTTATGGCGAAGGGAAGGCGGGGAAGGACAGGCATTTTTTGAATTTCGGTTGACGCTGCCCGAAGCTAACTTTTGAAACTCAAGTAAACAAGCAAATGTGGCCTGCGAACATGCTATCGCCCAAACAATCCGTCGAAGGCCATTCCTAAGAAAAGTATTTGAACTGGAGAGAAATTACAAGAGCGTCTCAAATGGCTCCTAAACGTTCCCGTAAAGTACGGAATATACCTAAGTGAAGCAACGGCGGTCTGCTTAAGGAGTTGCGAAAATTAAACGGCCATCTGCACTGTCGACGTGCACCCATTTAACGACAAGCTATCCTAGTGGCAAGTAACCCATTATCACAAAAATTAGCATTCATGTAGTCAACGTCAGGCGGAACGTACCAGCCGCGAAGTTATGAAAACTCATTCGTCAATACCATACTAACAGCACCAAATACCATGTAAGTTAGCAATGCCGAGTCGGCGCATCGATGCAACGCATTCAGTGCAGAAATGGTTGGGCCACACGCAGCCACGATAAAGTGACGCTCACCTGATTAAGCAAACCGGAAAGATAAGCGTGCGTTGTCTGACACCATTCCGGGTAACGCCGTCGAGCAGTGAGTCACTGCCCTATCCAAAAAGCAACACAATGCACTATGCGCAAACATACTCAGTGCTCCGTCATTCATCACTAAATGGAAAAACTTGCTGCCCTAAAAAGTATCGATCCTTCGGAATGCGCATCCTCGATTGCGACTCCACCGGCAATGATACCGTCTCCCTTGATCCTTCGTACCGTACGCTCAGTCTCTATCGCGCCCATCCCGAAACGAAAGAGCGCCGAAGATTGGAGTAACAGTTGCTTATCCGTCTTTGCCGCAGCCTCGAAACGTTAGCTCCACAAAAGACAGGAGCGCAGTGAAAGTGACTCGAAGGAACCAACTTGCAATTGTTCAACAAGCATCAAACTGTGAAACTAAAACGACTTCCTATGAGGCTACAGTGAAACATAAATGCCTAGTAAGAATAAATAAAAATGTAAATTGTGGATGCGTCATTATATATATATATATATATATATATATATATATATATATATATATATATATATATATATATAGAGAGAGAGAGAGAGAGAGAGAGAGCTGTCGAATATTTGCTATCTTGGAAAATATCGAAGAGTAGTCACTGCTTGACCGACGCTGAAAAGACCAGATTTGCTCAATCCAACTGAGGCTGCTAAAAGAGCACCAACGCATCGCATATACTAATAATATGGTCGGCAAAAGGGGGCGATGGCATTTTTGACGTAAGCTTGAAACAACTGCGCCCACCCCAAAGGTAATCAGTTACTGCCACTTTAAACGAAACAAGATCAATACTAACATATATACATTGAATTGTAATTAAATTCCGTTGGGACGCGACCATCAGCGAGCATCAATGTAGCGGGTGAATGAATAGGACCACATTGCGAAGGGGGACGATTTACGCTTAGTATCAATACGAGGAGAGTGAAAACTATTGTTGGATGGTGGAACAACGTAAAAAAGAAGCAACAGGTAAGTGCTGGAATTCTCCTTACAGATGGAAGAAAGCAATAGCATCTGAAGCAAATGGATCCATTCTACCTTTAACGGAAACTACCGGTCCGCTGCATTGATAGCCTCGCAAATAAGTAAAGCTACGTGTAAACATTCCCAAAGGTTAGGGGGTCTGGCGGAACGAAAGCCTTTCGCATGTACTGTTAGATCGTAAAATAATTTGGACATTCATCCGGCAACTCGAGGCAAAATGCTTACAGACCAACGGCGCAAAAGCAAAGGGGGTTGCAACAAAGTTATCGAGCCCTTGACTGCTCATAACTTTTACTGCGCTGCTAAAACAATGCTCTGGCGCCCATTTGTTCGCAGCCGCCGCAAAATTGAATTTACTATTATCCGGCCAAATTCCTAACGCCGCAAGTGCAGCAGTTCGGATGCGGACCCGCAAAGAATTTGCTCGCACCACCACTCTTCGATATATCCCGGACAGTTGCCATGGAAACTAATACTTTACCGCGCTCCTCACCTCCTTTGCAAAGGCGCCAATAGCCGGGACAGCCTGGGGGATTTATGCGCAGCCAAAGGACGCCGGCGACCAACGTCAAAACGAGGCATGCACGAAGGGACAAAACGAAGAAAGGGGCGCAATGGCGAACGGCCTAAATTCATTTTGCCGAACGCCCGGAGGCGACGCGCCTGCAAGGGAGCTCGCGTCGCTCACGTGGATACTTTTTAACTGTTCGCACAATGAGACTTGAACATTGGGCATTTTGCAAAACGAGCCTCGTCAAAAGTTACAAATCGCGAACTCACAACTCATCAATTCAACCGAATAGAAGTTGCCACCGGAAGCGCTAAGCCAGCAGTGGCAAAAGGAATATTAGTAGTAGCTCACCAGATCCAATAGCACTGCAGCACTTCAATGCTATTAAATCTGATCGAAGTCCGCCAGCCGAACACCAGTTTGTATTGATTTCTGCTCTGCCCGTAATGATAACAGAAACTGAAGCAGGTAGGCAAGTGACATTGCGATGCTCGCCATTCGATTATCCTCCTTTTTAAGTAACTAATCAGTGCTCTCCGACGCGGTACATGCGGGTCGACGAACCTTGGACCTTACAGTAAGATAAATTCAGGTACAACCGAAAATATTGACTAAGTTTACGCGCTCAATGCAGCGCTGAGGCGCTCCACTTCCTCGCCAATTTCACCCTGCATGCGCAATTCGGTAATGCCTAGAGCGTTGATCTCCTTAAAGCATTCAAGCCGAGATCGCATGGAATCGCCAAACGTGCAATCCTCTGCAAAGCAACGCGGGTTGCCTCCACGTTCGTAGGAGGGTGCCGCAAAGCTTAACCCACGAATCAGGGCATCCCGCGGGGATTCCAACGCCTGCAGGACGGGTCGGTCACGTAGCTTGGGAAGGCTCCGTCGCGCGACGCGTGCAAGGACGGTGCGCCAAGTTCGCCCGCCAAAAGGATCCTTGAGGCAGCTCCGCTTGCCAGCAATACGCGAACGGGATGTTCGCGCCGAATGTGGACCCCGCCTGGCACGGAGGGGCCAAGCGGTGTGAACCTAACCTTTCAAGGGCAAGTCTTGAAAATGTTGACCTCCCTTGAGCCGGCTGACGCGTCGCCTGTTCGAAAGCTCGCCAAAACCTGTTTTCCCACTTACTTTGGGGGGGATTCGTCATCAAGCGAGCAAGTTGACGGCGAACTTGGAATTCGCAATCGGCTATAGGCAAAAGGGCGGAAAGGAGACGATCGGCTACCCGAATATTAGTAGGGTCCATGCGAAGGCGATGTGCACCAATGAAGCAACGGGATGCCTACCTGCCAACGGAGGGAGCGGCGAATTTGTGCAAAGGGCGCAATGTGGCAGCGCGAGGGTCGACAGTGGATGCGGAGATTGCCTTACGGCGGCCAAAGGAAAGAACCGAACTGAGTATGTTGCCAAATTTGAAGAACTACGGTTTCGCTGGCGTGAATGAGAAGTGGGTCGTACCAGGTACGAACGCTGCACGTTGCCACGGAAGCGGAAAGGTAATGACACAGTTTCTCCAAAGTCTGTCAACGGCCGGCGCTCCGAGCGATTGGCCTCCCCTGCCGGTCATGTATTAGAAATGGCGCCTGAACGGTGTCCCTTTAGGCGCCCAAGAGCCGAAGGTCGAGCCGTTCACCTCAGCCAGTTAGCGCTACCTGATATCCGTATGCAACGCCACACGTATGCTAATACGTAGCCTTTAATGGACAATCGCGATGGCAACAACTTGGTCTTCGACCCAAAAATGGCACGGTCCCACTTGGTGGCTTTCAAAGGAAATTCTGCGTGCCAGGCGAGACGATCGCAGTTCAAACTTGCATACTGGCGGTAAGGACAAGCAGTGCATTAGCGGCGGTGGTCGTGCGGGGCAAAAACTATGCGGCGAACCATTGAAGCGGAAGCTTGTGCGAATGAGGAACGGAAAAATCAGTTGCCCCTGTTTCGACAGCTCTTTCGGCTAGTCTGATCAGGCGGCAAGCCAATGATTGCCAATCAAAAGCATGCGGCACTCGTTTCTCTCACTCTCTACAAAGCTCTGACACTAGATTTTAGTTCACCCTGTGTCAACACCTCGTCGGCTCCTACGTCAGTTTTGCCGTTCTTCGAAGAGCAACCTGCAGACGTGGCGTATTTGCCGTGCTGCTCAAAAGTCCAATGACAAACACAGACGCGACGGGTAAACAGGACCCGCCTGGAACAGACACTCCACGGGACGGGATGTTCTCGTGCAAAGTCGTGTCATGCAAGTCAGCCGGCCTGCTCGGAAGCAACTGACCATCGCAACCGCATATCGCTGCCCCCCTCTCTCCTACCCTCGCTATCCTCGTTGGGGTCACCTACTTCCGGCGTCCCAGCTGTGCTCTTCTCCCTGCAACCACGCGCCGCCCAACCAAAAATATTCTTCGCAAGCGTAACAGGCGGGGAATCAGCGTGCCATGCTGGCACGGCATGGTAGAATATTTCCAAGAAGCTCGGAATGAATGTCAACTTGAGAATCGCAGCTCAGATTAACGGCAGCGCCGACGTCTTACCTCGGCGGGCGAAACTACGGGCACGCCCGCACGCTTCTCGACCGCATGGTCCAGCAATCGACAAGGCATGCCAACTACTGGGTTGGCGCGAAAATACGTCATTTTTTGAATACAATACGTCAGGCTGAGAGTGCCATCGTCTTCGCGCCATCCTAATAACAATAACGGAATTTTCATTAGGCAGCTTTCCTAGCGGTGCCGAAAGGCTGGAGGTTAGGTGGATTCGACATTTGTACAACAAATGCTCTGCAGTTCAATGGAGAAGCCGTTTGCCCAAGAGAGCGAGGCAAATATCATGCGCACAGCTTTTCAAGGCATACGAGCTTACTCGTTCGGTCGTCAGCAAGCGTTAAGGATCAGCAACAATCATCCTCAACTTACTTTTCGCTAGCGCCCCTTGGAGGCTCTTGCCGGGTGCCAGGATCCTTGGTCGAACTGGGATACGAGGCGGACGAATAGTCGTGAAATCTTTTACTGGCGACCGGCAGGCAACCTTGAACTTTCCCACGTAATGAACAGAAACTATAATAGAGTTGCGTCAAACAGTAAGCACCCGTCGGAGCTAGCTCGACTCTTTGGCCGGGCACTTTTCTGCAAGTTCCACAGCAGAGGACCGCGAATTAGGCAGTGACAACCGCGGGAAACATCCTACACTTGGGCATTCGTTCCGTTCACGCATTTCGCCAAGGAAAACCGCCTTACGAAACCCGCACTCAACTATGTCGACGGAAAGGCAGTAAGAAATGTCTGGACCCTTTTCGCAGTGCTGGAAACTTATTCGGCAGATCAAAACCTTTTCAACACCGACCGAAAAGACGACGTGCCGTTGCGTCCCGCTCTGGCGATCAGCCAAATGCTCTTGAACTTCTGCCCGGGCTAGGTGGGGTGCTACTTCAAGTGCGTTCAAAATCAAATCTAGGATTTACTCAAATCCTTCTTTCATATCCTTTTGCCTACTGGGTGCATCTGCTTGGGACGTACGGGGATGCAGAAGGGCAACTGAACAGTCAGTCACCGCGAATTCCCATACAACCACTGGGACTCCTTGAAATATACCTTGGAGGGCACATGACCCTCGCTAAGAACGACCAGTCTGCAACATCCCTTGGCAACCGAACGAGCAAGCTCCGAGAGCTCTGAAAAATTTGTACGCGCAATATTTTCACGGTTTCCCCGACAGTCAGCTTATTAGCTGTGCAGGAAAGCGCCCGTTTGGCGACAACAGGCCGACGGGATGTCGAATTCTACAAACGAGTTTCGTCCGTAAGAAACCGTCTAAGAGAAATTAAACGCGCCCGTTACGAAGAACCCGGTGCACACCAAAACAAAAGTGCTTCGCAAGTTACCGGGAAAAGTTGACTTACGAAACGAACGTTGGGGAACCGCCGCTATGCCCTCCAATGGACAAACAGGACGGCGTTGGTTGGCTGCGCAAACAGAAGGCCAACTTTGGGGTCTGTCGCAAAACAGCTGGTCGGGAGACCGCTAAGACTAAATGCACATCGCCGGACGGCTGCTCCAATGGAACAACGGAGCTGAAAATGGAAACTGCGAAACCAAGTAAGTCCCACAGCCACCGAAGCGCGCCTTCAATGGGCGACAGCGTCTGCAGCCCATTTTGGCGGGGTGCTAAAGACGGGAGGAGCGCCTAGTTGACAATATTTTATTAGTATGAACGCATAATCGCGTACGGATGATTACTATTAATACGCTAAGGTCGCAAAACACGGAGGCTAGCAAGGCCATCGAAACCAAGACTGCATTATCGAATCTTCTCATGAATTACATCTACAGACCTATCAGAAATCTTTGCTTCTTTGGAAAACGCTAAGGTCGCTCGCATATCTCGGTTCTTCGCGACAAGCTGGAGTTTCGTGCTGCCTTGCCTCAAAGATACTGAACTTTGCCGCTCGTACAGCTCAGCGTACAAATGTCAGCAACAACTTACTACGTTCGGCAAGATTGTTTGCTGTGGAAATTTGCTGCATCGCAAATTCGCCTTCCGCTTGCCTTTATTAATACTAATAAATTAACCAACCGCTCGCTGTTTACGTTTTGCTTACGTTATTACCGATTCGACGAGCTTCGCCAACCGGCAATTCAGCCTCCGCAAAACCAGATACGCCAACTGCCGCTTAAGTGATACTGCGATATCGACTTGAACCCTTCGTTCCTCGGAGCTTTGCCCGTCGTGACAATTTCCAAGCCAAGTGATTTCAACTCTTTTCTGCTTCTCCCTCCATTACCTCGCCTTTAGCGCACCTTGTCGCGCGAACGTTTAAAGGCAGCGAGAGGGAAAGGGTGCGCAGACGTGACTGAAAAGTGAGAAATCACCAAAACCAACCGGACAGTCGCAGCGTTGGAATAAGGCTTGCAAAGTGCACCCACTTTCAACGGAGCTTGAAGCAAGATGACTTGGACAAACGGTCTAATGACACTATACTAAACCGTATCCAAAGTACGTACTTCATGGAACAGGCTTTCAGGTATTATAGAATGCGAGCATGAAATGAAACAATGAAAGGATACCCATAGTGCTGTACTATGAACTCCACGGCAGCTACTGCCCGCGGCTGTCAGGTTCGATGAACTGCTTCTTTCTTACATGCCCTACATTGTACCGCCTAGGATGCAATTTTTTTTAAATTGCACTCATCTTTTATTCTACATATTTGATTGTCGAACGCTGCTTGCGTTGTAGAAGCAATGCAAAACGTCACTCTGCCTTAGCCGCCTGAAACGAAGCCTTGGTGAACGACGTCCCTGACAATCGTTTTTCTTAATAATACTGCGCCCATCGTCTTTCGTTCCAGACATCTTGCAAGGAACTTAAAAGTACAACAGCGGTAGATGTAAAGTTTCCTTTTCAAAGTTTTCTTTCGCGGCTGCCTCCTGAACAGAGAATTTAAATTGTTTTTTTAAAGCAACGGTACGCTTAGCGCGCCGTTGTTTTGAGAAAAGTTAAACCACTTGCTTCAATTGAAGGATCCTCGAAATAGGAGAACGCACTTGCGCGTACATGGCACGCATTTGTCTGGTCAAAAAAGCAGAATCGCAACGTGCAACTTCTGCGGGAGACGGAACTCGCGAAAGTACGGCGTCAAGGCGAAAATACCTTTTTTTATACCCAACGTTCCGCTTTTAGCCCTACGCCCGTTGACTTCCGATCTGTGAAGCCGACTGCTTTCTTTAGTACCTTGCCTTTAACCTATGGAAAAGAGTCTGCCAGCTCGTTCGTTGGTAATTGCCAGATGCGACTCTTCCTTAGTCATCGCTCGGTTTAGCACTCCTATTCATCTTGTAGGGAAAATAAGTACAAGGCAAAGGCGTGGACGAAAGAAATGAAGCAGACAAGCTATCTTGGCGTTCGACCACGAATCTTTCCACGAAGGATACAGCTGAACTTGTTAAAACCGCAAACAAGGCGGACTAAAGCCAATAGAGAGTATTAACTAACCAATACGCTGACAGGATGATATGGAATTGTTCTAATTTCTTTAGTAGATTTCCAATTCCTCAGAGAAGAGAACGTCGCCGTGCTGACCAAACAGTACGTTTCTGCTTGCCGTCTCCAAATTCTCTTAGTTGGTTTTGCGCAGTTGCACAGCTAATATATTTGGTTCGCGCGCAAAATTTCATGCACTTTCATGCATTGAGCCACCCGCGAAAAATGACAGAAGTGCATTTCGACCAGAATTGCCGTCAAGCCTTTGCTCCGCAAGAGAATTCCACCGAAGAAAATTCACATCCAGCTGCAGAATGCCTACAAAGAAGATGCCATGTCTCACAGCCAAGGGAAACGTTAGTTCGTAAAGCTTGGGCGAAGAAGGAAATCAATTCAGCAATGAAGAACGACGCGGCCGATCAGCTGAAGCAAGCGCAAAAGCAAATATTGCTGCGGCGGAGAATATGCTTACAGAGAAGAGCCCAATTCGCAATCATATAAGATACAATGCGAAATCTTAAGCAACTATCATACGGCACGGTTGAAGGGATTCTGAACAGCTACGCACGGATCCAGCGGTCAAAGGAGGATGGTTTTCAAAAGCCTTTCGCTGTCCGAGGAGAAATTTCGGCTTGCCCAATTCGAACATAAGTTTGCGCCTCTTTTTAGACTTTCAAAGAACTTTCTAATGCCCATTATATGTAAGTTAACTTTCTCAAATGCGCAACACTGCTAATCGGCACGTTCGACAATTCAAAACCATTTCGATGAGCAAAAGCGAGGGCGTCAGCGATGAGGAAATTATGAAAGCCTACGTGCTTCAGGATAAGCCAATTTAGAGAAAGGCGGAAATATATTAAACAGGTGGGCTTACAAGTTCAACAAGCAGACATAAACTGCGAAACAAAATTTCTGGCATTTGAAAACACGATGCCATCAACTTCTACTTATGCACATGTGCTCTCCCACTATCAACACTAGTTTATGATGTGTAAGTCACGTTTTCGGACCATTCTTCCCTGCTACTCGATTTGGGACTTCGCTATGGAAATAGCCGTCACGAATTTTCTTAAGTTAGTCAACAGAACCGCTGCAGCTGTGCACCCGCTCTTCATTCCCTAGTTTCTTTTGGACCGGAGTCCACTCTCTCCTGGTTTCTTTTTCCCTCGGCCCTTATGAGCGAACTAGTGCTGAATTACAAAGCATTACAGAAGCAGCATCAGACAACTGGCTGCTCACTAAAGTACGTTAGACCAAAAGACCGGTAATCCCATAAGTTCACTAACACGGTACCAGCCAAGCCCCGACGATGCCCAATTAGAGGCATTTAATTTTCCCTGGTGATAAACTGCAAATTGGGAATATTAAGCACAGCGCAGGCAGTGGGAGCATACCGACCCAACAAGACCAATGATCATGAAGGGAATGTTGACCTGGATGAATTTGAACCGCCATTTTCCGGGACGCACAAGGAATTCGATCAATCTGTTGACGGTACCAAAGCACCATGATTACACGTCAGTACTATGCAAACCTGTTTCATCAAGTTCGGGAGACAAACAGGGAAAGGCCGCGGGAAAATGAGCCATGGAATTTTGCCTCTGGAAGACTACGCACCAACGCATCATCCAAGTCGCGACTTGCAACTGCTGCTACAACCGATTGTGGATAGCTTTGGCCTATCGCCTGACCACGCCTTTCGGACCTGACATTTATTACTATCTTCCCCGAGGAAACCTGAAGCTGCATTTTCGAGGAACGACGTTCAAGAAAGAAAACGAGTCACAGTCGACTGTTGTGAAGGGCACATACTTCGATTATTGCGACGAAACTTGACGTACGGATGACCTGTGGCATTTGGATTTGCGATGCATGCGATGCATTCAGGCTAGTGGATGCCACATTTGAAGGTGACAAACTTTCACTGAGCTAAGTTCATAGGAAGCGGCCAAAACCGAAAAGCTTTTGGATGTCCTTACACCTCTACTCCTAAACCGGAGCCAAACTTCGAATGGATTACTCGAGGGGATCTTAATCTGCTTCGAGATGCGCTAACTTACGGTGCGCATTAAAGAAGATTAGGACAGGAGCAATTCGAATCTTGTTAAAGTAAGCAAAAATAATCCCCACGCATACGTAGGCACTCCTGCAAACAAAGGCGCACAAATCTGGAAATATTACCTCCTCCACGTCATGGAACGACCTTTTCACCAGCGAAATATTAACATATTAATGTAATAACATGCATAACAAAGAAGCACATACGCTTAAAAGTGGTATGTTCATTTTCCTCAGTCCTTTTCATTTTCATAGGCGTCTCTGGCCGGTCAATTTACAACCGCCGTTGCTGAGGACAACTATCCGGCCGGAACAATTTGTCCACGCCGTCTCATTGTGAATTCGGCATACTTTCCCAATCGTAGGGATCATTAATGGCAACGTTCAATCGTAACATTGCATTGTGCATTGAGCTAATAAGAAGAGCGTAGTCCGGACGATCAGCGAAGCTGGAAAGCAATTACTGAGGTAGAAGTGCTGCGATAAAACTACGGACGAAACATTCTCATTGCTCTATGCGTAACTTTACCCTCCCAAACCGCTGCAGTGAATCCCGACGTTGCAAATTTGAACAGACTTAGCAAAGTTCTAAAGCTCCAACGGAGGCCAAGCATGGCGATAAGAAAAAGCGGCTTACCTCAATTTCATTGAGGGTGTTCTTCTCTTCACGGCTTTCTTCCGTTTGTCGCCTTTACTCTGTAATAAAGTAACACGTGTCCTACCAACGAATGGATGAGCAGGTTATTAAAAGATGTACAGAGAACGAGTCACTTAGACCTTTTTTAGATCTTTCTTAGTTCGGAACCTCCGAAAACTTCGAAAAAAGATCTAAGTGACTCGTTCTCTGTACATCTTTTAATCACCTGCTCATCCATTCGTTGGTAGGACACGTGTTACTTTATTACAGAGTACAGACGACAAACGGAAGAAAGTCGTGAAAAAAGAAGAACACCCTCAATGAAACAATTCCCCGTTACCAGACATTCAGTTTTCAAGATCTTACCTCAATTTATTCAAATGATTGACGAACAGCCGAAACTCGAACGGCAACTGACCGCACAGGAGTTCCGGACAGTGCTGCTCCTTCAGGTGACGCACCTCCGACCGGTCGCGAACCTTTCCCCAGGGCAAATTGCCAACGATCATTTCGGTGCACACGTAGAACAGGGACCACAGGTCGTCTCGACGGCCCAAATCCTGAAGCATCGACTTCTTTAATCTTTCCGCCCAATTGAAACTATCCGCCGACCAATCCTTGGGTTTATCCAACAGTTTTAAGCAACTGGATACGTAAGCAGTTGTCTACGCAAAACATGGAAGCTGCCCCGTCCTATATCTATTTCAGCGAACAGTTCGCATTTTGAGGGTTACTCTGCCATACGCATAGTCACTTTCAGCCACAGCAAACGAACACTAGAACTTGAAAATGCTTGTTAAAAGCAACTACATCTGTGTCATCTTCTAACTCATCGTAAATTGTAAATTTTACGAACACAACACCGTTTTTAAGAGGCACTTTTCATTCGGCATAGTAACGCCATTAACCGCGACAGAGGGGTAGATTGTCAGCTCCACTTAGACAAATGCAGCATCACAAGAAGAATGCTGCAAGTCACAAACATAGCCACCAAAGAAGAAACGGGGAAGAATTGAGAAACCTGTTTTTCGAAAATGCAGACCTATATTGGAAGAAACAATGGAATGGATACGTTTAAAGACAATGGATTATAGTTTGAATACAAATGGAAGATGTAGCGGAACGACATGGCCTTAAGACATGGCATCAGTTTTAAACAATTTCACTTTAAACTTCGAAAATAGTCAAGTGGTCTCCGCCATCGCTTGCAATCTTACCATCTATCGTACGATCAAGAGGGCAAATGACTTATTTTTAACCCGCTGAAGAAGGAACCAGGAATCTCCGGAATTAAAGAAATTGACTGAAAGAAACGGTGTTGCGCTAGTAAAATTTACAGTGGCAAAACGCCCGGTTTTCATCCCCTTATTCACCGTTATTAATGCTTATGATTTGATGTAAACAACGTCGCCAAATTTGGAACAACCTATTCTTTGTACGGGGGACGCGCGGCCTATGACTGAGTTTTATGAAAAATACACACCTGCATCTGATGAGCCGTCAAGGAAGCGTATCGAAGGGTACCGCGAAACCCAATTTCATCTCTTTCAGGGCGCATATAGCCCTCCGTGTCAACGTACCTTCTTGCCAAGCCAAAGTCCAGGAGAATCACAATATTTCGGTTTTCGAGATTGCAGCTCAGAGCCATGTTGGACTGAAACGATCGCCCGTTGAGAGCTACACAAAGCGGACAGGCTGGAGTTCCACCAGTTTGATGTCTCTATGAACGAAGCCGCAGTCGTGAAACTCCTGAATGGCGTCGATCATTTGTACGGTGGCCCGCAGGCTGGTGCTCAGGGAAAACTTCTTTTCGGCCATCTGCCGTCGTCTTTGACCAATGCTCGGCCCAAGCAGCTGCATGACCATGTATAAAGCGTTGTTCCACTCGCCGCTACCGTAGAACCTGGGGCAGTGCCTGCTAGCTAAAGCGAAAATGCAAATGAGCATACGAGAAGTGCGAACGAAAGTTTAAAATCGACAGTGCGAAACAATGGACGCGCCGCTGCGAAGCACCTTCGAAAGCTTGTATCACGAGAACCTCCATTTTCAAACAGGGCTTCTTGCTTTGCTTCGATTCCATCTTAATGGCAACGTTCATGTTTCGTTTCTTATCGACGGCGCGATAGACTTGTCCAAAGCCGCCGTTTCCAATTGCTTCCACCTGAAAATGGAAAATCCACAGACCGTGGGAGCAACGCCTTTCCGCTCCTACCACTTCCCAGCGGTCCCGGATTACTTCTCCAACCCTAGCAAGCTCCTGCTGCCTGCTACTCCTCCGTTTCATCGTCTCGTACTTCAGCTGCTGGGAAACCAGAGCAGCCCGCATCGTTCGAACGTCACTTGGGCCCTGTTCATCAAAAAGCAACGATGTATACTACCGCATTTCCAAACGTCACCGCGCTTCCGCAAGTTTAAAGAATAGGTAGGTTCGAAAAGAAATCCGAGTTTACAGTAAGTTTACAAGTGGACAACGCCAATGGAAAAGATCGCTCTAAGGGCAGGCCACCAACTCCCACCAGGAAGTCAAAAATCTCAAAGCAATCAAGCTGCGCGCAATGGGTTTCGCAAAAGCGACACTTTCCCTTCGAAGAATGTTACAACCAGGAATCAGGATGTCTCTACCCACCTGAACTCGCCTAGGGAATTTCGATTTCAGCTTTTGAACTCTACCATGAGCTAGTAGGCCCAAGGGTAAAATGTCCAAAAGCTGCGAATTGAATACAGGTGCATATCACAGCAGCGCACAACGGAAAAGCCAAATCTGAGCCTCTGCTAATTCTTCCTTAGCGCTAAAAGTGGCTTGGTATTGCATTGACTGACTACACTAAGCAAAACGGATTCGGTTTCAATGCTGCAGATGAAACAACAATTTCGAAAGCTGCATTTCAGTGCTTCATTTTTTAAAATGTTTGCGAATCGATACTTTCGCGGTTGCGTACTAACAGGGAATTTCATCGCGCGATATTTCAAGACCAATATGCGATCACCTCTCACATGGGTGCCATCAAACCATTCTGAAGTGTTGCATTTATAATACACTGAATGAACGGGAGGGGTTTGGCCATCTTTGTCATTGTACAACATATTACAACCGTGGTGACAAAGCTTTCAATGACCGACCGCCTCCTCCTCCGTTAGTCTGACCTTCGCTGTCTTGTTACGAAATTAAGCTGCACCAAAACTCCTAAAGCGAAGAGCCTTCTCTTCGACAACGCAGGCAGGCACTAGTTCAAGTACGCATTGCGTAAGGCGGCGTATTGAATTATTTTACCTCCGTAAATTAGCAACCGCTAAGCAACGGCAAATTCTTTGCGCAAACTTCACTTCAAAGTTGTGGCACATTCGACTTGTCACCTAAACTAAGAAAATTTCACGCAAATAGAAGGGCAAATTGTACGGCAGCACGGTGATCAGCTTTGTCGTACAACGAACGGACAAAACCGAACAAGCAACAAGCGGCCCATTCAGTTCATTTGCACCCGTATGAATTATCGTTAAGTTCATTGTTCATATTTTTCACTCACAAATATTGCCAAACGATGTGTAATCCTACATCTTGCGCGAACGCTGCACGTCCAACTATCGTTTGTGCCACGGGGAGTTGAAGTTCGGCACAAGCGAGCAAACCATTGAACCAAAACCAGCGTAAACTCAACGTCGCCACGCCCGCGCAGGCATCCATTATCAAGTCTCGTTCACGAAACAATGGGGAGCAGTAAGGTCACAATGTGATAAGGATGCCGGTTCACTATGAACAAATGAAAACGATCGGCTGCTCAGTTGGCACTTTCGTTGAGAACATCCTGCCTGGAAACTTTCATGTTATTGACATTTACTGAGTCAAAGGAATAGTGACGAAGGTTTAGGCAAAATGCGAACGCAGAACATGCGGGCCACACGACCGGCGAATACAAGTTCTACTTGCCATAGATTGAACTGTCACTTACTCTGCGCTTCCGTACTTTCTTCCCTGAGTCCTAGCATTCATTAAAACGCCAATGTCACGGATGAACGCGCTGGCACGGCCCAGTGAACGCACTATTAGTACTTGTTCAGATCAAATAAACGAACTTTGTGAAATTGGGGCATTTTTGGTACGAGAACAAAAATCAGCGAAACCAAGTTGATCAAAAAGTGAACCAGCGAGTAGTTTGTCGCGTGGTTTGTAATCAGAAACCTGAAAAAGGACAGCAATCACGTTATCTCACATGCATGCAGACCAATGCGCATTTCTTGCAATACATAAGTGGCATCAAACATATTCTTAAACGGGTGGACTCATAATGAAAAACTAGTAATGGAGAACTAATTTTCAAGACACGACTTCGTTTGCACTTCGGCTTTCGCCGCTACAGGCCACCTGCAAAGCAACTTTGCTAGCCGACGCGCTCCCAACTCATTTGAAAAGATTTGCAACTTCGCTAGGAGCTGAAATTTTAAAAATGCTGAGGGATAAAAGAACAGCGAAACGTGATTTGCTGCTTAAACGGGAACAATTGCGAAAACGTTCAGATAGTAATTTTGCGTACCAACTCCAAAGATTAATGAAGCGCGACTTTTGCAGCGCTATCACGCTAATAAGTTATTTCAACAAGCAAAAGTTGCTTCGACGTGCCGTGAAAAATAAACGCAAGGCAAAGATATTCAATATTGTTTTTCTTTGAACCTGCAAATCGTTAAAGGAAATTGAACTGAACGACTGTCATCTAATGAGGAACAGACATATGAAATGGACAAGTCAAACGCAGCAAAGGCCCTTCCGGATCTTTCGCCCGTTAAAATCAAGGGATTTAGCAGGCGGGAGCCCGTCTCAAGTACACGACGCCACTAAGTTACGAATGAAGCACTGTTTGAGGCCCTTCATTCCATCCGATTATTTCAGACGGTATCAAAAAAATTTGCTTATTCAATCGTTTTCAGCGCTCAACTAATTTACTCGTGCAAGCACATATGAAAAACAAATTTGTACCAAATAGAAACAAAAGTAGATTTCCCCTGAAACTTTAACTACCAAGAGCAACAAGCAATTTTGTCCAGTGCCGATCTGAAGGAGCACCCTTTGTAGTTAATGCCTACGCAATCGTGATGCCTTGGAGCCATAACATACTATCAATTTCTTCTGCGACCCCGTTTATGCGGAAATTGAGACATCACCTGACATTAAGCGGGAAACAAAGTTGCGAACTCCAAGAACAGAACGAAATGAGCATTTCAAGGCGAACTTACAAGCCGATTGGGAAAATTGTAAGAAACTTCTTTGTATCGGTAAACTGCGCTCCCGAATCGATCTGCTCCCAATAGGTGAGGCGCCGGCTTTCGCCCTGGTCCATGTTCAACCACGGCGCCCCCTTCACCATGTGCATTATAACGTACATCAGCTGCGACAACAGGTTGCGTCTGCATGCGGCGAATGCAAAGAAGGGTCCTACCAAGTTGTGTATTACGTTCGTGGCCGTCCAAACGAACTGCCAAGGAGTGCAAAGCACCACGCGCAGCAGAAGATGGAGAACCATCACACCGGCTGTGTAGGCGGCCCAGCCTCCCCTGTCCGACAACCAGGAGCTGTTCGGATTGCACTCACTGTGTGCCTGCCCCACGTTCATCTGAGAAGCGGAATCGACTGACAAAAAATCGGCATTTCGAAATCCTTACCACCTTACGCAACTGTGATCTTTCACGAAAATGAATGGCCAACTCGCATCACCTGTTTCTTGAGCTGATGCAACTATACATACAGTATAATTATAGATGTGCATGTTATAAATAAATACTACTGTATAGAAAAGTTGCCCACGTTGCAAAATCGCCACGGTTCGATCGGCACTTTGAAGAAGGAACTGTCTGGCAAAGCGAATACTGCTGAAGAATGATTCATTATGTGTAAAGAGCGCAGGGTTTCATCTGCGCTGTAGTTCATCTTAATGGCTTTCTTTGTTCTGCCGGTTGACCTCTAGCATCGCTTAACACGTACGTATTGTTGAGCTCATTTCCCGCAATTGCCGCAGACAGTCGCTGAATTGAGAATTGCTTCCAGTTGCCGTCATTCTTGTTCAGTTGATCAGTTCAGCGCGTTCGCCATTGTTTCAGGCATGAGAATGGCAAAAGCCACGAATGACACCTCGTTTCGACAAATAGACGTCGACTTGTACAACGAAGACGTTTACAAGGAGGACGAAGAGTTGGACGCCGGCCAGTCCGGCCCGGATGACGCCGAAGTAACCGCCTTACTGAACAGCAATCGACCAGTTGATGCCTTGAAGGCGGCTCTCAAGAATCCCCCCCTTAGGGTGAAAGCCCAGTTAGTGAAGGACCGTAGCACGCAAACGGTGGTTCGCGTCCTGTGCTCCATCAAGCAGACTGACGTCGAAGCGGCGGTTGATGAGCTGGACCTCGCTCAGCTAGACTTACTTATGAAGTACATTTACAAGGGATTTGAATTTCCCCACGAAGGTTCGTCCACGGTGCTTCTTGCCTGGCATCGAATTGTAGTCAAAAAGGCAGGAATAGGATGCGTTGTTCGCGTGCTGTCCGATCGGGGGCGGCTTTAGAAGTTCGTTCATTCCAGCCAATGTCTTAATCAGCTAATTTTCGTACTTTTGGTTCATTTGCTTGCCTATTGTTTTTCTCTTTAATAATCATTCATTGTTAGCAGTAAACATTTCCTTCAATGTATCACTTGGTGATTCGCAGGTAGTTTGCCTGGTGTACTGTAGTGTGCAAGTGCGTGTTGGTTACGTCAATTTTTTGTCTCGTAGAACTGCAGTTATGGGCTTCAGTGCAAAGCCGATTATAGTGGACGCTAAAGGCCATTTGATGGGGAGATTGGCAGCCGTTGTGGCTAAGGAGCTGTTACTTGGCCAGCGAATAGTCGTGGTACGTTGCGAGAAGATGAATATTTCTGGTAGCTTCTACAGGAACAAGCTGAAGTACCTGTCGTTCTTACGGAAAAGATGCAACGTTAATCCTAAACGAGGACCCTTCCATTTGCGTGCACCGGGTAAGATCTTTTGGCGTGTTGTTCGTGGTATGCTGCCACACAAAACCTACCGGGGCAAGCAAGCGTTGATGCGCCTACGGGCCTACGAAGGCGTTCCACCGAAGTATCAGAAAGTCAAAAGGAAAGTGGTACCGTGTTCAATGCGCGTCAACTGCCTGGATCCACGTCGAAAGTTTTGCGAACTAGGTCGTCTCTCCGCTGAAGTTGGTTGGAAGTACAGCGCTGTAATCGAAGCGCTCGAGCAGAAACGCAAGGCACGTGGACTGATGTTCGTTAAGTCCAAACGAGAAGAAACGAACTTGAGGAGGCAGGCTTTTAAGAACATCAAGGATAAGATTGAACCATATCAAAAGATTCTGGAAGCGTATGGTCATAAATAGAGCCACTTGTGGTGAACCAGGTGAATAAACATTCGTTTACATCATGCAGCACGCTTACGTTTACATCATCATGCATCATCTCCTTCCTAAGGCTAATTTCTTATTGAAACCGGTGGGATTTTGATGATTTGGTAAGTTTTAAAAGTCTGCATTTATGCTTAATTTGTTGACTCGAGAATGTTAATGTTGCGTTGTTACGCGCTGTTTCGTTTGGTGAATCCTTGAGCGATTATTGTTTGCGTACGGTTGTAGAGTAATTACATTTGTACTGCAGATTAATGAAAAGACGTACCGTCACGTCATATGTCTGACACTTTTAGCAAGGGTATACTTTCGATAATTAGTTTGCTCGTGATGTCCGCAAAACTTCGCTATTCCGAGAAGTCAAAACTCTCTGGCAGTTCTGTTTGTGCGTCACTGGAAACCAGCCGAATTTTCGTCGTACTATTTTGAATGTCGTTACTAATATGTACGAATTCCTTTGTAACGGGTGCTACAAAGCTTGTAGTTCTTTCGTCACGGAAAAACCCGTTCGATTCGCTTCTTTTGTTGATGGTAATATATTTTATTGATGGTAACTCGTGGTGTATCTCCCCTGGTCGGTCGGAGGGCTTACAGGTTCTACTGCAAGACTGTCTGGACGAACGACCAACGCTGGACGGGACAAGGTTCCACCTGATAGCTGACGTCGTTTGCTCGGATGGTCGAGCGGAGGAACTTGCGGACCCAATGACCGACTGGGCAGTCGGCTCACAAGCGCTGAAGACGGATCCACGTGTGATCCGAAAGCACTGCATATGTCATTTCGCGTTCTTTTGTTGCGATCAATAAAAGTCGTTACGGATATTGGAAAAGCGACACATAGGGGGCATCGGGGTAAGTTGATCCATCTTAGCGTATTTCTACTAAATTTCAAACTTTTGGAACTTATCAACATGACTATGCTTGGTTACAGTAACGGATTAAGGTTAAATGATAAGTAGGTTAACTTGGGAGGCGTATTTCATTTGCCACAATAGCAGGAGTTAACTGCCACATTTGCCAGAGTTAACGACATTGTTTACCGCGAATTTTTACGTCACTATACTACTCAGACGATTTACACAAACAGCCAACAATACTAAAAATGGATGATAGTGTTTGTTGAAAGTTGTTCCGTATATAGCATGAACACTTCAGCCGGTGATGCGAGTAGTTTATTCTGAAGCCAAGCAAGAAGCGAATAAGAGTATGGGCAACTATAGACACAGTAAGTGTGGACAGGTCATATCGACAGCAGAGAAAAAGTGTGCATGTTCCAATGGATTGCTCCATGCCTCAACACTGTTAAACTATCATTGAGTACTGTTAAACAGGCTTCCGATTTGGAAATGCGTTCACCATTCAGAATTTTCCTGCGTCCTACTAGACATTCCCTATGAGCACATCTCTTTGCGAAGTAACGATCAGTTTGAGTTTAACAAGTCAACGCTGTTGGGGTCAAAATTTATGAATGTAGGACCGCAGTGGCTAATAATACGTGTTTAGTGGTTGGTAAACATTACACATTTGAATAAGATTCCCAGGATGAAAAATGGAGAAACAGCTTCGCCCTGTTCTTGTTCTTGTGATATTCAGGTGCTAGCCTGCTTTTCAAAGCAGCGCAACATTGAACTTCACAAAAGCTACAAATGCAGATATCGCCAAACGTACATAGTGTGATAAACAGTGTTAAGAACTGACAATTGAGTATGCTTCCTGCAGAAGAAGTAGGTAGCATCTTGCATAGTGATCACTACATATGCCACAATTCCTTGCTTCGAAAGGAAGGCAAAATGTATTATTACATCTTCGATTGGCACAGTGAAGCACCAATGGTCGATGTAAGCATTTCAAACCATGACAATTCTGGAGCATTCTGCGCACTGCGTTTATGAACCATGTTCAATTCCTTCTTCAGGGGCACACTGAAACAGCCTACATCATCATGACGAAATTAACTGGGCAAAACTACTAACAAAGAATTCGATGAAACAGGTTTCCCCGCTCAGACTGACCATGAACTGCATGGCCAGGAAGCCGCGTTTGTTCAGTCGAAGGGACACCTTGTTGGCCAGTTGCAACGCCTTTACAGCTGGCTTTAGCAGAGAAATGCGAAACCTGCAAGGTCAGCACGCCGGGTCGTAAAAGATAACTTTGCCGCTCACTTTCGACAATTCCTTTCCGTACAGGAAAATATTTCAAAAACCTCCGAATTTCGCACGATTTCCGTCTATAAGCAAAATGAAAATAGCTGCGCATCTGCAGATCAGACCGTACCGATACGGTGCCATTTGGACCGCAGCCGGAAAGGCAAAACCCTCTTAGTGGATCGATCTCAAAATCCACGTATTCGCAACTTGAGTCCAACTCCAAAAAGCTTTCACGAAGCGCCTCTGGCTGAAAAACAGGCTTACGACTAATCAAGTATTCAGCGTATTCATGTCCACGTATATTCACAAATTCGCTGCTCAATGATCAAAGAACGATTTGGATAAGTTTAGATTGTGACACGATGATACGACTTTTCAACCACTCCTTAGATTTTATTGAAATTTTGTAGCTTTCGAGACGAGTCTTCTTCCACCTTTAGCGAACAACAATATCCCCATGTTAAATAAGAATAGCAGGCTCAGATTGAAAATAGGATTTGCATGTACGGGGTAAATTTTCATATTTGTTTCAGTAAAGATACACGGCAATTCCCCGTTATTTGTTTTTTATTCAACGCTAACAATGTTTTCTGCGGAGCTCAGTGAGCAGACATGCCATACTCGAACATAACTGAAAAAATTTAGCGCTGACGACGGAAGAGTGAACTTCCGAAAGCTCCGCAAAAACTATTGTTACCGTTGAATAAAAAACAAATAACGGGGCATTGCCGTGTATCTTTACTGAAACAAGCTCAGATTGTTATCCACTGAAGACGGGACAAAACTCGTCCCGAAAGCTACGGAATTTCAGTAAAGTCTAAAATATCATACCATGTTTAATTACACAGTTGATTTCAGTAAGCCCAAGTTTCAGTAAGTGTAGTTCAATAAGTTCAGATTGTGAGCAAGGTTTGTCAGCCTATTTCTGCAATATGGAGGCAAAACGTAGAACTTAGTATGAATACCTTCATTATCAACTTGCAAACCGAATCGGCGGCCGAAAAGTCGAATTCAACGTAATCCTCAGGCCGGAGCGTTTTAATCTGACAGTCGGTAACGATGCCCCCATCTTCGATACTAAATTTCAATGAATAGCAAAAATTGTTTTATGAATTGCGTACACATACATTAGGCGCAGCGGTGAGCCAACACGTTCGTAACATAACTGCAGACGGGGACCACCGTCGAACGAGGTGGATCCGGCGAGCAGGTTGAGGCATTCCTGTTAAAAAGGAAAAAATGCTCAAGGCGATTTCAAAGCAACGAGGTGAAGTCGCTACGCAAAACACGGGAAGTTTGACCCGCAAGTCAACGCAGTTGCCCAACAGCTCGTACTGGTAAAACAGTGATTTCGGTATGAAAACGTTCGTCTGAACAGACTTATAATCTTCCACCGTAACTTTCATTCCTCTGTCCGTAAAGAAAATGCTTCCTGTCTGCAATATTGTTGAGTCGAAATTCAACGGAACGTTGCGGCTGCACTATGGCCTACTTCTCGGAAAATACTGGCCTTAATCATGCTAGCTATGCCGCGCGTAAACTCCGTGCTACCTTTGAACAGATGTCCTGGCGAATTGATATCCCCATTAGTCAAGGTTATGCTATCCAACGGAAACGCCATTAAAGGCAATGATAGCCAGCAAAGGCTGCGGCTACAATTTGAAGCTTAAAGTGTGCGCAAGTTAGTATATTTTCTGTATTATCGGACATTTAGATCTTAATCAACATCTCACATTCTTACGTAAATTTTGAATGGTAATTGCGTATAGTGTTCTCTGTAATCCTTGAAAAAATAAAGGTGTTTGTCTGGCACCGAAGTCGGGTCCTTTTCCTATCTGCCCCGCGCTCCTACTATAACGAATAGCAGTAAAGACCCTTGCATTTGCAGAGGTGCACGGCGGGTCCGCCGATGTCCAACTTTAAGCCAAAACATGAAGGCATTCGAAAATGGTAAACGAATGGGAAATTGCGACCGTCAACGAGAGATTTGCGCCGCGTGTAGGCAGGGGAAGCTTACTGTGGTAATTAAGTACAGATATTAAACAGATAGCGAGTATCCACTTTCCTATCCTCACTATCTTTGTTACTGATAAGGTATTTTAAAACGAGAAGTGTAGCACTTTTATCTGCATCCATCAGCAAAGCAGCGATTAACCGCGACCTTTCACTTACACTGCCGAACTTATATCAAATTCAAAATCCAAACACCATAGTATGCCTTTCTTAATGACCCATTTAAAATGAATGTCCTTACGGTAATCTTCATGGACTGAATCTCTTAAAGGTTAAAACATAGCCATTTACTAAGCAATGAAATCAACCGTTCAAATGTAACGTCAGATGTTTTACACAGTTTATTTAAACACAATTATCGCTTAATTATGGAACACTCACAATTCAATAACGAAGAAATACGTACTTATAAACCCTAACTTTTATTGCTGTACGATTACGTTAATATGACAGTAAAACCACAGATTAGTAGCAGACCGTAAGTGGGTGTCAAGCTTGACTTTCCTAAGCCAACATACCGCTTTATAAGTCGTTGAAGTTGTACACATGTTGTACGAACAATTTTATTGTTGCTTCGTGAAACTACGATGGAATTCGCATTACGGCAATAGAAGCACTAACTCAACCAGCAGGAAAATTAAACAACTTAATGGAACTCAAAGTGAACGAAGTTCAATGAATGACTTAATGTGACAAATCACTGGTTTTTGGGAGCATTATCTTTTGAACTGCCAGGCGCACCTTCGCCTGACTTCAACCCATGCTTCAGCGGTCGTCCTCTTGCATCCTACGAAGTTGTAACGGTGATCAGCATCAACAAGAAGATTAACTTACCATTTCGTTTTCCTTAAACCACGGCGGTGGATCAAGGGTCAAAATATTTCCGTCGTAATTCCAGTCGGGAATGTAGCTGCGATTTATAAGGGCGTATGAAGTATTTTCAACAAGCGAAAGGATCTCCATACTATCCTGGTGGTTCCGAGCATGGGTACTTCTTGCATCTATATTTGTCGTCCACTCCATTCGTCGAATTTTTCTCACAGTTCGAACTGCTCGCAACTGCCTGCTCGTCCAACTTATCTTTGCCGTCCAAGCGCCGCCCAGCACCAGGAAAGCGCTGTAATGTAAAACAGCATAAACTCCAACAATGGTTTATTGATACAGTAACAAGAGTAGAATAAGGTTGAAGATTGGATGCATCGTAACGGTGTAGGTGTACATTTCAAGGGTTTTGTACGACTGGCACGGTGCCAGTCATACAAAACCCTTGAAACGAAGAGTAGAATAAACAACGGAAAATGATCAGGATAGACGAAATGCTCACCGCAGAGTCCACCGCCTTCATCTCGGGCACAGACTTTTCTACTTCCGGCTTCTTTAAGTACACACAAGGACCTTTGGTAACTGCTGGTTTAATTTAAAGGCAAAATACCTTCGTTGTGCTATGCGCGGATGCGTTTTCATTCCACGAGTCTGGTGTTTCAAACTCTACCTGCAACACTTCGACTACAAATTCCCTCATGGCAAAACGTTGAACAATGAACATGGCACTAGTTGAAATTATTTTCCAAAAACTGATGTCAGAAACCGGAAACTGCCTAAAAGAAAAATGGATCGTACATTCATGTCGCATTCAATTATGGAAACCGCATCAGCAGGTCGAAGCTCCTGAACGAAAAACTCCATGACCTAAAGAGGACAAGTATGACATGAAGTGACTTCGCGATTATTTGACTATGCCTATAGTTTGCTTTAGAATTCGTACCTTGTTGTTATACTCTATAGCGATCATATCGCCTTTCGTAAGGCAAGCAAAGTGTCGCAGTTTCAATTCAAGTCTGCAATGGAAGTATAGGATGAAAACGCTGCCATGCTCAGCACGTGAACTGTGGACGTACACTGCACTAGGATTGGTCAGCCTACAAAAGAAGCGGTTCTGAGGCCTCAATTTAACGTAGCTTCCAACGGGTAGATTGACAAGCTCAATCTTAGCAAGACCACCTTCGCAGAGCAGCAGGTTGCTCATCAACTGTGCAACAGAGTTAGTTATTGTTCCTAAAGAAATTTTAGAACGGGTATTGGACCAACCCAATGAGGCAGGTAGCAAAAGCCTTCCTCCTGATGGAATTCCAATACACCGCAGTGAGTGAATCGATTCTTTGCTGTCTTGTCCAAGTTTGTGATTTTGAATAACATTGGATAACTGACGTTCAGCCGAGCTGCAGATTAAACACCCCTGTAGGAAACCAGCATAACCTCAAACAATAACGTACTTAGCCAATCCAATGCGCTGTGCGGTAGAAGAACTACAATGGTGTGTAGTATCAGTTGCAGGAAGAAAAGTTTCGCGTACCCTTTCCTCCGCAATCAATCTCCCGTAAGCGTTCCGCCGAATTCAGGAATGTGCACATCGCCACAGAGTAGCATCGGTATTCAGCCACGTACGGGCGCGCAACATCCATGAACGAGGGAAAATCAAACTACAAAGAAAATTGTGATTAAAGGCGAGAAAAGCTGCCGAGATACCATGTTTAGCCGACAGATTTGCAGCAAAACGAAAACTACACGTGCATTGAACCAACGCTAGCCTTTCGGATTCCTGGAAAAGAGAAAACGGGCAACTTAGCATAACATCGACGAAATCCAAGCGAATGTGAAAAATGAACAGGCAAAACATGTGTTTGCAGAACAGTTATTTGAAACTACTATGTGTCAATTAATCTTTGCCATGCAAGCACTACTCCATATACGCACATTTACAGAACGAACATAACAGCGTACAGAAGAACGAAGTTGACTGTAGATAAATGCAGGTTCAATGATTTCGCAAGCAAATATGACCAAGTTGCTCACGATAGAAACTTCTTTAGATATGTATACGAGATGCAAGCTGCGTGAAATACTTTTAAGCTGAAGTAGTGCCCCAGCTAGGCTAAATTTCTGTAGTGAACAATATTTATCTGCGCGAGGGATAATTAATGTCATTCGTTCGCCATGCACGGTCTTTATTATTAATGTCCCGTAAACATAAAGTAATACATGACGATCAGCAAACAAATGCAGGTACCACTAGTCGGAATAAACATAGAGCCGTAGGTAAGCATGACTTGATTCTCGCGGCGCATTGCAGCTGTTCTCTACTTAAAGCGGTACTTATGGAGCGTCACGTGAAGCCGTACGGACTTGCCTGCCATAGTTAGCATTGTGTAAAGTCAGAAACCCGCTACTTAGCGCCAACTCTGGACGCCGTCCCTTTCTGACAGTGCACATTTACGAATGCTGTAACGGTGCGAGCACAACCATAGGGATCACCTATGAGTGCATATCGGAACCTTAACCGTGATATATCTGTGCGAATTTTTGCGACGCAGGACGTACTAGCAGTACCGTGATGAGTTCGTGTAGTGACTGATAGTTGGGTAGATAACCACGGGGCTATCTATGAGTGCGTATAGGAGCCGTAACAGTAATATATCTGTGCGAGTTTATGGGATGCAGGACCGCTAAACAATGAAGCCATGATCACCGTTCATCAGGTCACCAACAAACAGTATGTTCCCATTTTGCGGAACCCCTATCGGCAGTCTATCTTGCGGTCTTACACGAGCATAGGTGAAAACATATGTTTGGAGTTAAGGCTTAAGCTTAGTTAAGGGAGGAAAGGGAAGTCGTCCAGAGTTGGCACTAAGTAGTTGGTTTCTGAAGCTACACAATGCTAACTATGGCAGGCAAGTCCGTACGGCTTTACGTGACGCTCCTTAAGTACCGCTTTAAGTACGGAACAGCTGCAATGCGCCACGAGAAGTACGTCATGTTTATTTTCACTAATGGTACCTGCATTTGTTTGTTGATCGTCATCGATTACTGTATGTTTACAGACATTAATAATGTCTGTGGTGTGTGACCACAGACAGAATAAAGACCCAGAAGGTGTGTGGTGCTTGCGAGATTGACGTACGACTGAGTAAAGTGTTCAAGTCCGCAATTGTATCGTTTTGAGCGTTGCTACCCGCTAACGCGCACACTACAAGCTATCGAGGCTTTCAATGCAATCGACCACCGGAATTATCTTTGACATTAAGCTCATCCCCATGTTCGACGGAAGCTCACAGCCCATAGCCGAGTGGCTTGAGCAGCTGGAATTGGTATGTGAACTGTCCGGCGTACTAGACGTTTCCAGAATCATTCCCCTGCGTCTGGTCGGTGGGGGTTTAGCCGTCTACAAAGAGTTACCGCATGAGGACAGACAGAAAACTGAGAAAATACGGGAAGTGCTCCTCGGTGCTTTCTCCGTGGACAGTAATGTCGCACACGACGAATTCACCCGGAGGAAACTTCGCTTTGGTGAAGTACCTGACGTGTACTTGGCAGACGTTCGTAGTCTTGCGAATCTAGCCGGCGGTGTATCAGAAAAAGTACTCAGAAGTGCTTTTGTCTCTGAACTCTCAAGCCGGATCCTGCAAATGATGGAAGTAGGCGCCCGTATGGAATCTCTAACATTGTGTGAGGTACTGGAGCGAGTTCTGGCAATATTGGTGGAAGAAACAAATTACAGAAGAGAGGACGACCTAGTCGCCGCAGCTGATTCAGATACTTCGACGCTAGTGCTGCTCCGTGCTTTCTCCAGCTTGAAATCAACCATGACGTACAACGACTTCTACGATGAGTGGTGTGTGGGTTCAGGAGAACGGGCTCCAGCGTATCCGGACCAAAGGTTACAATCTCCATTGAAGAAAGATATCGGTCACCTTGCGTATCTTTGTGCAACTGGCTGCACTCTGTTCCGAAATGGATCGTCAAAACCGTAGCGCGCTTGAAAGTGATATTTTCGGATATCCGGGATTTCACATGGAGTGAGATCAGCGGTGACATTTATAGAATGGCCTTATTGCCGCACGAAGAGGAGCGGTTTGATAAAAGGCTTCGTCGTGCTTTGAGACTGAGTTCGACAGTCACAGACATCTTTAGCACGGAACTTCGAGGCAAGATCTTCACATTCTCTTACGATCAGCTCTGGACCACGAAGAAAAGACTATTTGAAAGCAGAATGAGGGCCTATATCATTCGAAATTGCATGATGAGGACTAGTCGTGAGAGGGATCTTCGTCCTCTTAAACAGAAGTACCACCATTGGGAGTTCCTGGTATCTCGTGAACTCTGCCTTGTGCGTGATACTGTACAGAAGCTTTCCTTTTTCTGTGATTATCAAGCTATATTGTTAATGTGTGATGTTTTGGATCAGCGCTTTCTTTGTAGTTTACGTTTTCAATTATTTAATCTTTCTTTGCCTGACATTTACACTGTGGTTGAAGACGATGTGCTGGAGCTGTATGCGTGGGGAGACTGCTTGCTGATGGAGAAAAAGAATGCAGCATATAATGTAATTGTTGTGAACCTGGCCCAGTTGCGATATAACTTGGCGACCGTTTTCTGGAGTATGGTAGAGAGTGAGAGAGTTGTTGGTGCGTGCTAGGGCGTTCTAGGAGGTCTCTTTTGGCCAACGTTGTGACTATTCCCGTGTGCGAGTAAAGATATCTATCCCTTCCGTCCTGTTTACGTTGGGCGAGTGCGGAGCGTGTCCTCAACATAATGGCGACCGCGGCAGGATTGTCAGGCGGAACGATGGAGATGATCAAGAAGACTCGTGCGATTTGCTGGTCCAAAAGGGGGCGTTGGCAAGGAAGCCGGTGAGAAACACTGGCCTAAATTGTCCACTCGAATGCTGCATACAGTATGAAGAAATCATTCTTCCGCAGAGAATGTGCAGCACAAAGATGATTTTCGAGAAGCAGGCATTAAAGCACACTTAACGGCGAACTGCAAGCTGCAAACGCGACTGTTGACAAAACGCACTGATCAACCGTCAATGCTGGTTGGCCATTTAATGTAATGACCAAATAAAACACTGCGGCTCTTGTGGAGGTCAGTTTGGAGTGACAGATGTGTTTCAATTGCAGAAGGCATGTGTGATCCTAAACTGTTATTGAAAAATAAAGTTTCGTAGTGCATAGGAAGCCAATGTGCATTTCAACCGCTCAAAATACGAACATAGCTGACGACACGCAAACTGCTTGGGCGAACATGAAGCGAACTGCCAAACAATCAACCAAAATGAGTTTACACAGCATTTCAAAGGCTGTTCATTATGCAGCGCTGCGAATGCCCCAGAGCCTGCAGTGACAAGATTCCATTGTATTGACCTGAGCGTATTTTGTAGTTTACAGTACTTAAGCTGTTCCATCCTGTTGGGAACGAACTTTGGAAAGAAATCGGAAAAGGCTTGAAAATTGTTGACGTGCAAGTAACGAAGTAGCAACTTTATTATCCAAGCATCCGACAATCATGTTTCAAACGTTCTGCGACGTCGGTTCAAAATGCCGCTGTTAAATTTAATACGAATATCCTGCGCAGGGAATCATCGATTCAATTCCGCATTCATCGTAGCCCCTTCTAATTCGAAGAAGACCTAAAGTAACGTACTCATACGCATTCTTTTAGCGGAGTATGCTTTCAAGTTACCTTGTTCGCCAAACGTTGTATTCCATGAATTAACAACAAGCCAATAGTAATACCCGTTCTCTTCGCCCCATCCAATAAGCTTGACAGCATGCTTTCCCAAAAGTACGGCTGATTTTCTGCGCTTGTAAATTCCTGTAAAGCAAGGATACATCGATATTGAACAACTAGGGCACGCTGCACACAGGAGGAACATTTGCCTTCTTGTACCAAACCTGTAGTGTACGCACGTATCCTCGCGATACTACCTACCCATTAGCCTGCTACCGTATCCGTTAGTTCCCCTGGGTTGCAGAGTGAGGAGTAAACTACCTCTGATCACGAGCGTGCAGTGTTACTGACTATTGTATGTGAGCGAACATTTGACATGTTGTGATCGTTAGCACAGCCAAAAGGCCTGAAAGATTACACATTTTCGCAGTTCATGGAGAAGTTACGTGTTCATTTTTGCCCTTCATCCAACGAAATGTTGGGGTGTTTTCATTTTCATTCTCGAACGCAGAAAGAAGGCGAAACGGTAAGTGATTTCGTCACTGAACTATGTTGACTAAGCGCCAAGTGTAACTTTCTTGACCCGGATAATATGCTCAGAGATAGGTTAGTTTGCGGCCTGCGCGACAAAACTCTTCAACGCCGCGTGTTCGCGGAAAAGCCGCTAGATTTTGCTAAAGCTTTTGTATTGACTCAAGCATACGAAGCTGCGCGTCGATTGACTCTATTCAGAGCCGTGTACCTATTGAAATATGCATCTATCTTATGCAAATGAGCAATGAACGCCAAGGTGACGGTAACAGGCAGGTAAAACCGTTGATACGTGTCAAGTGTTCAAGATGTTCAGATAGTGGGCACGATAAGGGCCAGTGCCCGTTCAAGAATGCCCGATGCGGGTCTTTTTACAAATTTGCACGAAAACAATACCACCCGTGGTGACCTTGACGTGGTTACGTAACCGATCACCTTTGACAGGTGCTGTAGCGCCGCGTGTAGTGTACTTCTCTTGTCGATTTCCCGAAATAGATTATATTTTACAGGTGCACTCATGGATAAGAAGACGTGTAGACTGTATAGTAGCGAATACCTACGGTTTCACTGCTTTGCCTGCTAATGAACACTTGCCTATGTGTTTGTTGTGTAAAAATATTTTCTCAAATGACAGTATGAAGCCGTCGAAGCTGAAATGGCACTTTACGAGGTACCATGCTGACAAGAACACTATGGATGTGTCTTACTTCCGGGATCTGCGAGGAAAGTTAATGAAAAAGGGAACATTGAGCAGTATGTTACCGTGTCTTTCCAGACAAGACCATGGTGGTCTTACAGTCTCATTCAGAATTTCGTTGTTAATCGCAAAGACCGGTAAACCTCATACAATCAGCGAAGAATTGCTAATTGCTGCCATAGCTGAACCAATAGAAACTGTGCTTCACCAGTGCACACGCGATGTGACGAACAAAACACCGCTCAGCAGTGATACTTTCAAAGGCGAATCAATGCAATGGCTGAAGACTGTACAAGAGCCGATTCAGCAAATAAATTGGCATGCTTCCATACAGACTTTCCTGTCGGTCTCACTGAGCCTATCCGTTTCCGTTCACACTGACTAGATGTATTGTAGCTGGCATAGATATGGCAGAGGGCGGTATAAATTTTAGCGGAAGAGGAGCGGAGGGACAATATCTGATGGTAGTCACTGAATCTAACCGCTCCCGCGCTCTACCATTTCAGCCAATCAGCGCGCGCGAAACTGACCTATCAGCGTAGGAGGTCCCAAACGGTCTGTAACTTCTCACGGGGGTCCCAGGCGGTTCTGATCTTGAGAAACACTAGGTTAGGCTATTGACTATTGCACTAACCTTTGGACGGTTTAGGCTTACTAAATCTGAACACAGCGATGAGATTTGACATTTGTTACCAAGCTACCGTTAAGACGGCAAAAGAACCGACAAATAGACTTACCGAACCTTCAACTCATTATTGTCGTTGGGATTGCGAGGGCATAAATGGCGAACGAGCCGTCGTGAGTACTACCACGGAAGACGTTAACGAACTCACTGCCGTTCAGCAGTCCGCCGAACTTCTCGAATGGCACAGAAAATGGGATCTCCGTCTTTTCAGAGATGGAATGGGTCCATGTGCAGTTCGACAGGTATTATCGTGCTGTCGTTTCCTGCAGATCGACCGGTTAGTACCAGCGCACGGGGGCATCCGTGGGAACTTCGCCAATATGCAATCGGTTCCCTTCATGTTTCGCGTTCCGCCAATGCCTTACCTTCACATGGAATATGAAAAAGAACACCATGATTTTCTCCCAAAGACCGAAGGAACGGAAATGTCAGTACGCTGGTCGACAGGTGACAGCGAAGACCAGCGGGATGCGATTCCTTGGATTCACGGACGTGCAGGAGAGAAGGGGTTATACTACGGGACATTCGTAACTGTGACTTCCATAAAAGAACTGACGTCCCGTTTCTTCCTCATTAGGGACGTCGGTTCGTCGGGACAGTGACGTAAATCTTTTTGGTATCTTTACAGCTGTTAGGGATGTGGTAAACGGTCCGACCTTCTCCCCCGATTCCATGTGACCCTTCAGGGACCCATCTGCCATGGGCCCTCGCCATCTGTGGCCTGACTCTGGCCCAAGGCCATCGGCGTCAACACAGGGATCAACAGGAGCTACAGCTATATAAGCTGCGTCCCCGAGGTGAGTGGATCGGAGTCCGTGTGTCATCGGCCGTAGCCAGTTATGCGGTTATCGCTGTGATCATCCTGCCGTTATGCCAAGTCGCTCGCCTTATGCAGTAAAGCCTGTTTCGGACGTTCTCCAGTCGGAAGAACTCTCCCGCGGCATTCCAACTACAAGGGATGAAGATGGAACAATACGCTTCCTGCAAGAGAAGGGTATCCTCAATAGGGAACGGTAGTCTAGTTCTTTCTGAGCTACTAATAATGCCCCGGCACCTGGAACTAAAACGGAACTGCAAGCTTTCCTTGGGTTTGTTAATTTTCACAATCGGTTTCTCCCCAACCGAGCCGAAACTGTGGATCCGTTGTTCAATCAGTTGAAGGAACGAGTACCTTGGAATTGGGATCGCCGCTTTCCGTCAAATTAAAGACCCACTGTCTTCTTCACTATGTTTAGCCCATTGTGATCCTACATGTCCCCTAGTGGTCACACGCGACGCCTCTTCGCCGTAGGAGTTGGGGCAGTCCTGGCGCACGTCAACGCCGACGGCACGGACCAGCCGATATAGCTCGCATCCCGAAGACTGCACTAGTCAGAGCGGAACTATGCGCAGACTGACAAGGAAGGTCTCGCTATCATTTCTGCAGTCCAGAAGCTCCGGCGTTTTCTCTTGGGCAGGAAATTCGCTGTACAAACGGACCACAAAATATTACTGGGGCTCCTGCAGGAACACAAACCGATTACGGATAGCATGTCCCCACGAATGACGCGATGGAGTCTACTTTAAGCAAGTACGATTATTAGTTATGCTACCGTTCAGGGAAATCAATTGGGCCCGCAGACGTTCTAAGCCGGATGCCAATCACCGACGCCTCAGCCAGTATTGAGCCTTTTCGACCAGAGGTGTTCTTATTAGAAGTGCTGCCCAACGGTCCATTTTCACCCAAGGACGTACCACGAGCCGCTGCGAATGATCCAGTATTATCCAAGGTTCGAACATGGCTTATGTCCGCATGGCCAGCTAAGTGGCCAGCTAAGCCATCGGCCAGCTCCAAAAACCGTCCCCGTTATCTGCGTGATTATAGCTGCTCGTATTTCTCTTTCGACGGAGGGAAGGAGGTGTAGTGTACGCAGGTATACTCGCGATACTACCTACCCATCAGCGTGTCACCGTACCCATCAGTTACCCCCGGATTGCTGAGTGAGGAGTAAACTATCTGATCACGAGCGTGTTCTGTTCCTCCTTTGACTCGCGCGGCTTCAGGCATAACACCTTCCATTTATTAAATTCCAGAACTGCGAACCGATGATATATTTATTTGCAGGGGCCACTTTGCTTCTGGCGATTTACTGGCAAAATTCGCGAACACGGGCTCCTTTCAACCCGGATGGTTGCATATTTAATGGAAAGAGCAAGAGGTCCCTTCTTTCATTTGTTACCCAAAATAAGGATTGCTTTCTCAGCCAAGCCTATCGGTTTGGCTGAGAAAGCAGGCAGTGTCTGTTGGTCACACGTACCTAACTATCGTGTTTTTAAAGACAACCTGCAAATATTCTACCGGAATCGAACGTCTTGAATGTCAGATTTCTGGTAACGGCGTAGATAAATACTTATCTTGTTTTGCAACTTTCCAACATGGATTCGAAACGAGTACCACGATTCTCAGATTTCCAAAATTATTTCTCCACTTAAAGAGGGGCCTGCGAAGTCCCGAAATCACCGCATAATTAGTGAACAAATAAATAATCAAAATAGCAGTGTGACGTCATAAAAACAAAGTGAAATTATTAAGTTGTTCGTTTCCTTAGACAAGGATGGTCAACCATTCAACTACGAATTAGCTTCGCCATTGCAAGCAGTTCTACATGTTTACCTGATTTGTAGTAGAGTAAGTCATCATAAACCAACATGCCAACCATTATAGGTCCATATTTGATGAGTTGATTTTGAATTGCTTCCACTGTGGAAAGGCAGAAGTACTGTTTTCCTGATTTCGATAGAAAGAGATGGTTTGCTAATGTGTCTCTGTGAGCATTAAGCTAATGCTCGCTACCATAGTATTTGTCCTTTTCAAGAGGTCGTCTGTAGTCGGCAACGCATTTCTTTGAACAAGACGGTGTATCAGCCGTGTATGGGCAACTCTTGCATGGCGGAATTGAGTAAGGTTTGCAGCCGCTTTTTGAGCCGTATATACCGCCAGTAGGTACGCCATTACTTACCCAGTATTTAAATGCTTCCACCGGATATCCTCCATTACAGCTGTTTAAAAATACGCGTTTCATCACTGGACATAGCATCGTAAGGTCAAACCCATCTCCGCAGGTACTACAGCAGGACATTATGTCCTCCTCCGATAGAAATGGAACAACTTTGCCTCCAGACGCTATGCAAGCGCGATCCGACATTACGGAAGCAGATGACACTGCCTATGTGTATATTCAAATCAGTCGCCAGTCACACTGCCGCACAGTTACCCAGCAACTGCCGCAATTAGATTGATCCTTCACAAATCCAATGTACTTGCATTCCGGCCATCGACTGCGTGCATCGAAATTGAATGGGAAAGACTTACTTCCACCAAACGCTGAGTTTTTCATGTGCATTGAACCATCATCCTTGCTTATATTGGCTCTTAGTTTCAAACCATTGACTCTTAGTAAAATCTCCTCCTTGGACATGCCTTCAAAGTAGGGATTCTTTCCAAACTGAAAGAATATTTGCCCTGCGCGCGTTTGGCGAAAACCGGCAGTGTTCAAACCTGCCAGGTCATTTGGTGCTCCGCATTCTTTGCCCTCGATTCGTCGTCGATCATTCTCTTCAACTCTTCGTAACGACCCTCGTAATACGCCCCCATGGCGGGCGACGACCCCCCTAGCAAGGCTAAAACTCCCAGCAGAAAAGCCAGCATATGTTAACAAGCACAACGACGGGCACTGCTACAAACGTCTTTCAATGTATCACATTCGCTTTATCGACAGTCGGCTTACTGTACGGTGCAAACAAATTCGGTTCAAGCTTTATTCTCGTTGGGTGAAGTTTGTCAGGAAAGCAAACAAACCAACGACTTTCTGTTTTCCAAAGTTTGATAAACCGACCGTTGGCCACGTCGGGCAAAGAAAATAAGCACATTCGTCAACGAACTTATCTTTGATTGGTACTTCAAAGAATCTTATAATAAAATGTGCCGTTTAAGGAATCTATGAATAACGTACGCAGATCGCAGAGCGCACCTGCTCCTTTGTCAGCTGGTCACTACCGCGAAAAATTTGAGGAAATGAATCACAAAACCGTTACAAATCTTGCATTTGACATATATTTGTTTTTAACATGAATCACCTTCCGCATTATTACAGGTCGTAGTCTTTATTAAACGTTTCACGATTATCACTAATAGAAGAGCGCTCCTTGCACTAAATTGCATTCCAATACCACCGCGCATAACTGACAATTCATCAAAAACCACTGGAGTTGATCAACATTAATGATGAGAAAGGATTGGATTTATTAGGACAAAAGAGTATTTGGATTGATTGCACGCTGAGCAGCGACCACGGACGGCCGGTAAGGTAGTTGCTATGAAGCCCGGTCCGAACCTGACGTATCAAGGCTCGATCTGACGGGCCCCCACCGTTGTTCGGCCAAGGTGGAAGAGCCTCTCCTAAAGTCCAGAACTGGTTGGCTGGACCTCATCAAAAAAAGACACGTCCCACATCGCTGATGACGAGCCCATAGGAGGCTCGAAAGCTTCGCTAATGTATTAGCGCCACGTGTTCCGAAATAAACCATGTTCCATCCACTTGTTTCTGGACACTGTGATCACGAACGGAAGGAAATCAACGTAACTCTTTATGCAATAAAAGAGTATGTAACTAACAGCGAAGAGGACCGCGAAAATCGGTGCACTTATGAGTTATGCCATGCAGACCAGAATATGAGCCATTATGACCAGATGCTGTCCAACAAGCTACTGGCGACAAGCAGAGGACAATTACAAGAAGGTCAAGTAGTAGAGATGTGGCTAGACTAGAGCAGGAAGGAAGCTCTTCTTCTGATGAGTCTAGCGGTTAAACGAGGGCTCGATGCTGTAAAGACCAATGTTAGATAGGAACATTAAATGCGAGGACCATGAACCAAGGTAAACCGGAGATGATCAAGAGAAAAATGGAAAGACTAAACATCGACATACCGGGCGTCTGTGAATTTAACTGAAGAGAAATAAGAGAAATGAGTAAATTAAACTCATGTGAACTATATATATATATATAGTTCAACAAACGACGATTGACTATCTCCCTATGTGGATCACAACAAAATGTTGCGAGTCCTCAAAAATGGGCTTACCAGATTGTCTCACCTCGCAATGACCAACTGCTCAATTACCAAACAATCAATTTTCAAGCTTGTGCATTGTCGGATAGCGAAGACGAATTAAGAAGTTTCTCCATGATGGTGAAGAAGAGGGCTCAAAAGTTGGTCTAAGGCATAGGTTCTCAACCTTTTTCGTGCCAGCGCCCCCTCAGACCTCTCCAGTGCCCCCTGGACTCGCCAGCGCCCTCCCCTGTATGGGGCGAGAGATGTTTCTTTCGCAGTGGCACGTCCTGGCGGACTGACGTTGATTAGATATCATGAGACGATGATTCAACAATGAGGGCCTGTTGGTTCTGGTTCTATCAATCTTTTGGTTGCGCCTGACATTTATTAGGCCGCGGCCAAACGAGAAGTTCTGAGTCGTCCTTCTCCTCATGGTGGTACTCCTGTTAAGTTTTGCTTTATTGGCCTCACCAAGCGGTTCGTGAAAGACTTCGCAGAGAAAGTGCCAGCCTTTTATATTAGTTTTCTCGGTGGAACGGTTTATGACTGAAAGGGCTGATCGAGATTCCAAGTGCACTCCTGAGAAGGGACGGCGCGAGTTCGATCGAGAAATATCCGCGAAACGCCTATTAATGACGTCGGTAGACATGAAGGACAATGGCAGAGGGGACCTTCAGAAACACCTATTATATGAGTTCCCACTTTGTCGTGGTAGACTCCAAATCACCCGGGCGTCGAGGTCTATGGCGCAGCAAGCTTCTAGATATCATCAGCGGCCCCCTAAAATCTTCCACCGACCCCCGCAGCGCCCTCCTGTGTTCACCGAGCCACAAAAATCTCCCAGCGCCCCCGGGGATTCTACCGCCCAAGTTGAGAATCACTGGTTAACTGCTCAATTCCCTATCATTTGCTATTCAATTTATATAAGACAGTTCACTTACGTGAAATGTGACGCCAGATATAAGCGTAACTGCCAAGTTAGAAGCTTTCTGGAAGGGCATGGCCAGCTAACACCAGCTTAACAGAGAAAGAATAGCACAGAAAATCATGTCAGCCAAAGCGCAAAGAAAGCTGAACAACAAGAATCATCTGTAAGTAGAACGTGGTGGAGGCAGCATACAGAAAGGTTGAGAGTAGCTTTGATCAGATGTGCCTTCCTGAGTAAGACTCTGATTATGCCGTGTAGCTGTAGCTGATTAGCTTGTCACCGATAAAACGGACGACAAACGATCGCGAGCACGATTTGCATTGCCGTTTAGTGTGAGGGAATTATACTTTCTCACGGCAGCGTATGTGACTGAATGGTAGGCGCGACATTCGTACTTGCATTTCAAATCTCACTGTACATATGCGTCCGAAGCAAGATACCAGTCGATTGTCTCGTAAATGCACAACAGCTATGTATCGCTCCCTTCATTCTTCTATTGCCCTCTTCAATTTTCCATCGCCCACCCTAAAATCTCACATCGCCCCCTTGAGAAATACTGGCCTAACTTTTCCCTTCGTTGTCCAAACGCTGACTCGACTCGTCGGAAAGGGGGACCGCTGGCTTGACCTGCTAAACGCTAACAGTTTCTCGCAAATTATAAATGAAAACATGCAGCCACAAAAGCCGAGTGGTCTTTGGTAGATGCATTCCTGGACAGTGTTACTCGAGAATTCCAAAAATTGCAATCAGCTTCATATTGGTACTTCCAGCAAGAACCTTTTCGCATTCTACGTTCTGCCCACCAGGTCGAATGACCAATAATGAAAACCCTTTTCTCAGCGAGTTTGGGACCTATATTTGCACAATAACAGCGCTACTCGCAAGTAATGCTACTTGTACTTCCAAAATGCTTCTACAGCACACGCTAAAGCTGGAAGGAACTTAGAACGGACCAGCTTAATATTCCAAGTCGATGCTAGCAAAACGTACACGCTAATGCGCTTAACACCTTTGATGCTGCTTTCTGAACAGAATTCTCATAGCGAACAAATTTCTATGAGCCTTGAAAACAGGGAGCCATATACTGGCGCGCTCAACAGTGCTTCCTTTTTAACTGCTTGACAACTTTACCCCAGCTATCTAAGCAAAGTTTGCGTAGCCTTTAGAACTTCTCGTATGCTCTCTTCTACGGCGAAGAATTCACACACGATAACCCGATAAGCTTAGACTGAACGGTTCGACGTTGAAGATCGGACATGAGAAATCTCGAAAGCTACGTCAAGTTGTAATGAATAAATAAATACTTACATATTATCACGATGATATCGAAAAAAGGAAGACCAATACCCCAATATCTTATGCTGCACTGTTACGTCATTCTAACGGTTCTTGATTTCAAGGGAACCCCACAATGGCCACCAAAATGAATCGCCTTTGAGGTAGACGCCTGCAACCTTACCATAATCTAACATGAGCCTCAGGCAAGGTTCCGTGAATAATGAGCAAGAGTGAACAGCCCAAATTGCCGCCGAAGTTCTGTCAAATGAATGTTAGACAAGAGAAGTCGTAACCATTGAAACTACGAACATGTCAACAGTTGCAGCGATGCAAGTCTTGCGCTCGGTTTGAGCGCGCTCGGCATTCCTTTGCGCGAACAGAGTACGCACCCCCGACTACGAATCGATGCAGGCAAGAGCAATAAATTTGCAAGTTTTCTCTGAGAAAACGTGAAAAGAGACCAAGAACGTTCACGAATGGCAGGCGAGAAAACGCTGCTTAAAACACTGATTGAAATATCGGTGGTTAAAATTACGCACAGAAAGGGTTCATAACAAAACGAGACAAACTAAAGGAATTTAGATGGAAATTAGTGACGACGCCTGTACTACCAAATGCCAAAATGTACACATAGCGAACGTACTACTGGTCAGATCGGGAGGCGGATAAAACGAGCAACGTGAGTGAACAGCAACGCCAGCGCTTCCGGGGATTGCCGTTGTAAAAGCTTTCGCGACCTGTTCGAGGAAGCATAGGATGAGGAAGAGGAGGAGAAAGAAGAAACCAACTTGGCCGCACAGGGACGCTGACAACAGAAAACCAACGGAAAACAGAAAACGAATAACATTGCGTGCGATGCACATGGAGAACAACGGAGCAGGACGATGGGGCGGTGGAGGAGCGCAGCTCGAGTTAGAAAATGAATTCCGGACCGGCCATGTCGATTGCCCAACGGAACTTCTCTCGCTGAGTTTTATTGTAGATCTTGTCGATGGGTACGTCGTGCTTTTTGCACCTAAGCAGATGGCCGACCGTGGGCTCCACCCGAAAGCTTCCTATCGCTGCTTTAACTACTTACCAGGCGACCGTAATCCGCGGATCCAGGTAGTTCAACTTAGAGGTACTTAAGGCTATTTCCTTGTTTTCCTCCTACAATGATCAACAATGCTTAGACGCGGTGTGCAATGGGATTCTATTGCATCATTTTAACGCTATCTTCATGATAAAACCCCATTCCCTTTATTGGAAGTCGATTCCTTTTTCAGGCTGCCTAAATGAAATGGATGTTGGACACAGAAGTTAGGCAAGCATTTGCTCTTTACACTAATAATTTCGTCGAGGAGGTGCAGTGGCCAGTTTCGCCCCTTTCCATTACGTAAAGTTGCGCAACTGATAATTCTTTCAACAAGTGCACATACGTGATGATCACCGTCGAATGTCATGCATAATATATATATCACAAAGGAGACACGTCGAATAATGGTTAATTACGCGTGGTGAACGTCGTTCCCACACGGCGACTTGCAAAAGGTGCAAAGCCACACGGTATGCTTCTGCAATGGGTAACAATGATCACTAGTTTCACTATTCGACTGTCCCTTCTTTTCCATACCTGCATGACCCTCGTTTAGCAATAAGCATCACTACGCCTAATTGACGAAATGGCGTATCAGTTATTAACCGCAAAGCAGTAAACCTATCCGACCACTATGTTTTCTCGACGAAATTAGTAATATAAAATGCACATGCATGTCCAAGACTTGCTCGCATCCACTCGTTAACTCAGTTAAGCTCTCGTAAGACCAACCGACCTCCAATAAATGGACCGGGGCTTCATCCTCAGAAATCATAGCGCCTATTTTCGATGCCATATCAAGGTTATATACCTTATCGGTGGCGCGAACCTTCAACTTCAGCAACTGTTCCTCGAAACGCCCCAGCGCCTTTTGCTTCTGATCCAACACCCTGCAAACGGAAGAGCACGCACTTCAAGCGCAGCTTTCAGCCGTTGCGCCAAATGACTGACTTTTTTGTCTTCGCCGTCCCGGTGGCTTTGTGGTCGGCCTTGGCCTTCTTCAGGGCGGTCTTGGCTTCCTTTACCTGCTTCTCCTTTTCGTCGATCTTCTTTTGGATGTTCTCCATCTGTTGGTCATGGGCTTTCGGCACTGTGCGTTGATGGTTGCACAGGATTGCCACCTGCCGATTGGCCCTGTTGTAGGCAAGCAGCTTTTCCGCCGGATTCATGTCCCCCTTGGTCAGCTGGTCCAGCTGCTGCTGCAACGTGATCGACGCGTTGTACGTACGGAACACCTTCGCCGTCAGGCCGTCCATCAAACTTTGCAAGTGCTTGTTCAACGACGCCGTGGTCAGCCGGTCGAACAAGTCGTCCTCCGGATCCTTGTGCTCCATGAAGATTTTCAAATTCTTAAACACCCTTCTCTCAACGGGCACCCTGTTGTAGTAGCGGATGCTATCTTTGCCAAGGAAGTCGAACTCGACCACGTTCTGCTGACCGTCCAGTTCCTCATGCAGCTTTATGTGCTCGCACCGAAGCGAACAACAGCCGACCGTATCGGCCGTTTCGTTGTCCTCCTTTTCGTGACCGGCACGTAGCGCCAACTTGTCTATAAAATAGAGTGCCACCGACCGTTGGCGGATCTTAGTCTCCTTCGACTTCCAGTCGTCGCGATAGTTGCTGCGAATACCGTCGACAAGATCTTTCAACTTTCTGGCCGTCTCGTACTTCTCCCAATCCTTTTCGCCTTTGATCTTCGAGCCTGGATTAAGCATTACGTACTTGTTGCTGCCCATAATATTCTCCGTCCAGCTGGCCAACCACGTTACTGTATTGTCGTACCTGACTTCCTTCCACTTGTGACCGGCCGGCGGGTCAGGCACCTTGGAATCCTTGCTACAATTGATGATCACGTCCTCCGGTTGAATGCGACGCTTTAGGCGACCCATCTTCGGGTGCGTTCCTCTGCCGCGAAACAAGCCCGGAGGCTCTATTTTGAAGTTGCCTATCTTTTCCTTGTGACCGTCCACGACGGCCACGCCGTATTCCAACCGAATCTTCTCCTGCTCCGCCTTCAATTGCTGCTTCTCCTCTTTGCTCATCGCCTTTCGCTCTTCGGACTTTTTCAAATAATAATCGCACATCTCTCGAAAATTGCACTTGGACAAGTCCGTTATCACTTCGCGCTCGGCGTGAGTCATCACCTTTCGCCAATCGTGGAAAAAGTTCTTGTTGAATACTTCCTTGGTGGTGTACTCGTGGTCCAACATCTTGGCGTAGAAGGAGGCAACCTCTTCGGTGTCAACGGCCAGCTTCATTGGCTTTCCTGAAATATTGATGCCCAACCATTAGCTCAGGCCAGGAGACGCGTTTCAGAAGCTCCGAACCGTCGTAATAGAAGTGAACCGATTCGGGAAGAGGGTCGTAGGCAGGCGCGAACAACGGACCCTTGTGCTCAAGGAACTTCCACTTGACGCTGAGGTCCTTCTTCTCCTCCTCCCACCACCTCCAAACTTCCACCTCGGTCTCCTCCTTCTTCACCTTCCTGCCTTTGGCCAGATTATCCTGCGTTTTCGCAGTGGAAACTTTCACCTCGACCTTCATTTTGGTCAACTTTGGTTTCTTGGCGGATTGCGAGGTCTCAGCCTCGTGGCTCGCCTCCGCTTGGCGCTTCTTCTTGGCCCCACCCGTAACCGTCTGGTTGGCGACAGCCGTTTTGTCGCCGCGCTTCTTCTTTTCGTCCCTGGCTTCCTTCTTGTCCACGCTGTCTGGTGATTGCACTTCCTTCTTTTGCACACTTTTCCTTTTCTTCTCCTTGGCCGGCTCAGGCGGTTTCTCCTCGGCGGCGCCCTTTCTCTTTTTGACCCTCCCTTCGACCGAAGCTTCGACCATTCTTGGCTCCAGCTTGACCTCGGTACTTATGCCAGGTTTGGCTTTCAAGGGTGTCGACTGGCCGTTGCTGGTCGAATTGGACGGCTCCTGCTCATCCTTGGGAGCGAGCGGTTGGTCGCCCACCGAGGGGGTCGGCCGTTTCTGCTCGTCCCAATTGTCCGACAGGTGATTCGGCTCCAATTTGACAGTTGGAATGCCGTCGGCAATCTCCTTTTTCACCTGAGGCAGTTCTTGCTGAATGTGGCCATTCGAACACTTAGGCTCTTCGCCCATGTCCGAACACATTCTGTCAACTTCCGCTTCCGGAGGGAAATGGTGCGAAAAGATTGGTCCATCGCTTAGACCATTAACCAAAGAATGGCCGTCGTGGACAGCGGTACCGCCGGTTCCCAGGCTGTCCATGGCGTCGCTCGTCGCCTAAAAATAATGTCACACACCAGGCAAGTACTTCGTGTACATTAGAACTGCCGGAAAGAAAGGCGACGCAAAGTGGGCGCACCCGGAGTGGGTATATTAATGAATGGGATTATCTCAACTTTGCACCAAGTATGCTAATGAAAAATTGCCCTACTGGCCGCCGGCCAACTTGATCCAGTCACGACAGACAGCAAGAGAGTGGGGGTGTAAATGAATGGAAATTAGAAAGCGAAAAAACTGGCTACGTCAATATTTTGCATCGGCCATTGCAACGAGCGAAGAATGGACGGCTCACTTGAGCTCGAATGGGTTCATCGTGCACGAGTCGCCAAGGAGGGCGGCTCCGAAGTCGCCTCAGTGAAACGACAAAGTTTCGCCGGGGAAACGGAGTGGCATCGAACTTGCAAGTTTCTGCTTTCACCCTTACGCGAAGCTGAACGAGAAAACGGCAGCGCGGAAATAACAGTGCAAAGGAGCCGTGCAGAACGACTCGAAATGCATGAACGTACCGGCAGTCCCCGCCGGGTCATTCAACTCATACGAATTGTTAATTCAAAAAATAGGAGAGTAACGGACCGTTGATTTTCGATAATGAAAAAGCAGTGACAACAGCCGATTAACCACTACTATCAGCTGTGACCTGTTCGACTTCCACGTCTCTAAAGTCAGGTGACCCTGAAAAGCGACAAGTCGCCCTGTTCGCGTTCTACGGCATCCAGGCATAGGCATTTTGAATATAGCCACTTTCAAATGTGCAACTCGACTACGAACCGTCCCGCGGACAGCGGAAGGAGCATACGGAACGCGGAAAAGGGGGGAAAGGCGAAAGTTCTTACTCGTGGCGAATTGCTGACCCACTTAACGAAATATACGGGCGACTTGTGAAAAATCGGCCCAAACTGGTTAATCGCTCAACGAACGCACAGCAACCGCAGCTTTGGAACGCCACCAGCAGCCGCAGCAGCGGAAATCGCACAAGTCAGCCATAGCCATTGTTGCTGATGGACCGTTAAAAAAGCGCAGGTAACATTGTACAGTACGCCAAAACAATAGTTGCTGTCTGAAGTAAACGAGTTAATTGCTGCACAATTTGCGCGCCTAAGGGCGGCGTATCTTCAGCAATTGACACGGCGCGCTTCCGATAGAAACGAACCTGGCGCGAAACGGTGGAAAAGCACCGACTGCGGGGCAAAAACAAATTGGTACAATAAGATGATTTTCAGGTATTAATCTGAAGATTAGTACCTGAAGGTACCATCGCAATGCGCACTGTCACCGCAAAGCGGTTCCCGTGTCTAGAGACGTCGACTCTACACGTAGCGAATATTCATTCGGTCAGTCAGGGATGTTAGATACGCTTACGATTGTTTGTGCTTGCCGTTGCTCCGTGGCCAGCGCCATTCGGAATAATGGACTACGCTTTCCGCTGTTGCAAAAAAGTCTCCGATGCCAGTAAGCACCGCTTAAAATGCGCGGTGAATATGCGTTGCTTCGCTTTGGCGGTCATATATGCGTGTCCCGTTGGACAAAGAGTCCAGCTTTTATCAACGACGAATAGGAGGCGTATGAAGAAGGCGAAGTGTGGGTTTGCAAACTGCTCGTCGCTGTAGTAAGCGAAAACAGCGATTTATCCCATCTACACTGACTTAGGTAGGAGAATTTGTAAATTTTAATTTACAAAAGGAGAGCACGTTGAAGATGGGGTGCATGTTGACGACGGAACGTGTCATTGCATTTTTTGTTTACGGCAATACGCCGTTCTTTGCTTACCGTTTTATTGGCCGTAGTTTTCGGTACCCTTCTCGCCTTCCATTCAGCGGCAGAGATAGTATAAGTAAAAAACCAATACGTCTGACGTGAAGCAAGCGGTAAAATGACGGTTGAAGGAGGCGACAGTGATGTTCCTGGATTTTAAGGAAGGATAGTTTAAACCAATGTCCGCTGTCTTTAAACATTTACATTCCACTGCTTGTCAACAAAGTTAATACAACTGAACACCGTTTAATGTTTGCCAAAAAACTTCGGAGCTTTCGGGGTTTCTCGTACGGTGTTCAGTCGTATTAATTTTGCTGACATGTAAAACCACACCGTTACGAAACATCCTATTTTCAATTCCACTGCTTGTGTCTATTTCCTCCGTTTTTACTCTGTAGCAACCAGTTAGTTCGGGCTGGCTGCTCGTACTGTATGTACTGTGCTGTGCAGGAACGCAGGCACCGAAGGGTGCTGGGTTGGGAGCCTGCGCGACCTAGTCGGTTGTTTTACAACTACACCAGATATAGGACTTTTGTCCAACCAAGGACACTCCGGCAGAAGAGGTGGCGTAATTCTTCTTTCTCTTGTTCGCTTTCATCGTAATGCATTCTGTTGACCACGGCTTTTCGTTAGGCAAGAAACTTTCCATGTACGCAAATATAGGGTTCGTAAGAGGATTTATTCTCATTTTTCACATAAAATTTACGGTGTGTGTGTGTATCCTGTTGAATTTTACTTGAGCAACAGTTTCATGTGAGAAACTTTCCACATCAAATTAATGCTGCGTTTTGCAGCATCTTCATGTTTAGTTCATATAGTGCCGAAATGCATTCCATGGGCTTGATTAATGGTGTTATTATGACGAATAAAGGGAGCTTGTTTTATTTTTATTAGTGCGAAATGAGTCTCACGATATGAAGTCCTAGGATGTAAAGAATCTGAACAGACGGTTGCATGTTGTACAACTGCTGAGATTTTACCGCCTGGATCATGGTTCTACTAGTCTTGTGTTTGTGGTCTGTCCCTACGGTTTATGACCAAATCGTTTAGTCTAGCCTTCCCCGTGTTTCTCCATGGATAAGTTGCATAAATGCACGTTGAATCTGTGGTTCAAAACGTTTCGTGTTTCTCCTATATATGACGCCGAGCAATCACATCTAGTTTCAAATGCTACAGCTTGTTGGTCTTGTTCAGGAATCCAGGCCTTATCGCTTCTGAGCAAGTAACATATGCTGGAAGAACTTTTGAAGAACATACTCCTACCCATTCTTTGAATCTTTCCTCTTGTGCCTGTACAATAAGGAACGGTCATTGAAGTTTGGTGAGATAGAAACTACGGGATAAGACGGAACAGTACGGAATTTGGACTACGGGATAGGACAGAGGGGATAAGACTCTTGGGATATCCATTTGCAAAGAGTGCTTTCTGAATGAAGATATTCTGGAGTGCAAAATATTTGGTGCCCTGGCTATGAAGCCTTTGATGATTAAGGTGAAAACGGAGCGAGAACGATGGGAGGAGTAACGAGGGTATCTGAGTTAGTGCTTTTGCGGTAGACTTTAGTTATGTGATTGTCAAATGTAATTACTAGGGCATCCAGGAAAGCAGACTTATTGTCTTTCTGTTTCTCTACTATATGCTGTGGTGAAAGACTGTCATGGTAAAAGAAAGATAAATCTTCCTTGCCCTTCATGATAAGATGTCATCCACATATCTTTTGAAAAAAACGAGAATCTATGAAGAAATTGCCTTTTTCACTATATATTGTGGAAAAGGCAATTTATTCTAAATTTTCCATAAATACTTCTGCATTTACCGGAGAAAGGCTACGCTCCATTGGACAACGACTTTGCTGTGAGAAGAATTCCCTTGGAAGCGGAAGTAGATACCTTCGTTCATGCAGAAGGATACTAGTTTTGAAATGTGGAAAGAGTGAAGCTTAGTTCTCCGTTTGAGGGGTCAGTCTTTATTTAGTAATTGCTCCAGTTTCGATCAAGTGTATTTAACAGGATTCTCTTGAAGATATTTTTGACATCATAGCTGACCGTAATGTCTTTGTGAGAGATAGACTGGATTAGATTGCTTGGAAAAAGCTTTTCCTATTTGTTACATGCGAAGGTCTTGAATCTGTTAAATGGCGAATAATGTTTTTCAGATAGGAGCACAGCTTGGGTGTTACACGATTAATCATCGAAATTACTAGTCTGAAAGGAATACCATGTTTGTGAATTTTTGGAAGACCCTATAATTCAGGGCTGCAATTATTGCAAGTTAAATGGTCGGTTGAGCTACTTTGCAGAGCTAGATGACCTGTGTTTCAGAGATAAATTCATTGAGAATATGCAACAGGCGTTTTCTGATGTACGTGGACAAATGTTAGGGCGTTAAACTGAATGCTTCAACTTACTGCGAATGAGAGGGGAAGAGGAGCCGTCAGCTATACTGAGGTGAACACTTCCTCCTCCTACTCCTTTTATAGTATTTAAGCAATGTCGAAGTTGGTTTTCGCTTTATTTTACTAAGTGCCCCTACTTTTGCGAAGTGGGTAAGGCAACTGAGCTTGTCAGTCCAATATTCGCAGCAACCAGTAGTATTAGCTGAATCCAGTCAGCGGAATGAATAACAGAACAATCCGGTGAAACAGCTCCTACACCGTGCTTAACGCTTACATATGATATCGCGCTTATGTATGGACAGCAAGGGACGGCTGCTCCCGTCTCGTTTTCCTGGAACTGGATGGTCGTCATTAGCCCTTCTCTAAGCCCCAGACCAACCGTAAGGCTTGATGCGCAGTCGGCAGGACTGCATTCCTTAATGGGAAACGTCGCGCGTATGCGCTGGAATTTTGCATGCTGTTCACCCACTTTGGCCGAAACTGAAATGCAGCCTTGCGTTAGTAGAACAATTGCTTATTGGGGATGGTGAAAAGATCAATGATGACTGAAAATGGCAATTAGCATGAATGCTCGCACACTGTATGCAAATGATGCTCGCACACTGTATGCTCATCAGTGAATGAGCATACAGTGTGCGAGCATTCATTTTTCATCAGCTTCCTTCCGGCATGTTTTCCGTCCAAGCATTCACGAGCTATCTTCCGTTGTTACTCGAAGCTCAGCTCGCTTCTTAGTGAACATTACGGTCACAAGGAGATGAATTACATTTACAGAGAGGTATGTACAGTATGGAACTGATGCAAATATTTGTTCCGTTTAACACACCAATTAAACATTGAATTATCGGACCAAAACATTACCCACCTGTTCACGTCAAACAATCCTCAGCGTGCCCATTGAGTAAAGTGATCTATCAGGACGTTCGTTGTCTATCATCCCAGTGCACAAAGTTCTCTTGATCTGCCGACGAACGTTTTGCAATGCCCTGTTTAAACGTGAATGTTGATTGCACGGCTAACGATTGCGAAAGAATGCAAGTAGTTTTAGTGAATTAGACCGATCGCTTGCCAGCAATGCTGTAAAATATATAACAATATACAAAGACCAGTGCTATGCAATGTCGTATACCCCTCAGAGCAAAAACTTTTTCCCGTCGAAAATCCCCGCTAAAAGAAATCACGTTCCGCAAAACATGTGAAGCAGGAAAACTGAGGTTCGAACGTCCTAAAGGATCGAAACGTTTTTCTACGGTTTCTTCCCTTTCGTTCTGTGTCTGAAAATTAAACATGGCAGCGCCCTACCAACAGATGGATGGGTTCAGTTATTAGGTAAAAATTCAGAGCACAACACTTGCTAATCGCGGAGCTTTCGGAACAATCTAGTTCCGTCTTCAGTGAGTGGCAAAAACCACTCATAGGATCAACTTCGTTGATCCTGTGAGTGGTGCTCATATGCAGACGGTAGAATCACCGTGGTCCCACGTCAAGCAAGGGAACAAACCCCGTCGCGGTACACGGTGTTCTAAGGTCGACTCGTACCTACGCTAGTTCGTGTGGCGCCGACGACTCATCCGGGAAGAACATCCGTTTGAGAACATACACTGAACCATTGCCGAACTGTATCCGCCGGACTAGAATGGTATAGCAGGACGTGTTCCTTATGGTTGCGTTGAGTAATTGTTGGTTCGTTTCCACAGGCTGATGGGAGACAGACGCGTTCTGGCGCATAGGAAACATCGTTTTGCGGCTAGTCTTTTCTGATTTGCCGTGTAAATCACATGAAACGACGGTGGCGTCCCCTATATTACAGGCTATAAGGAATTTACCGAAAAGGATGGCAAACGCTACCATCTAGAACAGTTTCTAGTAGCCGTAAAGTCGAGTGAATTTAGCCTGCCGTTGGAACGGAATCGTTTGAAACTGAGAATCCAACACGCGAGTAGAACGGCGGTGGCCCTTAGAAAAAGACTTGACGGCATGGAACTTGAAGAAGAAATTCGGTTGCGCCTAGAAGAGCAGAGCACCAATCTCGGTGCAGTCGTCATGATGGCGAACGAGCAGCACTTTAGCCTTCAGGTAAGATTAGTGACCAGAGCATCACCAAGTATTGCGTCTGGTGAAAATCAGACGTCCGAAGGCTCTATGACGAGCTCGCTAGGGAAGATGGTTTCCGTAGAATCAACACATCACCAGTTGCGTCATTGAGCAGAGGTTGGATTTATGCCCTGCTAAGTCAAACTCAACTCCGCCCGACGGAAGAGCCCCGTTGAACACGGACCTGGCTCAACCGTCCGCAAGACGAAAACTGTTTGACTTGACAAAAGATGGTGGAGATTTGATCGGCACCATTCTGGGGCAAAAGGCAGAAGAACAGGCACCAGTTTTCAGTGGTGAACCTACTGAATACCCGGCATGGGAAGAAGCAATTGCGTCCACCCGATTTTGCCCCTTTCGTCAGCCGATCATGAAGTTAAACGCCATTAAGAAGTCACTCAAGGGTGAAGCACTCGAGATTGTCAAGTGGATTGGGATGGATCAGCCTAATCCGGCAGAATTTCTTGTCGAAGCGTTGAAGAGGGAATATGGTAGAGCGGAGATTGTCATTAGGGTACAAGAGGCGCGGCTGGACAAGTTGGAACCACCAAGCGAGGATGACTACCCGTCTCGGGAATTTTCTTATTGCTGTGAGAAGCTGCCTTGCCACAATGAAGGCGCATGGGTACAATGTCGAGGACAACCCACAGTTCACACGTCAGTTAGAGAGAAAACTGAACTGAACCTTGGTCGAGCGCTGGTGCCAGAAGAAGAAAGGAGACTCTGAAACATCTCCTACATGTCCTGGAAACGGAAACTGACATCTTGCAGAAGGCATACCTCTTCAAACCAGAGATTGTACCGAAACGTCTGACTATAGCAAAGCCCAAAGAAAGAGCATTAATCGGTGTAGAAACTTGCAGAGAAGGACTTGGTGAAGTGTTGACAGGTAAAGAGTCTGTGACGTCAACAAACTCACCCTCAGGAGGCCGCACGGGGGAGTCCGAGATGTCCCAAGTGCGGTAAGTATAATTTACTGTTCGATTGTACGAAATTTGTCTCGTTGTTGTGGTTGGTATGCGCTTGGCGGAAACCAAGAGACTTGGTGTTCCTTATCGTTGTTTGACTAAGGACAAGTTGAATGGAAGTTGTCCCATTACTTTCGAAAACCAGCGATGTCAAGTAGGTCCTAACTGCAAATATCGTCATCATTAGCTTCTTCATTGGCAACGACGAAAGAAAGTTGAGGATGGTGATAGAGATCAGGTGGAAAATGGCTACGTTTGCAATGACGCAGCTCATCGTTTGGAATTGCTGAAGGTCTTCGTTCGAGGTCCTAAGAACACAGTATTAACTACCGCATTAATCGATAGTGGATGCAGTCGAACATTCGTCGACGAGGACCTTGCCAAGGATATCGGTTTAAAGTAGAAATGTCACAGGTCCTTTTACAAGGAGTTCGCGGAGCGAAGAACATAGAAATGGAGAAAGTGGACTTCGACATTGCCGGCCTAGAGCGTCAATGGTACACCATCCATAGCGCTGCAACGCTGGAAATGCTGCGGATCCCTGGTGGCCAAGTAAAATGGGCTGACTGTGCAATAAATCAGCCGAAATTTGCCCACTTACCGTTAAAACATGTCAGCTACTCAGACGTCAAAATTCTTCTTGGACAAGACGCCAGGGAGCTAACTGAGAAAATTGCTACGACTAAAGTGATGTCTGACGATAAGTTGTTTGCAGCTTACAAGTGTAGGTTAGGTTGGACCATCTCAGGTCCAAAGCTGCCATCAGACCAACAAGCAGTGAGGTACTGGCGCATCATGAACGACGAGAACGACATTGGAACCGTCCTGGCATAAAAGTTCTGCAACCTTCAATGCTCCGGAAGGACTAGGTGTTATTGACCACCCGGCGGAGATGAGCTATCGAGAAGCGGAGGATTTGAAACGGATGCAGCGGGAAATACGTGTTCTAAGAGTGGGAGGACTTCAAATCCCAATGCTCTGGAAACGGTCAAGTGCAGTGCCGTCCTCGGAAGAACAGCGCGCCGTCGCCTGATCTCATTATAAAAGAGATTACAGTTGAGCCCAAAGATCGGCGACCTTTACGGAAAGGGCATAAAAGAAGACGAAGCGAAGGGCTATAAACGCCGCCTATCGTCAAAGGAAGCAGAACTGTTAAGAAGGCGACAACATTGGTTTCTGCCGCATTTTCCTGTATTTCATCCGGACAAATCGGACAAGTACCGTAGAGTCTTAGACGCTGCAGCAACGAATGGTGGGATTTCGTTAAATAGCCTACTGAACAGTGGCCCGAACCTTATAACGTCTCTCCTTGGAGTATTACTGCGCTTCAGATGTGGTCGCACAGCGGTGAACGCAGACATAACAGAGATGTTCAGTCAAATCGCGGTTTCACATCAGGTTGCAGACATGCTTGACTTTCTGTGGACCAGACATGTTGGCATGAAGCCTGACGTTTGCGTCAACCTCCGTCATATATTCGGTGCCAGTTGTTCTCCAGCACTAGCAAACTTCGCTGTGAGGGAGGCAGCGAGAAGGAAAAGCGAAATTCTGGGCAAAGTCGTCGACGAAGCATTCTGTGTAGACGATTTGTACTGGAGTGAGGATAATGAGGAGGCGGTGATCGAGTGTTCCCAAAAGCTAGCAACTGCCCTCCGGGAGGCTTGCTTCAAGCTCAACAAGTGGATTTCCAATTCAATGAGGGTGCTAGAGACATGGCCCATTGCTGAGAGAGCGCCTGATGTCAAAGAACTTGATAGTACAAGCAGCAGCCGATTGGCTAGAGCGAATGCTTTAGGTGATTGTATGGGACTGTGAACAGGACAGTCTCACGTTCGCCAGTCGTCACCAGGAGAAGGTGGGAAATACTGCAGCGAACGTTTTGTCAGTTCTGGCATCCGTCTACAATTTGGATTGTTGGTCCGTATGTCTTACAAGGCAAACTCATAATGCAAGCGATTTGGCAAACTGGCCGAAAGTGGACCGTGACATTGTCTAGCGAAGGGAACATGAAGTGGAAACAATGGACCGACGGCATTGAACTTGTTACTTCCTTGTCGACTCCAAGGTGGTACGGGATTGCCGGGAGAACTTCCTCAGCGATGCGTCGACCGCAGGCTATGGTAGTGTAGCTTATTTGGTCCAAGGTGGTACAACTGCATTTGTCGCGGCGAAGAGTCGAGTAGTGAACCCTCTCAAAACAACAACCGTACGAAAGGCTCGAGTTACAAGCATTTGTTCTTGGAATCCGTCTTGCGGACACCTTACTGAAAGGGTTGGCGACCAGAATGATCGTCAATCGGCTCATTCTATGGTCTGACAGCCTTGTGGCGTTGTTTTGGATTGCCAATGACGAGAAGCAGCATTCGTCAGCAATAGATTTCGGGCGATTAATGAAATGTTGCACTCAAGTCGGCTTAGTGGAGGTCAGACACGTCCGTTCGAAAGAAAATCCTGCAGACTTGATTTGCCGAGGATTGGAGGCGGAAGACTTTATAAGACAGTTCAAGTTCTGGACGACGGGACCAGCGTTCCTGAGGAACGAAAGTCAGTGGCCGGAGAATAAAGTACAGCCGCCTGAACATGACGCAGAATTACGTCCTAAGGCAATAGTTGCCTGGGCTGATAGCGACGTTGCGAACAAATGCAATACGACCGCTGAGTTTTTCAAACAACGACTACAGGTGAGGACACTCGCTCGCAAGCTGTTTGATCAAGAGGAGGCTCTCAAAGTAGCTCAACAATTCGCAACAGAAATTTCAGCGTCCAAGAAAGCTGTTGGACATTTATATTAGGTCGTTGCATAAGTTTTTGCTGTTTTCAACCCGCAAATTTAAAGCTAAATATCTCGGCAAAGAATAAACTTTATTAATCGAAATAAGAACCATCACAATCTACACATTTCTGCCAACGACTCGCTAAGGCATTTATTCCAGTAGCATAGAAGTCCGTAGTCTTAGAGGCAATGAACTGCTCGAAGGCAGTTTTTGCTTCCTCTTGATTTTTAAACTGTCTCCCACTCAGGAAGTGATCCAGGTGCTTGAAAATATGATAATCCGTGGGCGACAGATCTGGTGAGTACGGTGGGTGAGGAAGAGTTTCATAGCCCAGGTGGTGCAGTTTCTGGACTGTCATTTGTGAAACGTGGGGTCTGGCGTTGTCGTGCAGCAAAATTGGACCCTTCCGATTTGTCAATGCAGGACGTGTACGCTGTAATTTTTCATGCATTTTTTCCAGTTCGCTGCAGTATGTCTGCGCAGTAACTGTTTCACCAGCCTTGAGGATATTGTAGTGGATAATACCGGTTGCTGACCACCAAACAGTAAGCATTACCTTCTTTTGGTGGACATCCGGTTTGGGAAAACGTTTGGGAGCCGCACCTTTATCCAGCCACTGCGATGATCGCCGCCGATTGTCGTACAATATCCACTTTTCATCGCAGGTAACAATTCGTGCCAAGAAAGGGTCGTTTTTGTTGCGCAAAAGGAGCATTGATGAAATCTCGAAACGGCGCAACTTTTGAATCTCGGTCAGTTCATGAGGTATCCATTGGTCCAGCTTCTTCCTCTTCCCAATTCGTTGGAGGTGACGACTAACCGTTGTTTTGTGAACGCCTAGTTTTTCTGCGATATCTGAAGTTGATCTCCGTGGGTCCTCTTCAACAATGGCCCTTAATTGGTCTTCATCAAGGTCACTGGGTCTCCCACTACGGTCATTATCTTCAAGGCTCTCGTTCCCACTACGAAACTTGCGAAACCACCACCGAGCTGTACCGACGCCAAGAGTACCACTGCCAAATGACATATTAATTTTCCGAGCAGCTACCGCAGCTTTAGTGCCTTGCTTGAACTCGTAAAGCAAAACTCCCCGAATTACCGTCTTGTTCATCCTCACTTTCACCGGTAAAAGAACAACAGGCTAACGAGCTTATGCAAATGAAATACGATCAATCGATAGGTTGAAAAAAGAGCTACAAAATATTATATCATTTGCTCGGAAAAAAACATACAAGCAAGAATAAAACACTATCAAACCTAAGAGCTAACAAAACAGCAAAAACTTATGCAACGACCTAATATATTCCGAAAACTGGAGCTCTACAACGGAAACAAGTCTTCTTGGACCGCAGTGGGATTTTGCGCATTGCTACGAGATTGGCGAACGCAGAGCTTCTCAGCGAAGAAACAAGGAATCCCATTGCCTTGCCACGCAAGCACGCCCTCACCACCCTTTTCGTCCGATCAGCGCACCATGATGTTGGTCATCTTGGAGTCAATAGCACCAGAGCAGAGCTCGGTCGACGATACTTCATTCCTAAATGTACCTCAACCGTAAAGCAAGAGATCCACATGTGTAAAACTTGTCGAAGGCAGCGTCCAATTACCGTACGCGTACCAATAGCCCCGGTACACAGCAATCGCTTGCAATTCCAAGGGTTCCCATTCGCCACCTGCGGAATGGACCAAAATGGTCCATTCGTTATCTCGAGAAAGCGGAAGAGGCGAGGCCTTATCTTTATGTGCTATACTACAAGGACGATTCATTTGGAAGACTGCATCTAAACGAACGTCGAGACACTGCTACTGGTTTTAGAGCAGTTTATCCAAAGACGTGGCAAGCCAAAGATTATCCATAGCGACCAAGGAACGTCGTTCATTAATGCTGCTAGAGAACAAGACAAATCTACGAAAGTATTGGCGACAGAGCTGGAACGCGGTGCCCTTCATCAGTGCAAAGTTAGTGGCCATCGTCCAGGTTGGTGGTTGGTCAGTCGGTCTGCGAGCACTCCTGCTCAGCCGACCTATATATATATATATATATATATATATATATATATATATATATATATATATATATATATATATATATATATATATATATATATATATATATATATATATATATATATATATATATATATATATATTATATATATTATTTATTTATTTATTTATTTATTTATTTATTTATTTATCCACGTATGTATGTATACACGGACCTCATTTCCATCGGAAGCTGCCCTTGCTGCACCCAGATCGCAGAATTGGTGAAGAGAGGCCTTTCCATCTTTTTAAGTTTCAAGATAAATACTCCGTGAATTCGGTTCTAAGTACTTTATTAACGAATCGTTCCTCGTGACCAATGGCTGTACTGACGCTAAAGGACATCACCTTGGATTTGGTGTATGTACAATGAACGATCTCGCGGCCGACCGTTTCAATGACGAGACGAAAATGACCGTGCACGCATATGATACGTTTTGGTCACCGTCTGACTATTCAGTGAGTTCACGTGATTATTCACTTTGGTCAGAAAAGTTCAAAAAAGTTTAGACGAATAGAGATTAATAGCAGAACAAGTGCTTCAATTGCCTTTAAGTCCCAAGTATCCATCATTCCTTGGTATCACATTGCAACCAAAGTGCTTGCTTAATCCAACGACACATCGCATGTCTGAGCAGCTTTTCTTTTGCGTAAACGCTTTTCGAAAACAAACTACGAATAGAAAACAACATATGGAAAATTTTCAGTTGAATTGCAGCAACCGAGAAAACAGACAATAGCGTTCATTAATGCTTCGCATTTTGCTACGACAAAGTTTTGCTTTACTCTTCGCTGCAAGTTGCGAAACAAGAAAGGTTCAACGCAAACATCGGGACGACCCTCAGCCCCGTTGGGCGAATCGTCACAATATGAACAGTTCCAATTTACACGCTGACAAAGAAGAAAGCAAGCAAGGCTAACTGACTCGGGAACGGTGCTTGCTGGCTTCGGTCGCGCCGCCCATAAGGGAGCGCAGGAACGCCTCGTCCATTTTCGCGTCGGTCTCAATGACGATCCCGTCGCTGATGGTTCGCAAACTTGGCTGGACGAATTTGAATCCGCCAAGGTCGGGAACGGCAAAACCGTTGGCCAGCATGCTGTTCAGGTAGTGTTGCAGAATCATTTTCGTGAATCCGGACAGTACGTCGAGCATGTCCTCGTCGGTGCGCACTTTGTGCTTCAGCAGACGCGTGTCGAAGTTGCTGATTGTAGCGTTCCCAAAGATCTTTTCATTTCGAATGTACAGATTGACATCCACCTTCAGCGTGACCAGCAGCACGAACAGGCGGTGCATTTTTCTGTTCAACTTAGCGTACAGGGCAAAAATACCGTCGGAGAGTAGCTGTATCCCCTTTGGGCTCATCGTGACACCGGGAGACCTGTTCGGTTGGTATATAACCAGAGCCTTGTGCTTAGGGTACTTCTTAGAGAACTCAGGCACCGCGGCCCCCAAGCAAAAACTGGCGTCGCAGGGAACCTTCAGAAGGTCTTTAAAACCATCTACCGTGTTTGGATCAAAGCTTAAGTACACAAGATTGTTTCTGTAAATTAGAAGAAGCAGTGTGTTGAATACATAGTCAGTTATGTAAATATAGACCATCCTTTCCCCTACATTATTTGACAAATCCAATTTCTGTGGTCGTATTCCCGACTGACCACCCTTTTCGTAGCCAACTTCTCCGGAATGCATGCTTTCTATGTACTTGTTGGTCACTACCGGTTTGGCAATGAGGCTAAGATTCAGATATAGCTGCTTCAACAATTGTTTCCGCTCGTTCGGGGTCAGTCTCATTCCCGGAAAATTTAGCAATCCACCCAAAGCTGAGCCGACGTCATTCTTCGTTTCTTTGGTAGAACTTTGATCACTGCTGAGCGGATACAAGGTCGGAAGACTGTCGAAGAACTTCTTCAAATTCTCTTCGACCATTGCCTTGGCCTTAAAGCGGGAAAATTCTTAGGGCAGTTGGACTGGAGCACCTTAGGGGCTTTATGCCGAGGCGCAGAAACGCCAATCTAAAAATTGGCAGAAGAACTATGTTTCAACTTCGCTCGAGCCGCTGCTCCTTTGAAACGTTCTCCATTTTTAGCAGTCAATTGGTTTTCCGTAGACGCGAGCACGGCGGCACTCGTAAAAAACTCGGCCTAATGGAGTGACATTTACCTGCGAGCTCCACTATCCGTAAAAACACAATTGGAACAAGAAAGCCTGACGGCAATTCGCCCACACGGAAGCAAAGTGAGCAACGGCGAGCCTACCTGAAGCGCACCCGTTGCGTTTAGAAATTCTTTTACACTATTCGGCAAAACTAACGGCAAATACAAGAAAGAAAAGCGATGGCAACAATCAGGGTTACCTGTTGACAAATTCGACCGGCCACTCCGGCGCTGATGTCGCCCACGATGCGGTTGCGAAACAGAGGAATGAATGGGGCATACCGACCGGCGTTGCGAATTCGAAAGTCCGTTTTGCCGATGGTGGCCAGGCAGTCAGGCACGCTGACGGCCATTCTTGAGTCGTTGGTCTTCAAGAACTCAATGCCCAATACGGCGGACACGTTTTTTGTCCAAACGTCAATGGGCGACTGGAGCTGAATGAGCCTTGAGCCGACATGCAGGTGACCATTGATGTCCGCGTCAATGCCACTAAGAATCACCTTAAGTCTCTGCGATGGCTTCTCCTCCAGGTAGCAGTCGAAGCGGTCCTGCGCCTTGAATCTCGTCATGCGCAATTTGGAAATGTTCACGTTGCCGTGCAAAAATGGAGTGACAATGTTGCCCAGCTCCATGTGCGGTATTTGCCTTTTCAAAGCGGCGGATATTAGCGGAGTAAACGCGGTTACCATTTTTGATGTCGCTCTGATGATTATACCAGCGTCCGCTGGAGTTGTCACCTTGGAGGAGACCTCCTCCCTGAGGCCGCGCGGCGCGAAGCTTTGGCGAACAAACGTCAGCAGCGCCAGGGTGCGCAGGGCGCCCAAAGTGTACCGCATTGTCGCGTCGCGTAAGCAAGACGAAACCTATGCACCGCAAAAATGCCTCTGCCTTTCCACGTCTGCACTGCTCAAATCTGCCGGATTGTACGACCGCTTTGAATCCGGTTTCCATTCCAAAAACGAAATCACTGACCCGAAATAAGGCAGTCACCGTTGACGCAACAGTTACGCCACGCTCGAGCAAACAGGAACAGTGCCAGTTATTGAAGCCCAGTTTTAGGGTGAACCTTAAAAGAAGGAAAACTTGCGGATTCACTTTCGCTCGCATCCCGGCCGTAGACGGAAGCAGATGAACGTGGGAAACGCTTTCCATTTGTTGCCCAACTGCTACACTCGACCGGGTTCCAAGCGACATACAAGCGAGTTCCAATAGCGTCACAACTGAGGCGACCTGCTTATCCTAAGGACGGCGAGTTGATGAAAGAGAGCGTTTCACTCTTCATTTCGAATGTCCTCCTTCGGCGGAAGCGAACGCGAACACAACACGCCAATTGTTCAATAAATGGAATGGTGGCAACTTTCGTAGAATGCAGTCGACTTACAAAGTTGAAAACGAACGGCCCAGTCAGCAAACGCTGGATATCGCCGGAAACTAAACAATTCATGTTACAAGTGAGGGAAATGCAAGTCCATTGAGCTAAGAAAAAGGAAAATTCGGAAAATGTTACCGTAAAAGCAGCAGTGTCATACATAAATGGTCAGTATTACGTTATCTTAGAACAATACCTCGAATACACCATTGCGTAACATAAGCAGGCAATCTTGCGTTGATGCCGAGAAAATATTTATAGACATATTCTGCTTGAAGAGGAATCACTGGACACAGCAAAACCACCGCAGTAATCTGAATCGCGAAACGAAGTCTAGCTTATTCTCTCTTCCAAATGTGCGGCTTGTCATCCTGTTGCACTGTAACGCAAACAATGGCACAAGCCGTGTATTCGGAAGATACTGGAAGCATCCCTTCAACAAATCGGAATTCAGCTGCAATGGCTTATTCAGTTGGTTTCGATGCTCACCGCATGCGAAACATAACAGGATATTACAGCAGCAGGAGAAACGTGTAGAACTCAGCTTTCGCAAACAACAAACCTAATTAACCAATCACTAACCTTCGCGTTGCGTTCTGCAGTCTCCGAGGAATGTTCGTACAATAAATCGCACAAGGGCTTAACTTCCTTCGCAACAGGAGTTGGTTTCACACCTTTCCTAAATATAACATTAGCCACGCAGCGTTGCGAATTCAAACGAATTCAACAAAACGTGTTATTTGGAAAAACGTCGTTAACCAACAGGACATACAGTAGGACCTCCGTATACGCGGTCTTTTCTACGAGGATTTGGCTCAACGCAGGTTTTCCGAGAAGACAATGACGTCATTATCGACTGAGAATGACGAATCATTGTCGAGTATGGCTGCTTTCCAAGCTCTTGTGTACGAACATCTATAATCCCATCGCGAAACTTGACAAGCGCTTTTCCGTTCGTACGGTTTATTGACTTATGTTGTCTCTTAACGGACTTGTGCGACTTTGATCTGAATCGACTTTACCTGAAAGAGATGTAGTCACAAAGCCAAGAAGGGACGATCCACATTCGAACTCCGAACATGGTTTCCGAACGATTACAAAAGAACAAGAACAAGTTCACGGAATAATCATGCTAAAAGATTAAAATAATAGAAATTCACCAATTTGTTAGCAGTCGGTTCGAATCGCACGTCACCGTAGTTCTGCAGCACGGCAAGTGTGGAGCATCCGCCAGATAAACAAAACGGAGCTGTAGAAGACAAATACGAATTATACTGGCCAAGCATCTTTCGAAAATGATTTATACCTCTGAACTTATTCTTTGAACTATTAATAACAACGGAGACTGTTGCTGTTGTCACGTCAACGTCAAAACAGAAGCTCGCTCAATCTATCGCATTTTACACGTAGCCAGGGTGCATGCAAAGGAATACTTATTAGAACGCCAACGCATATGCGATGTTCAGTTGAGCGAAAGACGACCTCTGGAATATGCACCTATGTAACAACACGAGTACGTTCTTAAATTACTTTCTGGAAAACGTTAGTACTACATGCCGTTTTAATTCGACAGAGTAACAATTAACGACATAGTCCTTCATAAGATATGAAAGACGATTATCACAATGCAAACAGAACACCAAGAAGGCTGTATCACCTCAACGTATAACCGGTTGAAATATTGACGCTGAAATTATTTGACCACAAATATTGCGTATTGACAGCCGCGTAATAATTGATTCCCGAATATGAGTGAATGAGAAAAAGAAACAAAGGCAATAACAAGTAACGCAGAACAGTGTACGAATTTTGCGACAAGGAGGTTCTACAAGTTTTCAGGCAAACAAAGCTCGCTTCTCTCGACAGTAAGCGGCACTTCGCGTGAACCAACTTTCCATCTAAATTAACAAGAATTCTTCATCCGTCGTCGCAATGCTGTCGACTTAAGTTACCCAATCCTCGTCTACGCAGAAAGCTCTTGCCAAGCGACTCACCATAGCAACGTCCAACTGCACGTTCAAGTCTATTGGGTCGTCTGCATCGTCCGAATCGGAGGCGCCGAAAGCGCTGCCGTTCATTGAATCTGGAACTGAAGCTACTGAAACGGAAGGTCTACATGATAGAGGCGCTAACCGTCGAATGCCACGTCGAACCTTTCTTGTACGTACGCACGAACCTGCAGGTCAAAGTGGACAACAAACTTCTTAAGAACGTACAACCGTTGTTTACCATTGTCTCGGGTGCATCGAGACCCCAAGCAAGATTCCTGATGCTACTTTCAGAAACCGGGTGCTCTTCCTGTTCAATGAAATGGTCAATCGCTTCAATTTGCTCATCAGACAGCTCTAGAAAACAGTCCATTAAAACACGCTGCAACAGGACGACCTTACAACAAACAAATGTAACCAGTTAGAACTGCATACTCGAACTCTGCTCGAAAAGTATCCATTGCAATAACCATGTGTGATAATACAATCCAACCTACCGAGGTAAGATGAATTCACAAAGGAGTCAACGCTGCCGGCATACGCCATTTCATCGTCAGAGGACACGCCGAACGACCCTAAGGAGGTCAACAACATCAAGAAGGCAATGGAAACATGCCCTTACCATCCAGAGTTTGGGGATCAATCGGCAAATGCACTTTTCCCGACTTCTCACGTTTATGAAACCACGACATCACCTAGAAAATTCTTAATGCAGTAACATGTTACATAACATCTTAGAAAACCAAATGCGGGTCTTTAGTATTAGTGTCCCGTAAATATACAGTAACCGACGGCGGTAAACAAGAAAATGCAGGTACAATTAGCAAACTAAACATGACGTAATTCTCTTGGCACTGCGCGGCTGTTCCCTGCTTAAAGCGATACCTATGGGGCGCCATGTAAAGCCATATGGATAGATTGGCACAGTTAGCATTATGTGAAGTCAGAAGGCAACTCCTTAGTGCCAATTCTGGAGGAAATCCCTTTCCGTCCTTACCTAAGCTTAAGCCTTAATTTCACACCTACAGCTTTACCCTAAGCTCGTTTAAGGCATGAAGACAGACTGCTGGCTGGGGTTAAGGAACATTGGAACATACTGCTTGTTAGTGACCTGGCGAATTCTGTAACGGTGGGAAGACAACCATAGGGCTGCCTATAAGCGAGTTTATGGGACGCAGGACGCACTAGCAGTACCGTGTTAAGACCGCTAGACAATGATCAACGCGCGTCAGGTCACTAAGAAGCAGTATGTTCGAATGCTCCTTAACCCCAGTCAGCAGTCTGTCATCATGCCTTACACGAGCTTAAGTGAAAACGTAGGTGTGAAATTAAGACCTAAACTTAGTTAAGGACGGAAAGGGATTTCTTCCAGAATTGGCACTAAGGAGTTGCTTTTTCACTTCACATAATGCTAACTTTGGCAACCAATCCATATGGCTTTACATGGCGCCCCATAGGTATCGCTTTAAGCAGGGAACAGCCGCGCAGTGCCAAGAGAATTACGTCATGTTCACTTACGGCTCCATTTTTATTTTCACTAACTGTACCTGCATTTTATTGTTTACCGTCTTCGGTTACTGTGTGTTTACGGGACACTAATACTAAAGACCCCAAATGCGTCTTTCTGCTAATCAATTACCGCACTGTACGCTCATTTAACTGTCATCAAATACCAGTAATCCTCGCAACATCTGACGTGAAAAATGCAAACATGAATTCGCTTCAAAAATCGTCTGCCTTCGCTAACGTAAAGCCTACATCCCTGAGAGCAGAAATTATGCAACAATAATTTCAATAACGTAGTATGAAATCCACCCGCAACAGTAATGCACAACGATTTTATGCAAACACAAACATTTTCTAGGACTGGGTTTAAATCCTATAGGTTTCATTCAGATTTGCACTACGAATCACTAATGCAACATTAAACTATGTACCCGTTTGGTTGAAACCTGCAATTCGCTAGCCAACTGTGAGCACTCGGCAAATGAAGGCAATCCAGCTTTGTTGTAGTAGTGCAGGAATTCCGTCAACTGTATAGGCGAGAAGCGGGCAAACAGTTCACCTAAAAAACAATGCAAAACGTTTTTCGCCTTCACACCGATTTCGATCGTCAGAAGAAGCTAATGAGAGCATCGTTACCCAGAAATGGGGTAATTTCCACCCAAAATACGACATCTTCCGCAAAAATCAATTCTTTTTGCAACACATACGAACTGTATGACCAAAAGGAGGTTTAAAGAGCGATGACTCACGTTCGCCTAAGTGGGCTCCGATTCCCAAAGCACTTTTGCGCAGTCGATGGCGACGATGAACAAACCAATTGGTTATCTAAACAGCGCATACGCCTTGCCGACGAACTGTGGTGTACGTAAAGTAGTTGCCTGTTGGCCAACCTGACTTTCCGAAAGATTTAGCTCCTCGCAAAGGACCGCCTGTTCGGCTGCGCTGATGTACTTTTTCTTCTCAAAGGTCATAGCCAACCTGTCAAGCTGTCGCTTAGTGAGCAGCTGCCTGAAGTGCGCAAATAGAAATGGAAGCAAAATTTTTTTCTTACTTGCTGCTCGAGAACTTCTTCGAAGTCGACGTGCTTGTGCTTGAAACAGGCGACGAAGATATGGAATACTTGGCCACTGAAGTCGGTGGATACGCTGAACGATGGTCGGCCCTCTGTCAAAGGATATCGTGGTTGATAGCTACCTTTCTCAGTCCCATGGAGTCCTATAAAGTTGTTGCGGGCTCGACGCTTTTCATTGAACCAACAGGATATCTAAAACAGTAACAGACAATGCATGGTATGTTTGCGTAACGCTTTGGAGCTGCACGTTCGACACAGGCAATCTAGCTTTATACGTTTCGAGGAAACATCAGCGATGTTTAAACCGTCAGCTTTACTGAAGTGTGGTATACGGTAATCCCCGTTTCTGGTGAAAAGCTTTTTTATTGTGCAGAGCTTTCGGGCACGATCTTGCGCCCGTCATCAGTGCAAGGTTAGTGACCACCGTCCAAGTTGATCAGTTGGTCTTCAGGCACTCCTGCTCAGCCGACTTAGGCAGGTGCTACATCAGTTGGGTCCTATCTGAGACCGCGTCGACTTCGCAAACCGCCCTAGTCAGCCGTGTAGAAGCACGATCTTCCCAACTGACCGCCCCGGACAGTGCCAGAACAGTAAATGACAGCGGTGGCATCTTTCTAACGAAACCTATCAAAGTTCGGTAGTTTAAACCGATTCGAGTTTAAACTATCGAACTTTGATAGGTTTCGTTAGAAAGATGTCACCGCTGTCATTTACTGTTCTGGCACTGTCAGGGGCGGTCGGTTGGGAAGACCGTGCTTCTACACGGCTGACTAGGGCGGGTTGCGAAGTCGACGCGGTCTCACATAGGACCCAACTGATGTAGCACCTGCCTAAGTCGGCTGAGCAGGAGTGCCTGAAGACCGACTGACCAACTTGGACGGTGGTTACTAACCTTGCACTGATGACGGGCGCAAGATCGTGCCCGAAAGCTCTGCAAAATAAAAAGCTTTCCACCAGAAACGGGGATTACCGTGTACCACACTTCAAGATTTGAAAGATACCCCGCACAAAGAAGAAGAGAACGTCAGCTTTACTATTATAATTGGCTAACCGATACAGTACAGATTGGATGCACGGTCGAAGACGAATAGATCTTAAGATGCTGCATAATTTTGAGCTTACGTTCACACCCAAAAACCTAAAGCCGAGTGATCTGCTGTTCAACTGGCTCAACTTCACGAATCTTAAGGTCACCCACGCGCGATCTGCAGTTACGGAAACTTCATTTGGGCCACTTCAACAATCATTTAAAATATAATAGAATAAAGGATTTCTAACGGGTCTAAGTTTCATTGTATTCAGACACGGCAGAATAACCCGTGGTATGAATGTATCTTTATTGATACAGCGAAGCTTTCGGGACCTACCTTGGTCCCGCCATCAGCGCAAAAAATGTGCAACCTTTTCTGTAAAAACAACGGTCGCGAATGGCAAAGAGATAACGTCTAATGTGCAAGTTATTTTAAACCTGCACCCATATATTCACTACTTTAAACTGGTACTTCGAACTCCAACATTCTATCCAGTTTGGGTTCTTCCTCCTTCATAAAGACCCAACCATAGGGACCAAAACCTTATCATATGCGTGGTTTACTCCACGAAGGCACAACCTGTCTTGAACGCCACAACAGACCAAACTCCATCCCTTCATCCCTGTTTATACATGTTGTGGCGGATGTAAAAAGCCTCCTTGATTTTCCTAATGTTATAGTCCTGTTCATGTCCCGAAATCGAACAACTGGTTTGGCTAAGCGCTAGCGGGAGATCCACAGAATGCCCTACCCAAGCCGAGGCATTCACAGCATCCTTCATGATGTCGCCTGGATCTCTCCTCTGTGGCCTCACTCTTGATTCAACGATTTCCCCTCTCAATCTCTTTTCCGCGTTCTTGTACCTTGTCACTGCCATTTTATGTTCTTTCAGTCTATGTGGCAAATTGTGTCTTGTTTCTCCAATATATATTGCTCTGCAACTGCAATTCAAGCTGTAGACTACACCTGGTCTTCTGTCTGACTGGATTTTAACCTTGTGAGAATGTAAAATGAACCTAAGGTTGGGTTAAAGATTGGAGCTTTTGTAACGGTGTAATGATACATGAGTCTTGATGGTACGACTTTCACCGTTAATCTTAACGGTGAAAGTCGTACCATCAAGACCTAAGGTTGGGTAGGGCTTTTGAATGCAATCGTGTAACCAATACTTCTGGCGATCTTCCGAATTTTCTCCCCAATACCCGAATAGTAGGGTATGCAAATTGTTTGCATTCCTGTATCTCTTGCTTGTCTCTTACTAAAATCAAGGTTCTTCAGTCTTAACAATCTTTCTCTGATAGTGGCCTCAACGAAATTCTTTGGATAACTGTTTTGAAGTAAAGTCTGCCTTATATGTTTGATTTAATCCCCCAAGTATTCATTATCGCAAAGAAAATACGCCCTGTCAACCATTCCCGTAATAATCCCCTTTTTTTTACGTTCAAACGGTGGTTAGAAAAGAAATTTAAATATCTCTCCGAATTCTTTGGTTTTCGAAACACCTTGGTCTTCACATGTCCCTGATCCCGTATGACTAAAGCGTCCAGGAACGCCAGCATTCCGTTCTCTTCTCTTTCCATTGCAAAAATGATTTTACCAGGAAAAAGGAAATTCAAGTGCTTAAGGAGGGTTGCTTCTTTGCCCTCTTCGATTATGACAAAAATGTCATCCACATAATGTTTGAACATCTTTATACCAAACCCAGAAAAACCGTCTGGGAAAGCAATATCCTGCAAATGTTCCATGAAAATTTCTGCCATAACTGGAGAAAGCGGACTACCCATAGGAGCTCCTTTCTTTTTGCGAAAAATAACTACCATTCCAATGGAAGTAATTCCCTTCCTCCAAACAAAACTTGACCAGCTGTGTCAGATGGAACGGGTTGAACTTGGTTCTTTGTTTTAAATTTTCGTCCTTAAATAACGAATCAAAAATGATATTGCAAGTGTATCCCAAAGGTACACTGGTGAACAGGTCTTTGACATCGTAGCATACTAAGATGTCACCAGTCCGAAGACCTACCATCCTCACCTCTTTCACAAATGAGGAAGAGTTATCTGTGTGAGAGGGATGTGACCCAGTGAGTGGACGCAATACTTCCGCTAAGAACCTGCAGAGATCTCTAACGACCCCTCGGCCGTTTGCTATTATCGGTCTAAGAGGAACTCCAACCTTGTGAATTTTTGGTAAGCAAAACAATTTCGGAGGCGAAAGGTTCATGGTGTACTTATGCCTCTTAATGAATCCAGAAATCTTCTCTTCCCTAGTTTTATCATAAAACCGCGACAAAACCAAGATTAGATGTTTCCTCACCTCATCCGTCTGGTCTTTTTTTATCGGTGTGTAAGCTTCGGTATCTAAAATACCTTTCACGTTTTTGTTAAACATTTCTTTACCTAGGATGACCATCACATTACCCTTATCTGCTTTCGTAATCAAAATGGATTCATCTCTTTTTAAATCCTTAATGACACGATTTTCTAACCGTGTGAGGTTCAAAGCTGGGCGATATTTCTGGTGGGTAATGCAGTTAGCTAGCAGGGACCTTAATGCATCAGACTTCAGCCTTTCATCATTCCTAACCCCATTCTCCACCCTGCTGATTAGATCCAGATACTCAATCTTTGGAGGCGTGGGCACGAAATTTAACCCTTTGGCAAGAACTTTTCTCTCCTCCAGGGTAAGACTTCTGGAACTTAGGTTCACAACGATTTTCTCCAGGTCTGGTGTACCACACTTGTTCTTTCGACTAATCTTACTGCAGAATTCCCATGACCTTGAGCAGATCAACCTGTTGGATTTCTTTTCCAAAACGTCATATTCCCTCCATATGAAATCAAATATATAAGGCAGACTTTACTTCAAAACAGTTATCCAAAGAACTTCGTTGAGGCCACTATCAGAGAAAGTTTGTTAAGACTGAAGAACCTTGATTTTAGCAAGAGACAGGCAAGAGACACAGCAATGAAAACAATTTGCATACCCTACTATACCTGTATTGAGGAGAAAATTCGGAAGACCGCCAGAAGTATTGATTACACGATTGCATTCAAAAGCCCTACCCAACCTTAGGTCCATTTTACGTTCTGACAAGGTTAAAATCTAGTCAGACAGAAGACCAGGTATAGTCTACAGTTTAAATTGCAGTTGCGGAACAAGATATATTGGGGAAACAGGACACACCTTGCCACATAGACTGAAAGAACATAAAATGGCGGTGACAAGGTACAAGAACGCGGAAAAGAGATTGAGAGGGGAAATCGTTGAAACAAGAGGGAAGCCACAGAGGAGAGATCCAGGCGACATCATGAAGCATGCTGTGAATGCCTCGGCTTGGGTAGAGCATTCTGTGGATTGCCCACTAGCACTTAACCAAACCAGTTGTTCGATTTTGGAAGATGAACAGGACTATAACATTACGAAAATCAGAGGCTTTTTACATCCGCCACAACATATCAGGGATGAAGGGATGGAGTTTGGTCTGTTGTGGCGTTCAAGACAGGTTGTGCCTTCGTGGAGTAAACCACGCATATGATAAGGTTTTGATCCCTATGGTCAGGTCTTTTTATGAAGGAGGAAGAACCCAAACTGGATAGAATGTCGGAGTTCGAAGTACCAGTTTAAAGTAGTGAATATATGTGTGCAGGTTTAAAATAACTTGCACATTAGACGCTATCTCTTTGCCATTCGCGACCATTGCTTTTACAGAAAAGGTTGCACATAGTCTTGCGCTGATGACGGGACCAAGGCAGGTCCCGAAAGCTTCGCAGTATCAATAAAGATACATTCATAGCACGGGTTATTCTGCCGTTTCTGAATACAATCATTTAAAATACCAACAACAGGGAATATCTACAAGACTGAGCACTTAACGCTAAAGCAACTTTGGGCAGAAATGAAAACATCTGCCTTTGAAAAACAAGGTACTCGAAACCCATCAGTACAGCGTCTACGCTTACGTCCAGTTTTTTGAAGTACAAATACAACAGACAGTTAAACTTTAATAAAAGCTCTATCGTAACTAACGAACTTTGTCTTCGCAATGAAAAAGGTCCTAATTTCCATTGCCAACGCTCAGGATGCCTGTTGATGCATTATGCTGCAACACCTACAAGAAACCCGTAGATATTACAACATAATGCATCGAAAAATCAATAAGTAGTTCACTAGGAAAACGCGCAACACTGAATGCGTACAATTAGGAGTTCAGTCGTTTGAACAAGCTTACTCAATCTTGTATAACTTACGACACGCTGTTGATGGAATAATTCTGTTCTGAAAACCATCACTCCGCATGACGCGCGTTCAGTACAACGCGTTTTCCTGACAGGTTGTTCATTCGCTATTTCGTACACCTTTTGTCGCATGTATGGCGAACAACGAATATTAGGCCATTTTGTAGAAGGAAACCAATGGGACTTCGTTATATTGGCAAAAAAGAACATGACTGCAAGCAATCACCTAACTGAGATCAATTTACCTAATTCATCAGTTAAACATCATTACGCAAAATAATTTTTCATAGATCATTTCTGTGAAGTGAACAGCTGAAAAGGACATTTGTCCTACTTACTCGATGAATGCTAACGTGAAACTCCTCGGCCAAACTGCGCTTCACGTCCGTCGACGGGTACCTGTTAACCGCAAATAACCGAAGAAGCTTCTCCCGTTGACTCGGACTGAATCGGTGCATCGCTTAACGAAAAGCAACGGTGCGCAAAACCTTGCGCGCCGAAAGATCAATCAGTGAACATACGTCTGTAGCCCCCGTCCTCTGTAAGCGTTCGCAAGAGGGAGCCGCGGTAGTTCTTCTAAAATATAGACAGCCGAAGATAGAGCATACCGAACGAAGCGAACAATGTTAGCGAGACTTGAACAAAGGAGGTACCTTTGAGCGCAGGTTTCTCTTCACCTCGGCGGTAGAGCCTGACTTTGCCGAAGACATTTTGGACAACCGAAAACCGGTTATCGCAAAGGTTCGGGCTTCGTAATCGTTCTGCTAATTTGAATTAGCTGCACAGAGGGCCAACGGAACTCACGTAGCGGCGGAAGGCCACGGAGACCTCTTGGCAACACCCTTCCTGGATACAATACGACCTTCCGGCGAAATGATATATAGGTAGAGTTTACAGTAACTCATTCAGGTATTTCAAGTTCGACCATCCGGAGGCTGTCGCAACTTGCGAATGCCGTGTTGTCCTTGTGGCTTGCTCTTCCAAAAGGTAATGTGAAGATTTACAGTCACTGCGGGTGATCAGTCCTTTTGCAGAATACCGCTGGGCGGAAAAGCACAGTTCCTAAAATGCTGCAGGACTTCGATGGTAACTTACTTGCGGGAAACTGCTGCAGTTAGCCAAAAGAATTCTCCTTCCAACACCGACGGCAATATTTGCGTGTTATCGTTCAGCGATGAGTAAGTAAAAATTGGTTATGTAAGACGTGGGCGAGTTAGGATGACGAGTCGCAGTAAGGAAAACAGTACCTGGGGGTCGAGAAGGGACGGTCGGTATGTTGGTGTTGTCGCGTGTGTGTCGAAGTTGAGTGAATGTTAAACGTGTACATTGTGAGTGTTACAAAATGGCGCAGCGGACAGGATCAAGCCTGGAAGGTACTGTTAGCCAAGCAGGACGGCTCAATCCGATTGTGTGTTGATTACCGAAAATTGAATGAATTAACGAAAAAGATGCGTACCTGTTACCCAGAATAGATGAAACATTGGATTCCTTTTCCGGCGCTCGTTTATTTTCGACGATCAATTTGTGGAGTGGTTACTGGCAGGTCGAACTAGACCCGGCTGCAAATGAGAAAACAGTGTTTATTGCGCGTGATGGGTTGTTCCAATTCACCGTCATGCCTTTTGGGCTGAGTGGTGCACCTGCAACTTTCCAGCGGCTTATGGAACTTATCCTTGCCGGTTTAAAGTGGGAGTCTTGCCTGCTTTACCTGGATGACGTAATAATCTTCAGGCGCACGTTTGAAGAACACTTGAAGCGTCTTGGAGAGGTACTGCAACGTTTTCGCCAATCGGGACTAAAAATTAGTCCTTCTAAATGTCGATTTCTTCACATGGAAGTCACGTTATTGGGCCACTCGTTATCAGCTGCAGGTATCAAACCGGAGCCGAAGTTAACGAACCGCATTCGTAAGTATACAACTCCAACACGTGTCTGCATGAGTTACAAAGTTTCCTTGGTCTCGCTGCATACTATCGGCGTTCTGCCGAAACCGCGGCACCATTATACCGACTCACTCAAAAAGATACGGCGTTTGTGTGGACGGAAGAAGCTGCATCTGCGTTCCGTTGTCTTCGGAATGCATTAACGTCCGATTCAGTTTTGCGTTTTTCCGACTTTGACAAGCCTTTTGCTTTGGACACAGTAGCACTGCAGTAGGCGCCGTGCTGTCGCAGTTGGATCAGGAGGGTCACGAGCACCTCGTGGCATTCGCCAGCCGCACCCTACCTCAAGCTGAACAAAAGTACTGCGTTAATGAGACGTGAAATGTTAGGTGTCGTTACCTTTGTCCAGCACTTCGCACCGTCCCTCCAGAATGAGTTTGTCCTTCGAACTGACCATGGTTCGTTACAGTGGCTCCAGTCTTTTAAGGGCCCTGATGGCCAGATGGCAAGATAAGCTCCAACGCTTTCGATTTAGGGTTACGCACCGTCCTGGAAAGGACACCAACGCGGACAGCCTGACCCTTGTATTCTGCAAACAATGTGGCCACAGTAGCGAATGGCTGATGGATACAAGACTACAGAGATGCGGAAGGCGATCCAGATCAGTTGGAACGCGTTCTTAAAGTCCGCAGAATATCACTGGCAGAATTGTCTGAGCTTTTTGGCTTGTTTAGGGTTTGGGGGCACCCTGTCGTAGATGAAACTGCAAGTTGCCAAAAGGTCAAGAAGATAGGAAAAGCACGAATTTGTCCTAATCGTCAGACGATGCAAAAACTTTGAGGCCTGTTTCACAAAGCAAATCTACCTCGTACGCCAAGAGGGACTATGGCCAAAACTATACTGTGCTAAGTACAAAAATCGTACTGCCACTATGCGAAATGACAATTACACTGGATAGATTATTGAAAAAGAAGTTCTCTGGATGATTGGATGGACATTGTCTTATGCAAAGATTTTGTGTTCAATTATTGCTTTGACTTCACGCAATTGCTGGATGACAAATCCATATCCATGTACCTGCCAAATTGGGATAGTGTGTATGATCCCTCCGTTTTGGGATGCATACCTCCGAAAGGAACGTTCTCGCGGAGATTGATCCTAGAACTGCTTCAGCGTGAAAATCTTGATGCGAGGAATATTCTCCATCGAATCACGGCTCGGCAGATTCCAGATGAATGGTTCTTGCTTGGCGTTCATGCTAAGGAAAGGGAGCTCAAAACTGAACCAAGGTTTTTCGTGATGGTGGTCTTAGAAATGAGACTGTACTTCTGTGTAACTGAGATGAGTGTGGCGGACGCAATGTTTAAGTATTTACCACAGCAAACTATGATGAATGACGGAACAGGTCAACTGGGAATGGGTGCGTAACTTGTCTAGCATCCCATGGCCAGACACAGACGGCGAGGCGGAGGCAGGAATTGGAGCGCTTGCAGATCAGGCGCTAGCGACCGATGCCAAAATGGTGGTGTGTCCATCTGTTTTCCTTAATGATGCACAAGGAACGACTTCTGCTGAGAAAACTGCTGCTTTTGCACTTTATAGTGCATATTCAACCATTTTGCGGATCTCCCCTAACGCAGACATCAGGAACCTGAATCTCAAGGAGCAGTTTTTCTTCTGTGCCGTCCTTGTAATATGTAAGCTTGGTTTGTTGTCCTTCGAGGACGAGCTTCTCGAGATCCCGAGCAGTGACTTTGTCTGTCAGCACGGATTACCGGAGGTTACCGACAGTAGCCACAAATCTGTTATGACTTACGTCACTGCGGACAGAATTCAGCAGGTTTTCTGTCTGATTATCGGTACAAAAATCAATTTCTTCAGTACCAACCACCACACTGGTCAGGGTATGCCGACTGCATATATCCGCAAGCTGATCAGTGCATGCCCGGCTTGGGCTGATGTCCTGACTAGCGAGAGCTACGGCGGTTCAGTGCATCCCGTTCATCAGATCGGGCATTGGGCCAGTACCAAGGATATTTTCCGGATCCTTGGACTGGCCAACGTCAAGGACACTTTCAAGCCTCTCACTTGGCCCACGTCGACGTTTAAGGTCTCTGACGACTTTAAAATCAGGGTCAGGAGCATGCCGGCCGGCTGCGCCAAGCTGGGATTAGTCGTTGCCGGTGCCCGTTCTTTGGCGCACAGCGATTTGGCGCAGTTCGTTCCTGAATTGACCATGTTGACTAAAGTCTATGAAATATATCGCGAGGTCTTACAGGATCCATTACGGTACCACGTCGGGAGTCGGTACTTGACCGGTTTTGAGCAAAGCACCGAGCCGGCTGCCCTTGCTGATCTCTGGTTTGGGAGAGTGGGTACCTACATATATTAAGCAAACTATGACATCATTGGTGGCTGATTTAACGGCACGCCTGTTGACTATAATTGGCAAGCATTACATTCCTCGACGATGTGTGCCAGTTGTTATCAACATTGACTTTGAAAAATGGAATTTACGTTGGCGCGAGTCTACAACGAATGGCATTTCCGAGGTGGTCGATTGCCTACTTGGAACGCCTCGTCTGTATACCTTCTTCCACGAATGTCTTCGAAAGTCAATGTTCTATCTGGTATCCCGATTACATCCACTACAGGGTATCAACTTGTCCAACCGTACTTCTCCACGAGTCCGATGAACTCTGGTTTGACGACGAATCGGGAAAAGAGGGTATACGCCAAAAACGTTGGACTATGATAACCATAGCCACTCTACTGTATGTAGAAACATTGCCAGGCGTGAACAGCATCATTACCGGTCAAGGAGATAATCAAGTCATAATCGCTTCATTCCCCGTTGCACCAGGAATGACTGTTGAAAAATATGTGGACTTTCACGGTGATGAGTTGAAAGAACGTGTTGGAAACTATATGGACGTTTTCATAGACTTTTGATAACATAGGTTTACCTGTGAAGAAGGAGGAAAGCTGGGTGTCTAGGCCTATTTGCATATGGCAAGGACTTCCTCCATGAAGGTGCATATCTCCCAATGAGTGTCAAACGATGCTCAAGGATTACGGCCGATGTGAATGATGTATTTCCAGTGGGTTGGAAATCACATGTCTACCATCTATTCAGCCGGACAATCTGCATGCCCAAAAGGGTATGACATTTTCGTCCTCTTTCGGATCGCAGCTTCCAAAGCCATGCTGTACTTGTTTGGTGCTTCTAGATCAGTGTTTCTCAACCTTTTCCGCGCTATCGCCCCCCAGTACCTTGCCGTCGCCCCTTATCGCCCCCTTGACATCACAATCGTCCAGGTGCTCTGATTGGCCCCCTTACGGCCTACGGAAAACAGGCTGGTTTATTGTTAGTACTTTATTTCCCTGCTATGACGTCACATGTATACAAGAAATTTTTGTAATGAAGGATGAGTTTCAATTCAGGACTTTATTTCATGCACGCACAATTTCGTTCAGCATATGAACTTTAGAAAAAATTAGTGAAAAGCCTGATACTGTCGAAACGAAATTAGTTTCTGGATGTCAGGCTGAAAGCTGGTCAGCCGCAAAAGCAGGCCACCACGTTTCGCTATTTGCAACCGGCTTCTCTTTTTGCTCAGACGGTGTGTTACCAGGCTATACCCTCTTTCCATTAAATACGATGAGGGAAACGTGGTAAGCAACTTTTTTACAACAGTCCATAGGCGAGGATATAAGTTAGGTATTTGTGGTTGAAGCCAGAAAGGTCAGTACCCGTTTTTAAATTTGGGCTTCAACTCTTCGTTTGTATGCAACTCGACCAATTCTTCTATGTCGACCGCTGCATTCTCAGCACAAGGAAACGGTTCTATCACCGGATTTCCATACATAGAATATCTTCAAAGCATACTCGTAATTCTTGGTGTAGCATGTTTAAGTGGTCACAGTCGGCGTCCTGATCACGAATTTTTGCAATCTCTTTCATTTTGCAAAGATTTGGAAACTGGTGAAACATGCCTTGTGCTAGGTTACCTTCAAACATTTGCAACTTTGTAATGAATGCGCTTATAACGCCTTTCGTCTTGACCAAATTGAGATTGTCTCCTTGCGAAAGTAGATTCAGTTCATTGAACTTGAAATATAAATCAGGTAGGTGAGCAATGTCACCTTGAAGCTGTTTTAAATTTTCGTACAGGAACACATGCTCTTCGAAAAATTTCAAAACAGTTTCAAAAACCGCATAAAGATGGTTAGGTGCATTGCCCTGGATAACCGCCGTACTTCAGAATGGAACAGGAGGCAATTGTACTCTTCGTCGTTTTCGTCGCATAATTTGCCAAACAACATAGCATTCAAAGACTTATTTTTGATTTTGTTAATCGCTGTAATGGCATATTGGAGTGAACAATGCAGTCGACTGCTCAGGTGCTTTGCAACCAAATGCTGCCTGTGTATTATGCAGTGCACAGTCATTACATTTGGTATAGCCTGCTTCAAGTAGGCAAGAAATCTTCGCTGATTTCCCAGCATTGACGGTGCTCCGTCAGTTGCAACGGATATTATATTTGTAGGAGGTATTTCTTTCTCCGCTAGAAAGCTTATCAAAACAAAAAACGTGGACTCTCCTTTCGTGTCAGTTTTCAACTGTCGAGCAAATAACAAATCGTGTACCAAATTGTCATCATGCATAAATCGAACGTAAACTAGGAGCAACGCCTCATTACCAGGCAAGATTGATTCATCACGTTGCAATGAAAAGTGCGTTCTCCTCAGGATGTTGCACAATACGTCTTCCACATCTTTACGCATTTGATCAATGCGACGTTGGACTGCGTCATTGCTCAAGGGAATCTTTTTAACTATGTCAGCGGCCGGTTTATGTATGCAACACTGTTTTACAACTTCGCTTATTACTGGAAGCAATAGTTCCTCACCAATAGTGTGCGCTTTCCCAGTCTTTGCAATCAAAAGTGAAATGTTGTAAGATGTGCGCAAACCATCAGAATCTTCTACTTCGGATGTTGAAGGGAACGGATTTGTCAACTTCGGCTGCTTATTTAGCTTGTTACGAAGCGATTGAAAATATAACAAATCTCTATCTGCTTCGTCTGGATGCAGCCTGGTTAAATGGTCCATCAACCTCGACGGTTTCATTGCCTCGTTCGAAAGTACCTTCTCATATATTAGGCGCATGGGTAACTGTCTGTTACTACGAGAAGGAACGAAACCATATTTCAAGTAGTCTGAGCTGTATTGCCTGCACTTTCGTTTCGATTCCGTCATTTCAGAATCTGTAGAAATCTATTTCATTTGAATGGGGATTAGCTATTTTGAAAATTCGATTGAATCTATCTAAACTACTTCCGAAGGAATGTTCCTTCACAGTTATTTTTTAAAATTTGCATCCCTACTTACGTGGCCCTAACTTCTCTCTTATTTTAACTTGCATGGTTAAGGATGTGATAATAGTTGCTACTTTTAAAATTTCAATATTAAGTCTATTGCTTAACTGCTCAATTCCCTATCATTTGCCATTAAATTTACATAAGACACTGCATTAACGTGAAATGTGACGTCAGATATAAGCGTAACCGCCAAGTTAGAAGCTTTCTGGATGAGGACGGTCGGCTAACACCAGCTTAACAGAGAAAGAATAGCACAGAAAATCATGTCAGCCAAAGCGCAAAGAAAGCTGAACAACAAGAATCATCTGTAAGTAGAACGTGGTGGAGGCAGCATACAGAAAGGTTGAGAATAGCTTTGATCAGATGCGCCTTCCTGAGTAGGACTCTGATTATGCCGTGTGAAAAGCTTGTCACCAATAAAACGGTCGACAAACGATAGCGAGCACGATTTGCATTGTCGTTTAGTGTGAGTGAGTTATTCTTGCTGCCGGCAGCGTATGTGACTGAATGGTAGACGTGACATTCGTACTTACATTTCAAATCTCACCGTATATGTGCGTCCGAAGCAAGATACCAGTCGATTGTCTCCTAAATGCACAACAGCCATGTATTGCCCCTTCAATTTTCTATTGCCCTCTTCAAGTTGCCATCGCCCCACCCGGTCCTCTATCGCCCCCCTTTATCGCCTCTCCGCTTCCATCGGCCCCCTAAAATCTCACATCGCCCTCTTGAGAAACACTGTTCTAAATCATCAGCCGATGCATGCATTTCGTGGGCAGCCCATAAGTCGGACAATACTACTTGCGAAACAGATTCTGCATGAGGCTCATTACAAGTCAAAAATTCATCATCCATTTAACAAAAGCTTCAAAGTCGACTCCTGGGAATATTCCCGCAATGGTTGTACTGTCTGAGGAGGCTGTAATGACTGTTTTACGGCTTGTAACAAATCCAGCTTTTTGGAGCCATTTCTTTATTGTTCCTGGCTGTACATTGTTCCTTCTGTTGATCACCCTGTGGAGGGCAAAACACACGGTAATTAATAGCCTGTGTCTCAATTATGGTGGTCAAAGTACAACGTACGGAATTTGTCAACATATAGAGTTAACTCTCCTATGCTTGCCAATGGCGAATCAACAAACCATAAAAGTGCAGTCAACGTGAAGTTGGTAGTCAACTTATAGTGGTTGTTAACCTTGCAGATTCCACTGTACAGGTAGTCCTCGCTTTACGTCACTTTGCTATACGTCGTTTCGCTATATGTCGCTCACGGAGAAGACTGGCATGTTACAAAAGACCCTCAGTTTCTGTCTACTAGCTGTTGTACAGTGTAAGTGATAGGAACAGTGTTGTTGTCGGTTTGGTTTTAACGTGTTTATTTTTTATCTCCTTTGTGATCCCATGTGTATACTGTCACTTATTATTTTTGAACACTTACTGCTAGATTTACCTTTGTTTTAATGAGTCCCAAACGTTCACTATCTGCCCCTAACGGGGGCGTCCCCAAAAAGGAAAGAGAAGGAGTGACATTAGTGACCAAACTAGAAGTTATACAGAGATCTGCTGATGGGCAGTGAAGTGTGAATATTGCTGAAGTTCTTGGTTTACTGCCAACTATTGTACGAACGATTTGTAGTAACGCTGTGAAGATTGAGGCTTGAGCTCAAACCATAAAGTCTGTTCAAGGTAGCACCTTAACTTGTAACAGAAGTAAGACAATGGAAGAAATGCAGAGCCTTTTAAGCAAACAGAATAATAATGACCGCATACAAATGCTACATTTTTACGAATCTGAAGACTGCATGTCTTGTAACGGGTATGTAGTCCTTCATTGATGGTTGTCACGGATTTTTCCCGTTTTTTGGCTTTTAAGTATCTGTAAGTATACTGAAGCGATCTCCCTACCAGCAGATGGATGAGAGTGGTTACTAGAAAGAACGCAAACAGCACACGTAGGTAACCGTATGTAACCGTATATTTCGGAACGCTCGAGTTCCGTCGTCAGCGGTGGTAGAGAGGTGGAATTACTCCGTTGTGGGGATTAAATAGGCATAGAGTCCCAAACGTTCCGTCCTATGCCGTCCTATGAATCATTTGATACTTATAGATACTTAAAAAAGCCAAAAAGCGGGAAAAATCCGTGACAACCATCAATGAACATTTTTACGAATATAAGAATAAACGTGTGTGGCAATAAACGCTGGACGGTCTTTGAAAGTCTCAGCAAACCAGGGAACAGATTCATCAGAACTTGATTTAACGATCATCTAGTTCTTATTTGAGTATCCTAAAGGTACTTGTTTTAGCGTTTGAATTTAATAGTTTAATGCATCACAGTTCAAAGGTTCGGTAACGTTTTTTGACTATAAATATGTCGCAGAACGTAACTCCCTCGTGTACTATTTGTGTAATTGCAAAAGTGATTTCGTTTTATACGTCACATCTCTAGGAACGCATCTACGACGTTAAGCGAGGACTACCTATGTCTTTTAAAAGTTCTGTTCCAACAGGTATGTGCATTTCTGCGGAGCAACTAATATACACGGATTTTCCCCCGTTCATTGAATGCTTATATATATATATATATATATATATATATATATATATATATATATATATATATATATATATATATATTAGGTCGTTGCATAAGTTTTTGCTGTTTTCAATCCGCAAATTTAAAGCTAAATATCTCGGCAAAGAATAAACTTTATTAATCGAAATAAGAACCATCACAATCTACACATTTCTGCCAACGACTCGCTAAGGCATTTATTCCAGTAGCGTAGAAGTCCGGAGTCTTAGAGGCAATGAACTGCTCGAAGGCAGTTTTTGCTTCCTCTTGATTTTTAAACTGTCTCCCACTCAGGAAGTGATCCAGGTGCTTGAAAATATGATAATCCGTGGGCGACAGATCTGGTGAGTACGGTGGGTGAGGAAGAGTTTCATAGCCCAGGTGGTGCAGTTTCTGGACTGTCATTTGTGAAACGTGGGGTCTGGCGTTGTCGTGCAGCAGAATTGGACCCTTCCGATTTGTCAATGCAGGACGTGTACGCTGTAATTTTTCATGCATTTTTCCAGTTCGCTGCAGTATGTCTGCGCAGTAACTGTTTCACCAGGCTTGAGGATATTGTAGTGGATAATACCAAACAGTAAGCATTACCTTCTTTTGGTGGACATCCGGTTTGGGAAAACGTTTGGGAGCCGCACCTTTATCCAGCCACTGCGATGATCGCCGCCGATTGTCGTACAATATCCACTTTTCATCGCAGGTAACAATTCGTGCCAAGAAAGGGTCGTTTTTGTTGCGCAAAAGGAGCATTGATGAAATCTCGAAACGGCGCAACTTTTGAATCTCGGTCAGTTCATGAGGTATCCATTGGTCCAGCTTCTTCCTCTTCCCAATTCGTTGGAGGTGACGACTAACCGTTGTTTTGTGAACGCCTAGTTTTTCTGCGATATCTGAAGTTGATCTCCGTGGGTCCTCTTCAACAATGGCCCTTAATTGGTCTTCATCAAGGTCACTGGGTCTCCCACTACGGTCATTATCTTCAAGGCTCTCGTTCCCACTACGAAACTTGCGAAACCACCACCGAGCTGTACCGACGCCAAGAGTACCACTGCCAAATGTCATATTAATTTTCCGAGCATCTACCGCAGCTTTAGTGCCTTGCTTGAACTCGTAAAGCAAAACTCCCCGAATTACCGTCTTGTTCATCCTCACTTTCACCGGTAAAAGAACAACAGGCTAACGAGCTTATGCAAATGAAATACGATCAATCGGTAGGTTGAAAAAAGAGCTACAAAATAATATATCATTTGCCCGGAAAAAACATACAAGCAAGAATAAAACACTATCAAACCTAAGAGCTAACAAAACAGCAAAAACTTATGCAACGACCTAATATATATATATATATATATATATATATATATATATATATATATATATGCATGTGTGTATTATGCATACACAAATTTAGCATTAACGTATAAGAAATCGATTGGAAAGATAAATGCTACAAAATGTCGATGAACTTTCTTGACACGTCAAGTTTCAACAATTAATCCAACGAGTCTTCTCATGGCTGTAAACCATGTCATCTTTGATCTTTGCTAGTTTGTAGCTTTTGCGAATGAGTCTTCTTTCGCAGCAGTCCATGTAGACAACGAGAAATGGTCATTCAGACCTCGGTCGCCGATCAGAGCGTGAACGTTTGTTTGGGGAGGCGTTCTTCAAATGCGGCTGAACATTTCCGAAACGAAAACCATAAGGAAGCGTGCAGTCGCCTACGGCAATGCTTTCTTTTAATTTTCCCATAAAGCTGACGGCCGGAACAGTCGGTGCCAGCTTGCGCACGATTAAAATCAGCGCGACAAACGGCAAATTAATAAAGTTTCCCATTTCCGCAGAGCGCGCTTGACGCCCTTGAAATTACAAATGGCATAGCCCATTGTTAGCTGATAAATCAGTGTCGCTTGTTTTCATCAATGCATCCATCAACTTTTCGGTGCTCCTTATCAGAAAACAGAGAATAGGAAGTTTTTCAGCACACTGCGTTCTAACAGGCTGCTATGTTTATTTTCGGTCGCAACCGGAATGCGTTTTGCTTATTTATATCTTATTTATTTATATTTTCATTGTATACGCAAGTGATAACATTACGGCCTTTTAAGTTATAGAGTTAACGTGGTAAGTATATACATAAAGAAATGAAGCGGCAATTATATTTTGTCAATGTTTCGAAGTGTTAAAGGACGGCAGAATAATCCGTTCATGAAAGCTTTTTTATTGAATAGCGGAGCTTACGGGACCTACCTTGGTCCCGTCCTCAGCGCAAGTCTATATGCGACCGTTCCTGTAAGAGTAACCGTCACCTTACACGAACGGTCGTATATAGACTTGCGCTGAGGACGGGACCAAAGTAGGTCTCGAAAGCTCCGCTATTCAATAAAGAAGCTTTCATGAACGGTTTATTCTGCCGTCCTTTAACACAATGAAACCGAAACCCGTCAGAAATCCATTATTCAATATTTCGAAGCATTATTCTAACTGCGTTTATTAGATTCTGCTCTGACAGTGAATAGTTCAGTTATTCGTTCACTAAATTGTACAATGGAAACAGATCATAGGCTGTCGCATTGACGTCGACGCATAATCTTTCCGTTTGATAAATGCTGCTTTCGCTAGTGAAGACAGCTCGTTCGGCCAATGCAGAATATCTTACACAAACTACCTGCTTATCAGCATTTTCTGACTCCCATATGCTGCGGTATCTATAGAAACTATGACATTCTGGCATAGAGTGCCGGAGAGTGCCGAAAGCTCTGATTCGATAAGCGTTCTATCTGTGATACTTTCTAATAACTGCCCATCCATCCGCTGGTAGGGCGTGTTTTTTTAGATCCATTACAGATACCATCAAACGGGTCGATAGCCGATAAAAAGGATATCCGAACATGAACAAGCTCGTTACAAAACACCCAGTGCTCAAACATACTCATTAGTTCTCATAACTACACGGTACTTACGGACTGTTTTCAACCCGTTAACACCAAAAGAGAAAACCTTTATTGGCGGAGCTTTCGGGAGTCGCCTTTTCCCGTCCTCAGCGCAAAAGGAATCCGCCAATAAAGGTTTTCTTTTTTTGGTGTTAACGGGTTGAAAACATTCCGTGAGTACCGAGTAGTTATGAGAACTCACGCGCCCGTTCATAGATACAGCATTTTCAACATACTCATTAGTACATTAATGGTGCTGTACACAACAATGGTCCTGAAGTGATGGATTCCCTGATGAAAAAGGAAGCACCTGCTGAATTTCCCAGATTACAGCGTACAAGCTATGGGCAACGAAACGCCGTTTTTCTGTCGTAATGCCGCTCAAAGTTTGTTTTGCGTGAATGGCCTGTTCGCGCGAAATGGCGTTTACACGCCATAGGATTTTTCTAGCAAACTTCAGCCTACTCGACGAACGCTCATTCGTCAAAATAAGTGCCAATTGGAAAAAGTATGGCGACATTTAATTTTCTCAAAGATGGTCGCACGCCAGAATGTCGGGAGCACGGGAGACCGCAAAATTTATTAGCAGTGATTTTTCAGAGCGATTGCGCAAAACGAAAAACCGGTCTACACAAAGCCCTTTTATTACTTCCTTGCGTAGTTTTTCCACTTGCTTGGTGGGATGAAAAGTGGAAGAACCTCGTGCAGCTTGTCGCAGGGAGCTAACTTTGCCGTTCCAATGCATTTCGTTGGAAGTGGCAATCAGCAATGACATGGCAACAGGATGTTCAAAGAGCAACGATAAATCAGGTAGGCAGTTTTGGAAGGATGCCTTGACGAATTTGCTTTCCGAAACGCTTGACTAAGCCGTGCGCCGTTGCTTTGCCTCGTCAAGCTTCCGGTACTATTTGCGGTAGGATCTCCAGTAGTCTCTTAAACAGAGAGCTTCATTACGCAAGCGATCAGGAACTCTGAACCATACTGATGTTACACCAACTGGAAGTAGGAAGCAATTTGCGCCTTCAGGAACGCTTTCGGACCAATCTAACGGCACATTCAGGAGCTTTACACTAAATTATTGAAATCTAGAGAGCAGCCCAATTTGAAATTGCGCACCAACTAGGGTAGGGGTCTTCGCAGCTAGTCGGGTGGGTTTCATTGCTTCTTCGAAATAGCAGCATTCCAGTTTGGGCTGGATGGAAAGTAAAAGATAAGAAACAAATGCCACTGAATTTGCATACGCATTTCTACAAATTGCGGAATTACGCTCCTCCGTCGACAGCAATGTATTATCACTACGTGCGGTCGCGCACAATTAAGTAAATGATTCACTACTTTCGACTGCTCTGAAGAGCTCCACGAATAAGTTCTCACGCTCAGTTGGGCATGATTTTGTAATTGCAGGTCGAATGAACAACTAGAACGAGTGCACTGCTGTTTCAAGTCAAAACATATTCAAGGCCACCGTAAGCAAGCATAGTACGGCAGCTGAGGTCCTGTGAGAAAGTAATATTCTTCAATCAAGGCTGCATGTTGAACGCAACGTTGCACTGCAATGACGCGGTAGAAGCCAGGTTGCCATGCCATAATATATTTGAAGCAGTTTCGCCGAATAGCGCTAACGACCGCAGAAATATTAATATGTGAACAGAAGGAACGTCGCGGCGGAGGATACCTTCTTGATTTTAGGTTCTAAGCTAGCGGCTTTGCATTGTTGGGACTATTCGTCGCTTTAATCGTCAGGGTCACATTGCCCCATTGAGCGTAAAGTTTGCGGCAAAATACAGTATCTAAATAGCGAAAAGGCTCTTTGAATTAACGTGCGATTACGGGCATTATGTTAATAAGCGACGAACGTCATTTTACCATTTCAACTGCCTTCCACGATTGGACTTTTCCAGAAAGCTATCGCAGCCCATGGTTAAAATATGACTGACATCAAACAGCAGCATCGTCTCTTAGATCTATATTCACCTAATTTTGGATTTTATGCAAATTTGTAGCCATAGCTTATAGGGAGTTATTCGTTTCTTTGTTTCCTAATGAGCAATCGCCGTCGCTGCAGAAGAGTTAGTTCGCCAAACTCTAGTATCGCGCAAAGCCCTTTGGCATATAAGCAGCGTTTCCTATTTTTGTAATTCCAACTCGCCGTACACTTTCGACTTTACCAAAACAGTCATTGCTACGGTTATTGAGCTGTCGTTGCTAATAATGACCATTTCGAATTAGCGAGCGAAGCCCACGGAAATGCAAATCCAAGCCTAATATCTGCCCACTGTTTCATGTGCTCAGCATTGATGTGCTGTGGCGCCAAAGCGGAAGCGCAGGCACGTTCACTGAATGACGCAACGTCGAACCCACACATGTTAAAATTTGAATTTTGCTACTTTGCCGGCACCGAGCTGCTCGTTAACGCAGACGTAAACCATGCTCGTTCGTCCACTGCAAAGCAACGCGTTTTGCTGACAACGTGTAAGCTGCAACCTATCATTATTGCCGCCGTCTCATTCGTGTATGCTGAAGCAGCTGTACAGTAGTTTTATTGAGTTGCCCACAGTTGACTAACCTTTTATTAATCTCTTGCTGTTATCCTTGGCAAAGGTCCTGTTTCGTTATTGGCAGGATCGCTACCGGATACTAGCAAGAAGTGAGGAAAAATTCCATTACAGGCCCAATTTGCTCACGGCCCTTTACTAAGCATAAGTTCTTACTCAAGTGCGAATGAGGTTGCGTCTGTCTGCTTGCTCTTGCCTACCTCACATTCCGTCACTCAATAAGCTCCTTGAGTTTTGCAGCTGGACAACAGCGAATATACGAAAGTGCGTCCCGTGGCTTTCGACTTTGCTTTGCTCAGCCGGCATCAGATATAAGCGCTACTGTGCCACGCGCTAAGCAGTGTGGCAGGCTTGGCAGCCGTGATTCCATTGCATCCCACCATTTCGAATTGGTTTTGCGGAATTCAAAATGGCATAAGGTGCATACGTTCCTGCGAATCTCGCAACCAACGTTGCACTTTACTTTCAGGACTTCATCCAAGTGCGGTTGGCTAATTGGAAGAGAACTTGACGCCGCACTGTCCGGAAACTTGGGATGCCCGTCGAGCAAAGCAGTGCCGGCAAGGTGCGACTATTACTTTGGTGGTTACTTGACAGTGGCAGCACGGGTTGCGCTCGAGAGCTTCCGGAGACGTGAATAATGGCAGTTCGATATGGAAATGGAGCTTCCGTTTGCCCGACTCGACCGGAAAGGAAATCGCAGCGCTTCGATCATTCGCTAAGACAAAGAGTAGTTAGGGTTTCGCTTCACTGATGGAAATTGTCCTTCTGAACGTAGATATCGATCTCTTCGCGGATGCTCTGAGCCAAATCGCTTACGATATTATGCTTTTCGTGCTAAAAGGCTCTCTTTTACCGACAACTCGCCAAGATCGTTAATGAGGTGAACAATTGTCGTTCAATTTTCTAACAAATCCCCTCTGCCGAGCGTTGCCGGCTTTTGGTTGCGCAAGCAGCTTGGCAATCTTAGTTAAAGCTAATCTTGAAGTTGTAAAACGCATTCGCCCTCGCTGAGCACTGAACAGCACCCATTGCCCTCTTTTTCCTGTCCGCAGAACGATCCTTCCTCTAGCTCAGTGTTTCCCAACGGGGGCGATTTTAATGCTCCGGGGGGCGACGAAAGGGGCGATGGAAAGCTAAGGCGGGAGGCCCTTCGGCCGTCGGTCCATCGCCCCTTCGACCACGATTCGTCAGAGGAAGGGACTCTTGAAAAAACCTCGCTCCTCCCCAACATTATCCAACGGTGGTCATCCAAAGACTATTGCCGTGAAAAGCCTATACGCCGCTTGACACCGATATGCTTGGCCGTACCCGCTCGCCTGGAGCCACCTCTATATAGCCTGTCGCGGGATAGGGACGTGAAAAACTATTTTCCATCTCCCCAAAAGGTGCTGAGAAAATGACGTCATGCCAGCAAGGCCCAAGAAATAGTGGTGCAAAGCGGAGGGAAAGAGTAATCTTAACCCCGTAGACGACGACAGAGCCTACGGGGGCGATGAGGGCGTCTATGGGGTGATGGGGGCGTCTAAGGGGGCGATGGCGGGCAAAAGGTTGGAAAACACTGCTCTAGCTGGACGATGTGCTGCCAGGTGGCGTTGTTGCCTTACTGGTGCTGGCCAATTGTCGGCAAGCCGGCAGGAACTTCAACTGAACCCTTTCTCCATGGGTGTCCTTGGTAAGAGACCACAGGATGTGCCTTGTAGTCCTTGTCGACCGTAAAGCATGAACGAAACGTCCTTGAACGCCAGCGTTGTCCAAACAAGCAGCCAGGAAATGGACCGAGAGTTCAGCAGGATAGAACTAGGTGCTCGCATCTTCAGCTGGATCACCGTCTCCCTGTTCGGATTTTGCTTCGTCGCCCTGCTGCTCATCCATTGGCATAACATACCGAAGTTGGGCAAAAGGCAAAAGTCGCTCCGTACGTTCAAGCAGGCAGAAAAGTCGCTGCCACCCAAGGAGCCGCGTTCGCCCGACGTATGAATTGATGATGGGCTTTCGGGACTGCCTTTCAGGCAGGTAAAGCGCGACGTTCGCCAAATCAATTTTCTTAACAAACATAGCTCATAGGCGCTGTTCGGTGGCCATTGTTGCTCAAGACGTACCATGGCAGGGTGCCAAGAGTACGCTGAGGCAGAGAGACAGACGATGTCTCCCTTCAACAAGCTTCAGGTTCCCCGTTCGTCATTACTTCACAATGGCTGCATTTTGTATCCTGACGCTTGACAGCAGGCAATAAATTACTCAACTGACGTTCCAAAGATTTGCTTTACTCCATAAAACCTTATCACGCTGACGGACAACCACGGATGGAGCGGACAAGGAGCAGTCCCCAACTGGATCGCTTTGGTGAGTCAGTCGAAGCGCGGCAACGACTAAGCTTTGGCCGTATATTGGCTAAACTGTACCTTTCACTTTGGCTTTTATGCACAGCCGTCCTTTGCTGGTTTTCCTGTGCTCTTCACGTTCGACCACCGCGGGAGGAACTAACCTGCTGTACGTATGATGCCGCTGCGTTTCAACGAGCGCCACGTTGCTTTAACCTTCTAGGGGTTGACTTGCAGGCGCACGACCGCGTTGGCAGTTCCTCGGTAGCTAAGTTATTTTGCGACGAGCATAAAGTGCGTGCGGTGAAACCGACACCAGATGGAACTTTCAGATATTCAACTTTTTCGCAGTGAATGCCAAACGTCCGTCCTTTCCTTTTCGTACTGCTCTGCCAAAGTGTCTACGGATAGGAGAAGCCTGGAGCTCCGTCTGGCCTCCAGTCATTCCTGAGGCGAATCGCTTAGGCAACGTGTCATCATGTGCGGGCCCAAATGTGGCTTCTAACGTGACTTGGCTCGTCTGGCCATTTCGGGATGAACGGCGACGGCTCCAAGTAAGTGAGCACTGGAGCCATTTGGGTTGTCGGTTGGGCGGCTGGAAAAGTCGTGAGAGACGGAAACTTGCCCGTCGTACATTCTCGGGCCCCGATTGCGCATCATCGCGTGGCGAACAAAAAATTCTTCTTGCTCTTTATCGATCATTACTATTCCATTTCGTCATTCCAATGGTGGTCAAAGGCAGGCCGTCTCCTGGGCGCTTCGGAAACCATCCGTTCGGAAACCATCCGTAGGCTGCATAATCAGTGCGCGCAAATTCTAGCGATGCCTAATTTGTAAGGGGCTTATCCTGAGATTGTTGGCGGACGTCGCATCGCCAATGTATTGCTTAGGCCGACGTGGGCGACGTCGGGAAAGCGAGGAAAGGGACAAGCAATTCGATACCTTTCGAATTATGTTCGTCGGCAGCGAATTCGAAATGCATTAAGGGACGGGCAAGTGGCAAGGCGCTTATGGGAGCCCGTCTTTCTTCGTTTCGTTCCCAAATTGATCGATGCACCTCGGACGGGCGCTCGGTTGGCCCAATTGATCTTTTAAATATTTGAATTGCGTTTTTCTAGCCAAACAGCCTTGGAAAGTCGCTAATATTGTCAAGTTGTCTGGTTATCGTTGCCCGGAGCCGAACGAAATGACCAATGACGAGGCAGCGCATATCGGGGAAACGGAAATTCAAAAATAATGCGCCGCTCCTTTGAATCTGCTCGGCGAAGCTGTTCCTTAAAGCCGCATGTCAAATAAGGCACGTCAGTCCAAATCTCATTAGCACTGCATTGGAGCTGACCCTCTTCGTAAAGATAAGGATACAGGCTTCAAGCAATTGGCTAATAGAAGAATTGGTCAGAAGATTTGCGGGAAAGCGGCGCACATTCAATGGGAACCGTAGGGGAAACCGACAGGCGACGTAGACTATTCGGCAATTCAATTTGCACACGATCAGAACGTACAATAAACGCCAGCTTCCTTTTGTGAGAATCGTTGCACTCACTAACACCGGCGAAACTGAGAAGCGCATATAATGATAGAGCCAGGCGCTCATTCAAAGCGACTTCGCATACAGAACAATGGAAATTATTATGAACGTGTGGAAAATATGCAAATCGACGCGTGACACCAAAATGTCTTCGCAGTATTTCAAAATAAGGATTCCAGATTAGGCAAATGGTGCGACGACGAATTGCTCGCCAACGGTGAGCTGAAGGTGCTGGCCAATTCCATCACATTGTGCATTAATGGGAAATGTGCAGGTCATCTAATTAGGATGAGGAATAGGAGAAAAATATCAATAATACCCATCCTGCATCACGTGAGGAATCGCACAGTTATCGATAACGAAATCTATCGATTCAGCTTATTACTGCAGCGTTTATTTATTCCAATATGGGAGACGCGAAATATCGAGATTTGGAAAACGTGGAAAACGAGTAGCAATCTTTGAGGGAAACAGAAATGGGAGGACCATTTAGACACTGTCCTGCGCACTCGTAGTGCAAAAGTTTTCCACAAGAAAGCAACGCCAGACATCAATCGGCCTTTACTGCGCCACAATTGGTCAGTATTGAAATACCCATTCATACGAGTGGCTTCGGTTGCGCCACGAATCAGCTGGACACCACTGATCCCTCGAATTCGTGTATTCGAAGATCGCCTTAGGATTCCAAGTTACTCCAGTTTACTGAGAACTCAAGGCCAGTTGCTGCTGGAATCGATTGACCTTGGTTCCTTTGTATACGCAAACGTATCCTAATGAAGACAAGCTTTCAGGTTAAGACTCACTGCCTAGGCCAAGAAGGCGCACAGTCGCTTTTACTCGCTCTGACAAAGTTACGGTGGCAGTTAGCGAGAATTCACGATTGGGTTACTGAACTTGGACCTACGGCAATTTGCTAACAAAAGATTTAGGCAGAAGCCGACGCGAACGTGGCAGCAGCGGTCCAACATGAGAACCATCACTGAACAATTAGCATACATGTTGTCCGGTTTATGCGATGATCAGTTTACTGTTAATATGACCGCATCATTCTTAAGCGATGCATTTAAGCAAGATGGATATCGTTTAAATTAATTGGTCTATTGCGTCCGGGCATCATCGAGGGCGCATGAAGGAATCAATAACGGTAAGAATTCCTTGAAAGCTTCCCCAATGCAGGGATCAACAACGGACATTCGATACTAAGGGGAAGTGGTGGTATTAGAATGGAACTCCGTCTGGTCGTTCAGCCGCGGTGCGACTAAAAGCAACCATTGGTACTCCGCAAGTCGTCTTTTCCAAACTTGAATGACTGAGACGTACACGGCACGAGTTGTAAAGATATGTTTCGAAAGTTTCCAGCCGACCAAAAGCGATTCACCTTCTACAGCCTAAGCCATCACCACAAAGAACGGGTACTCTAACCAGAAATATGAGCTTGCATTGAATGTCTGAAATCGTGCACATCGCGAATAACAGAATGCACAAACCTGTGGTGACTGTTCTTCGAAGTAAGCAGAGTCTTGTTACTTCGTGCGTTACACAGCGAAGGAATATTTTTGCTGATTGTCAGATCATATGTTCAACTTGTCAAGATGGCGTTGTATCACTCTTTGAGGTGCGTATCTTCAGTAGATGCAAAAGGCAACAATCTGTTGCTCTCAAAATTGCCCGTCATAAACCCGCGCTAAATCACCGCATATATCACGCTGGTGACGGGATGGATGCGCTCTAAGCATCACGTAACACATGTCAGCACAACAACTGAACAAAAGTTGAAGTCAATTGGGAAAAGGGTAAAAGTTCTGTCATTTTGGCATATATACACACGCAGTTTCTCTTTGTTTTCTCCTCGTTTCCTCTTCATCTTGGAGTACAACAGCATACTGAGCTTAATATGTCCCGTGTGGTCTAGTGGTTAGAATTTGTGGCTTTCACCCACACGGCCCGGGTTCGATTCCCGGCACGGGAAACTGACTAACAATTTTGGCCACGTGTTTTCAATCACTATCTGCGGTTCAGAAAAGTTACCGGCAGTGCAATGGTCCTCCGGACCCAGTAAATGACGAACGATGCTTGAAGCTAACCTTCAATCATTCGGCTTGCTGTCTTGAAGATCGGATATTTCTTCCATTTACCAGAGTAAATGGAATTATTCACCGATGGGGATAGCTCTGCCAAATTAAGCATTAAATACGTGATATCTATCAAACTAAACCGTTCACTAACAAATTATCAACGTGTCAACAGGTTATGGGGTTGCTTAGCACTGTTGTATCAATCTCCCGTTGATGTCGGATGTCACAGCAACGGGCGACATGACTATGTCAAACGGCAACGTGAACATGCCACCGCTTCACAAAGAACCCTGTATTCAATATGCTGATGTGCACTGAACAACATATTTGCACTTTCCCTATTTAAAATATTTAGGAGGCTAAAGTTTTAGTCAGAAACGCAGAATATCAAATGTGACATGGGAGTACCAACTGCTTCCTTTTGTACTACCCGTTTGTTTCATTCCAATAGTCGTTAGGCGGAAGCACACTTGATTTTGCCTCACGACGGATTCGCTGAAACCGAATTTGCTAATATTATTGTGTGGCTTTGTAATCATGACTGCCGCAGTTATCAGTAAAGTAACAAACCTTGCGGTAGGGCAACTTCTCATAATTGTGCCCATTTTGCGCCATTGCTTAAATGCAGGTTATTTTAACCTCCGCTTTGAGAATATCCAAGGCATATAATTATCAGGATGCAATTGACACCTTATACTTGATATTCGAATCTGTGTGAATGGTCGGATATCTTTTTCGACTGTCGACACGTTTGATGGTATCTGTAATAGATCTGAAATCACGCCCTGCCAACGGATGGATGGGCAGTTATTAGAAAGTATCACAGATAAAACGCTTATCGAATCAGAGCTTTCGGCACTCTCTGGTGCCGTCGTCAGTGATGGGAAAGAGAATGTCCCTGTGTGAATGGTTGCAATTCCCATTGAAACAAATTTTATCATTGAACAAAACTGGACAACGGAAATCAACCGTAAGAAAACGAAAAGGAACTACCTGCTCACGGTCACTTTGCGCGAAGTCATCAATGGCTGTTCACTTTCTCGCCAAAGCTTCCGCACTACGCAATCTTCAAAATATGGCATTATACTTCAAGAACCGCAACGCATTTGACAGACGCTAAATCGTCCAACTAATTCAATAAGTTAACAGTTGAACAAGCATTCGCCAATATGAAAATAAAATGCGTAAAGCGTCTCAATTAAGTAGATTGTTCAAACAGGTTCCGGAAAACCGCAACAACATTTTTATTTACAAAAATGCCTTTCACAACCGCTGAAAAGGGCACTAGGCTGTTGTTCCAAAAGCACCGGTAAAAACATAGTACTATCGGCGAAATTGTCATCGTCTGTTTTACTAATACATTCACCCACCTGCCGAAGGTAAGGTCTACATGTAATTGCAGACCCCACGAGCAGACACGTAACGGGAAGTCATTTACAAGAATGTTGAAATCACTTTCCATGCATCACATTATTCAGCCTTTGCAACAGTGTATCATCAGTGCCTTTGTTCTAAGTTGTATCATACGGATAAAAGAATGTCCTGTCACTAGTTTGCCTCTCATGCATTCGTTGCCGACAGTACTGTTTAGGAAGACTCGTAGAATTTTGCCTTGAAATGCGCGTCCAAGGTTTACTCTTGGAACTGTAGTCCACAAGGTTGCAAGTGTAACGTGCGTAGCCAGATGCAAGCGCTGAATTCGAGAGATGTGGCTTATTAATAATTCTTCCTTTAGTTTACTTATTGTTCTTTGGTTTGATTGCTCGTGAAACGCTTGTCTGAGGATCTCTCTCTTGGAACAGGATAGTTCGGTCAGTGTCTTTAGCTGTTTGATGCGCCCTATGTCCTGCAAGCCTGGTATTCCTAGTCCACCTTTATTAAGCTGGAGGTTGAAGAATTCTTTTGCTATGAATTGTGGTCGGATCCAAAACTGCGTTGTAATATCGCCCACTGATTGTTTTCTATCCTTCGGGGAAATCAATGAAAATTACTCCGTCCAAGCCTCCAAGAAACAGGTTGCCATAAATTTCTCTGTTAACTTCTCTACTTTAAATGCTATTGTTCTGTTGGTCTTCTTCTGTAAGCGCTGCTTGGATTGGGGTTTACTTTGCATCTCCTGTGACGGCTAAATTTAAAAAACTCAGGTTCACCTACCTCAACTTCAGTTAAAAGTACTTGAGAAAATTCTGTTCTTTGGTTTACCTGCTTCTTGCGCAACGCTTTTCAGACTCATGAGCTAAGACCACGCACAGCCATTATTGCATCAACTGGAACAGGCGAGATCCCAACTTCATGAGCAATCGTTCTGCTTTGCATTCGTTTCCTTCATGCCATGCAAAAGAGCCAAAATTTCTGTCCCTTGCAATGGACGGCCTTCCTTCTCTTGGGTTATCCTTGATGCCTTCTATGCCGTCTCTGTAACATTTCGTCCATTCACAAACACCCGTCTAACACAGATCAGCATCTCCATAGGCTTCGACAATTTTTCTTGGTTTCCATTCCAGGTTGGTCAGAAGCTTGACATTAGTTCTGACTTTATCCAGACACAGAAATCACACTGGCAATGCAAGGACGACGAAACATTGCTCCAAAGGTAGCCAGTTCAATATTCCGATGAAGCACTTTCGTAAATTGCCAGGCATTCGGCTTTCACTTCTCGTCAAATGATGGATTTCTAAATAATATAAAGTGGCATTATCTCGCACTGAGCATTACGAACGCTTGGAAACTACGAGTTGTAGAGAATTGGTATGCACGAAACTGAATTTTCCCATTGGCAACGAACATTGAAAAACACGCCCCGTTTCATTGTCCCCACTGGCAACTCTCATTCACATGTTGCTTGAGCAATCGTTCCTTAACTACAGGCGCTGTTCGCTATCAATGGAAAACGTTGAATACACAGATCGAAAGCGTAACAAACTGTCAGCGAGCAACGCATACTCATGGAAAAATCTGCATCGAAAAGCGAGAGTGTAAACCACTTATTCATCAATCGCAAAGGTACAGTAAGTCAGACCCTCCTTATCCGGCAGGTGGGAAAGAAGCAGAAGTGACAGTTTAAAAATTGTGGGCACAGTTCAGTACCGCGTAACGTTGTTGAAAGCGGGTTGCTCGTGCACTAAGCTTTATACGCCATGGAACGCCACAGCTGCAACGGCAGCTAAGGAGCTGATAGGCGAAACATTTTCACAATGAATTCGAAGAACACAGCAGTAGTAGGTGCGACATCCCCAAAGTTCCTCAGTAATAAACGTAGTGCTCCATTCCCTACTAACAGATGACCACCAACCAGCTCGTAAAGGATGAATTTTTGTTCAACTACCGACTGATGACCAGCGAACAAGAAGAAACGTAAAAATGTACCAATGTCGAACCATTTCGATGATTAAAAGATTTCGCAACTGGTTGCAATACAAAGTCTAAATGCTAAACCATATGCATATAAAATCGGGAAACCGAACTAGTTCTAGCAAAATATTAACATTTCAATGATACGCTTACCCCAAGCTTTTGGAATTCGAACACCACTGTCAACGTCTAATTTGAACGTGACACATAAAGGTCATAATGTCCTTTGCTAGCCAAAAGCCATCTTAAGCTTTATAAAATCAAGAAGCTGCTACCTGCTGCCAAAAATTGCATCTCCGCAATACCGACTAATGACCGTAAAAGAGTATGCGAATGTACATACCTGCTCATCATTTTCCCTGTAATAGTGTTCCTGAGTTGGCAAACAAATTTTAATGTGTAACGCTGTACCTTAATGCACATACAAATAAGTAGATAAAATACTGTACACACACACACACACAATTTACGCTTATTATTTAAATAAGCTCCAAAAGCAGTAAGGCACGCAGCCTACTGAAAATGTATTCGCAAAAAATGGCATCTTCCGCTCCCACTGCCACAGTAAACTACCAGAATTCGCAAACAGTCTACAGTGACGAATTGCTGAGAAAAATACCTTCGAGTTGCAAATGTACACCAAATAATCAAATGCACAATCACTCACCGATTTTCGGACGCGTGGTTGAACCGCAGCTTGCCAAGCTACCTCATCGAAGCAAAATGACACAGACGGCAAGCATCCTTCGACCAAACAGCGTACACTAAGGCACTAAACGTACAACAGAGGAAAGCCCACTTAAATTCTTCATTAGTGGTCAGGCCAACGCGGCCATTACGGTAGCAAAATGGAAGATCAAGTCTCAAAAAAAATATTCTTAAAAAAGAAACGGGACTCAACCGTGTTAGATATAATGGAATGTTATGAAATTATCCCGTCAAGCAAAGAAGAAAAAATTTCAATATACACGCGCTGCACGGGGCGCATGGATAAAGGACAACGGCAGAAAAAGGAAGAAACATCGGATGGGGCGAAACAGAAAGAAGGAAAATACCGGGAAAAAAGGACTTTAAAGCACAGTCGTTTTAATGTAGATTTCGACGTGCCTTTGATTATTACTGCTGTTGTTCACTTTGCGTTGTGTCGCTGCCTCGGTCGGTCGGATGGGACGCTCGCTCTTCTGCATGACCGACTGGGCGGGCGACAGTCGCTTGATGGGTCCAGGTATAGACCTGATAGTTGATGCCGCCTACCCGGTTGGTCGAGCGGAGGAGCTTGCAGAACTGCCGACTGACTGGGCAGTGGACATTATTATTTACACTGATGATGGACGAGGGAACGTCCGAAAGCTCTGGCAATAATAAAAATATTCTTAAAAAAGAAACGGGACTCAACCGTGTTAGATATAATGGAATGATCAAGTCTCAATTGCAGCTGCAAGGCACATTTATCCTTTTGATAAATAAATGCGAGAAACTGCTGACCAACAGGCGACAAATAGCGTTCCCTCGTGTAAAGATTAATTCAGATGCTAACGGAGTTTACAGAACGTTCTTGTTACGCCTTCAACGTTCCGAGGGGAAGACGCCGCGTGACAGTTACAATAACAACCTCCTGTCCCATTAATAGACGGTCAGTGTTCAGGCATCAAGTTTCAGTTAATAATACATCGAAAACAGATTTATCCGGATGAATCATTGCTAAGGGGAACCTTCCTCTTCTTTGTGTTGCGTGCGCGTTAGACGGTAGTAACTCTCAAAATGATACAGTTGCAGAATTGAACACTTTGGTCAGTCGAACTTCAATCTCGTAAGCACTACAACAACCATCTCCTCGTCTCTCCCTTCTTATATATCTGTGACCCCCGGCTCTGCTCTAGATATATTGGCGACAAACAGATGTTGGCGGACGAATAACATTAATTATCCCTCACGGGGATAAATATTATTCACTGCAATAATTGATGTTATTCACTACACTTTGTTATTCTCGAACTCAGTCCTGTAGACCAATCATTCTCAACGTGGGGCCTGGGGCTCCCAGGGGGGAAGAGTGCCAGGGGGTCAGGAGGAACTCAGGGGGGCCGAGAGGCTTTATTGGGCCAAACGTAATTAGGTAGACTGGAACGGAGAAACAATTTATTTCAATCCCTCTCCATACACATTTGCTTTCCGAATCGCATGTTCTCTGCGGCGAAATTCAGACTTACTCATCCTGTGACGGTATATTTACTGTACCTTTTTCCTCGGTTTACGTATTTTGTTAGCATCCGTTTCGATATCACTCATAATTTCCCTGGCAAAGAAGATGTGTCGGCGTTATTCGATAGATTACTTGGCATACGGTTTCATCCCGTCTTCTCGTGACCAACTATTGCCCATGTGTTTACTTTGCATATGTTCATTTTCAAATGAGAGCATGAAACCTTGCAAAATGAAAAAAACATTTGATTAGCGCGCATCCGGAGAACAAAGATAAGCCTTTGGAATATTTTTTGAGCCTGAGAGATAGCTTCAAAAAAGGGGGCACTGCCTCAAAGTATAGGCCAGTGCTCACAGAAATTGGACAAGTGCACTGTTGCTTCTTACAAAACTAGTAAACTTATCGCACAAACTAGGAATGACCACAATGTCGGTGAGTCGCTCATCTTGCCTTCAATGTCCATAATAATGTCCGACCTCATGAATTTGAACGCCAAGGATGCCATTTAGGCAATTCCATTCAGCAACTCCACCGTTTGCAGGAGCATAGAGGAAATGGCACACGACGTTGATGGTTAGTTGGTTTCCTTACTTCAGTTGAAAAAGTTTTCTTTGCAAATTGATGAAACTACTTTGCATGACAATGACGCTTTGCTCATGGCTTACGTGAGGTTGTGGAATGCAAATACGCTGATGGAAGAATTGTTGTTTGCCAGAAAAATTAGGTCCGATACTAAGGGACTGACGATGTTTGAAGAAGTTCGAAACTATTTTAATGAGAAGAACATTCCGTTTCAGAATTTATTTGCATGCGCAACTGACGGCACTGCTTCCATGGTAGGGCGGAACAGGGGATTCATAGACCATGTGAAAGCAGAACTACCTTCCGTTTTCACTATTCATTGCGTCATTCATAGAGAACGTTTAGTGTCGAAGAAGTTAGGATCACATCTAAATCGTTCCCTCTCGGGTGTCATTCAAGCTGCGAATTACATGAAGTCCCACGCTCTCCAGAATCGTCTTTTCCGTCAACTTTGTGAGGAAAATAACGAAGACTTTGACACGCTGCTGTTACATACCGAAGTTAGGTGGCTCTCAAGAGGAAATTGTCTTCAGCGTTTTGTTGCACTATGGAAAACGATAGTTGCGTTCATGTCTGATAAGGAATACGGAGACAAACTCATTGACGCTAAAGCGGACATATTCTATCTGTCAGACATGTTTGAGAAGTTTAATTTCTTAAACAAGGCGTTACAGGGCAGAGATAATAATCTCATGAATAGCAAGATTGCAGTCGTCTCTTTTCTCAAGAAGCTCGAGGTCTATTGGCATTACATAGGTCGTCGGGAATTGTTGCAGTTCTCAAACCTGAAGACCATCGCAGAAGAAGTGAAAGATTATGACCTGCTGGTTTATGTGAATCACCTGAAGCAAATTCAAAAGGACATGGAAGAAAGGCTTCATGATCTCTTGAATTTGAATATCCCAGATTGGATTGCAGATCCATTTGAGATTTCAGCCCTTGAAGTCGAGACAGAAATTCAAGAGAGCTTGATTGACCTTCAAAATGGAACATCTGCACGTCGCCAATTCAATCACTCTGGAAAAGAATTTTGGGTAAAGAATGATTTGCCATGCAAAGTTCCAGCACCGTGGGAAAATGTACATACCTTTTTCATAGCGTTTCCCTCAACGTACTTAGTTGAGTGCGGATTTAGTAAGGTAGTTAGTTGCCTTAACAAAATCTACAAACCGAATGGATGTCGCGGCCAGAGGCGACGTGCGACTGTCATTGCCTAACTTGGAGCCAGACATAATGAAACTTGCAAGGAAGTGTCAACCTCAAGGGTCTCATTAGTTTAATAGTTCTTTCTGTGTACCCTTTTCAGGGTTCGCTCACTCTGTCGAAATGCTTAGTTCCTTGGCTTTTATCAGTAAATAATTTGACGATTGCATATTCGCATTGTATAAGTGCATTAGCTTGTTCCTAACAGTTTGTCGTTGGAAACTGAATGGCTGCTACAGGAAAATCGCGAAAATTAACTGACCAATAAAAAAAGGGGGACCTGGCACCTGAGGACAGCTTCCAAGGGGGGTCCAGCCCAGAAAAGGTTGAGAATGGCTGCTGTAGACTAACAATATTCGGACTTGTTTCCTTGAGTCGTGAGTACGCATGCGTTCAAACGAGCTGAAATTAAGGAATCTGGCGTCAAATCTACCCTTTTCTACAGTAGGCTGGCCAAGTTACGTCCCAATGAACTCAGGTTTCTGCCAGCAAACCTAACCCTAAGACTGCAGGAAGCTTAGCATACTTGTCGGATTCCTAAACAAGGCAAAAGTCTTGCTGAAACAAGCGAAACGCGCGCTGATTCATGAATGATTACATATTTTTCTCGGTTCACCTTTATTCCAAACAACACTCCTGCAACAGTATTTGCAAAGCTTGGGTGTGCAAAAAATTGCGTCATCTGCAGCGCTGACGTTGGAAACAGAATATAGACGATACGCAGCTTTTCTAATTGACCTTACTTAACCTCCATTAATACGGTAAATGCGTGCTGAAGAGATTCAATGTTCCGAAATTTTTGTTAAAATTGGTTGTGGGTTCTTGCTATGAATGTGAAATGTTCAATACAGAAAGGTACTTGTTCTTCCAAGCAGGACGTTTTTTGCGGGGTATGGAACTGGTATAGTGCGTCATGTTGTTCCAAATGTTTTCATTCATCCAGGATACTGGTGCTTCTCAATTCTGATTATTCTGCATCTGTTGTTCGGACTGACGCACGGCTCGTCCAAGCTTGCCGTGGATCATGAGGACAATGAATTTGCCGAGTTCGAAGAGTTCGACGTTGACCAAGACCTGAGTCACAAGGCTGCGAAAGGAGTGTATACTGATAGCACTTCCTTGCCGGCGGATGCGGGCCCGTTGACAGACCAGCCCGAAGCAGTTAGGCTTGACGAAGAGGATGCAACTTCCGAAAGCGAAGATTATGGCATAGTTGAGGTGACCGTTTTCCTTTTCGCCTTCGATTTAGTAGTTTTGTTTTGCCTATAGGATGACTTCGGCGACGAGTTCTCTCCAGTAATCGATCAAACGGATTTTGTTGACACCAAAGCTGCTGAAAACGACCGTAAGAACCCTCGGCCGGCACCAACTTTGAAAATAGCTGACGTAAGCAGTTAGCAGTAATAACGTTTGTTGCTTGTTCGAAAAGTCTTCATTCTTTGGAAAGGTGCCAGCCCAGCTTAAGAACTGGCACGACTACAGCGTGGAACTGGGGTTCATCGTCGGGCTGTTGCTCTACATGGTGAATTACGTATACGGCAAAACCAAGAACTTCAATTTGGCTTCCGCCTGGTTCGACGCCAATCGGGATTTTCTCGCCGAAAACTTTTCCATTGTTGGTTCGTTGTTCGCAAGCTCTTAGTAGCTTTCCATTATTGCTGGTCGTTTCAAGGCGACGACGGGCTCTCGCAGGAAGTCAACCAAAACGTCATGATAAAAGAATCGGACAGCTCTTATGCTGTATGGTGTAGCGGTCGTCAGGGCTGCTTTGGAATGCTTGCCCAGTTGAAATTGATAAAACGACAGGACTTGTCATCCGTCCTGATCGGTCTGTTTCGACCCAGATTCGACACCCTTGTCAGTTGCTACATTTATTCAATTATCCTGGAAATCATTTATGCCATTTGTAGAGCATTAAGTTCACGTTGTGCCCAGAAGATATGGATCCGTATGTTTTTGCCGTGGGACAGAGACGTTCTTTGGTCAGAGTTGTGGCCGAATCCAGCGACTTGGTAATACCACCAAACTTGTTGTAGCGCTCGTAGGCATAAGATGTTCTTTCGTAGAGTATGTACTGCAGCGAAAAGAAGAGCGCCGAAAAATTGGGTCTACCCTCGAATTTTACAGTTTACTCGGAGCTTGGCGAAGTAGCCGCTAACATAGTCGATCCAAAGGTTGGGAAAACTTTAGCTGTTTCTTGGTAATACGTTCCTCTTGTTCAAGTTCACAGCAGCGGTGGCAAAATATCCAGGTTGCATAGACTATCTTCACATTTCGGATCAGTACGTCGCTTCAAAGCCTAACGAGTACACTATTAGGATGTTTCAATTTTCTTTTCGAATTGGGTTTGCATTGGTAGCTCGGAAAGTACAACGAAACCACCGGTAACGTCTAAAGTAGTGATATTCGTCTTAAACAGTAAGTTGAAGTGAAATAGTATAAGGTTGTATTGGCCACCCGTTTGTCAATTCAGTTCCGGGCAAGCTGAACGCGGCCGAAAAGGATGTGCTCTCCCTGAAGCCACTGTTGCCACTTGCTTTTCACATCTTTGAAAAGGCGAGACGACTCCGTTTATCTCGCGAGGTGTCGACGCAAGATTTAGCTTGCATCTTCAGTTGAATATTTTGATCTTCTTTTGAAAGGCCAAGCAAAAGGCGGAAAAGAATAGGCAGTGCGTTCAAGAATCGTTCCTGAAGACAACGCACGCACAACGTCAGGAAGCGGCCCAACAGCGGCGGGAAGAGCGAGCCAGGGAACGAAAGGAGCGACTGCTTGCGGAAGAGGACCCCGAACGGCAGAGACGTTTGGAGAAACTGGAGCTGAAGAAGGAACGGAAGAAAATGCAACCCCGCATGAAGCAACTAAAAATTAAAGCGGCTTAAAATTAGTAGACCTGTTTGCCCATCTTTCCGAATTTCTCGCTTCCTATTAACGTTATTACCATTATAACAAATGTTCGAATAACCTTCAAGGTGATCATTTACTGAACTTTGTTGATCCAAATTAATTTTATAATAAATTTTGCCCAACGTTTCTTGTACGTTTTGAAGCAATTTCAGAATAGACTAAGCTGTAAACATGATTTCATTCGCGCGTGGCTCCATGCGCCCTTTGTCTTACGTGAAAACCTTCGTTGAACTAGGCGTTGTAGGGTGATGGAAGTGATAGAATACGTGGGCTCTTTAACAAGGCGAACTTGCTTCAGGAGCACCTTTGCCCGGCTTGGCCTTGTTAGGATCGGGTATCTATCAGGTTGTTGCACATGGCACACCTAGCAGTACCATCAGAATATGTTGCTTTGACTGAAAAGAACATCAGTTTTCAAGAGATAAAAATACTGTATGGTATATCATGTGTCTTTACGGTTGCGCATTTATGCCATAAGTTCTGCGCACTTTAGCAAGTAGACTAAGTCTTCGGTAGGAATTTGGCCAAATACAAAGTGTGCATGCGTCATTTGCTTTAAGATTGACAAAGGTGCAATGACTCGCCGATCTGCGAGCATTCGGCTGTCCGTACCTATTGCGTTAGTGATGTGTGGTTCACCGTATGCGATGGATGGTTAGGCAAATTTAGTTTTGCGCACACTGTTTTCAGAATTTTAGTTGCACACATTGGCTTCTACAAGGTGGAGAAAGGTGAAATAACTGCACTACTTGTCTTGCCTTTGTGAACCCTTTGTGCAAGCCTTAGCTGCCTACGGTTGAGAAAAAGGAATTGTTCCTAAAGAAGTTGATCACTGCGAAATAATTTGCCTAACGGTCATTCCTGCGTTATTTATAAACAAGGCTGAAATATTTACGGTAGCAATTGGGTTAACGCAAAGGCTTACAATGTGAATGGTGCAATCCATTCAATTAGGGTTGCGTGAAATTGCAGGACCACTTCTCTCTTGCGATGTTCGAACATTACTGGGACATTTGCAGATTAGATAATTGCGCAGGAACTTGTCATCAAGAAGGACGGTACGCTATTGGGAACGCATTCTCTTTAGAATGACTCTATTAATAGCACATCGTGTGATTAGACGATGGGGGAAGAACAAGGTTTGAAAGACTATACTTCCGTGTTGCGCTAAGGCCTTTTCAAAAATGAATGCACGTTTTCAAAGCATCGGTGCGATGCGGCTCACGCTTAGAGACTAGTGGTGCGCATACTCATCTGTTCTAGTACGCTGAAGCCATTCTATTAACTTCACCTCCTAATTGGTCATACGTCAATGGAAAATAGGTTAACAGTACTTCAATGTCAGTGAAGTTTTGAATTCTGTGAACTTACACGGTGACGGCACGTGAATATGCAGTAAAGCTGGATTGGAAATACTAATAGTAAGCTTCGTTGAACAATTATAGGCGCGCATGGATGACATGCGAATTGTTGAAGCCAGCAGTGGCGTACTTTCATTACAATTAAAAGTGAGCTCGTGTGCGCAATGATGTGAAAGGCTGCACGTGCGCTCCTATAGTACGCGATTTGCTGAATGTTCAAATTGTCCGTAAAAGTCTAACCTTCTAAAAAATTGACAGCAGAAACTAACGTTGCTTTTCTAGTTTTTCCTCCGTAATTTTCTTATGTAAAGGAGCTCAGGGAAAGTTTCCTGCAGCTGCCAACTGTCTGCCGTCGACTGCCGTGCAAAACGATTGTACAGCGGATCCATCCATCCATCGGCATTGTTAGATAAAGTTCTTTCAGTCGATGATAAATTTCCTAGTTGGTAAGTTGGCCTTTTCTTCTTAAATGAATAATATTGAAATATCCTTGGATCTTTAATAAGCGCTCTCATTTTCGCCTATTAGTGCAATATTAAAATTTGGCAAAGATTTTTTAAAAAAAGAAAAGAAAAAATATGTATTTGGACAAATGCAATATAACATGAAGAACGTTGCGAGTTATAAAGTGTATAATGAGGTGGTCAGCCCTTTCGCCGATCCGTGCCTGCCTTCATCATATGGCACCAACTAACTGTTTCCGATTCACTCCCCCAGCTCTCCTTCGTAGTGGGTCCTGGCTTCAGCCGTTCCCGAATACTTCATAACCTTATTCCGCAAGAAGTATGGACCAACGCCGTTTGCCCGCTTCCACCGGAATGTTCAAGAATGCGTGGCAAATCCCTGCATCGCTGTGAAAACTTGCCCCCCAATTCCGACCTCGGTTGCGCAAGCTACCGCATCTCTACCCTAAACGTTGCTCACCCCTGATCATCGATCATCAATCCTCTGAGTGCTTCACGACGCCATTTGATCCTGCTTCACAATAAACCGTTTACTGGTCAAACCACACTATATACGGCATGATCAACAATCAGGGAGCACAGAAAAGACTGCCATTCGTCGCTGCTGATGAGTGTTTATACAGGGGAAAATAAGCTGAGAAATCGTAGGATCTTGGAATTGTCTTTATAAATGTTCCTTGTAACGGGGTGTGTGCGTTTGAGCAAAACCAATGTTCTCCACGGATTTTTCATTAAAAGCTTTTATTCTCTCAATAAAAGCAAAGCTTTCGGGTACTCCTCGCGTAACCGTCTTCAGTGCCAAAATTTTTAACAACGACTGCCCAGCCGGTCAACGAATTGGATCTTGGAATTGGGCCAATGGAATATACTGACAGGTTCCGAGCGATGATATCCGCCAGTTTGCTCCGCTATTCTTGACGCCCCAGTCGGCAATATCATTCATCACGAATGCGAAGCCGAATTCAATCGGTTTCGTACCGACAATAATTAGCTCAAAGCCAGCTGGGACTCCTCTAGCGGTTGCAGATACCCGGTGCTGATATCCATGCATCGCATATTGGAGCTGTCCACCGTCGCGATGTTCACCTCTCTTCTTATCCACTTCTTGCAGCACCTTTGGAGTGGGCCACACATTTGTAGTAGCCATTGTCCTTTAGGACGCTCCGCTGCAAATGGTCCACCCTCGTCTGTACGACTGGCAGATGTATTGCAATGTGTAATGTGCCAAGTACAGGTTTCGGTGGGAGGATAACAACGCAAAACTTCTCCGACGTGTTGCCATTTTCACTGACGGTCGGACCTCCGTAAATACCGATGTATATAACTTTCAAAAAGCATATCCAGGGATGATATTTCGCCCTTAGTCTTCTCCTTTTCTACTCGATATCTTTTGACGTTACCTTAATAATATAATCTTCTTTCATAGCAAAAATGTTTTCTTCTTTATAACGGGGTATATGCATAAATGTAAGCGAATTTCTCTCACGGATTCTCCTCATTGAATAAGCCTTTTATTCCTCCAAAACAAGGCAGAGCTTTTGGGCATAACCTTTGCCTGTCATCAGTGCCAAAAACGAATGGCCACTGCCCAGGTTGGTCAGTCAGTATGCAAGCACTCCTGCTCAGCCGACCTAGGCAAATGCTACATCAGTTGGGTCATACCTTTGACCGCGTCGATTTTGCAATCCGCCCTAGTCTGCCTTGCAGAAGCACGAGCTTCACAACCGACCGCCCCGGACAGCCTGACGTTACCTTATTGAAATATCATGAAGCTTTCGGAGCTCGCCCGACATATCGTCAGCATGGGATATTGAAACGATGTTAGCCATTCATGGCTTGAGGTGAACTTGTGAAGTTACAGCATCCCGTTTGCTGTATTAAACTCGTCCACACAACGCTCACGGTCGGTCCTTTGTGTCGTATATAAAGTGCTTCTTCAAACTTCCCTCGTATATCGTCTCTCATTCTCCAGTTTGATTGCCGTTATGTTTTGTCTACATTAGGCCCAGTGCTCAACCGCCGGAAATGGAAGAAATCTCCGTGCTGGATGCAGAGTTTGTTAGGATACGTAAAGTGGAAAGATAGTCTTGTTCTTTCGCCATATGAATTATCGCTTTCCAGTAAAACTATTGTCAAGTCAAACAAATCTTCAAGCGGGATGCTCGTGAAAATATCTTTAACGATTACGAGACACCCGATCTTCAAATATCTTTAACAGCATAACTGCCCATGTCGTCATCTGTATCGACTTCCACCTCCTTTAAATCCACGTGGAAATGTCGTGAATTGTGGGAAGCAGGTTCCACCTTTAGCAGTTGCACGATACTTGTACGTCATGGGAGGTGATGCTACTACTGAAACGAATCCAATTTGCTATTTGTGGTAATTGGCCTTCTTTACTCCTTCCTCCAAATGTGGTGAACGAGGTTATGAGTTTCTTATCCACAGGATATTTTTCCATGTACTTCGTGAATAAACGACAGTAACGCAAATGTCGCGCTTGCAAGTCGGAATGGTTCTCCTCCGAGTCAATGACAACATTGCCAGCACCCAGTCTGCCGTAGAGCACTCCGTCAATATAGTACAACGTGCTTCGACGGGCCGATTGGAAGGATCCGCTAGTATCCGTACTGCACACCATATATTATCCGACTCAGGGAACAATGAATACGGCTGCGATTCCGTCCTGACTGTCGATATCTTTGTTCCTTTGTCCAGTTATGGGCTTCTGATGCTGGGCACGACAGGCCCTAGCGAAGTGATTATGACCGCCGCAAACACGACTCGTCAGTCCTACGGCGACCGCCGATCGTCTCGCTCCGGGTTCCTTGGCACCAAGATACGTGTTTTCTTCAGCATACGCGTGGACTTTGTCTATGAGGAGCGTTCAGAGAAGCACCACAGCGCTGTTTAGATTGTGGTTATCCATAAGCGACCCTGCCCTCAAGAAGTGGTGTGTGCTATCCGGGAGGCCGATGGTGAAAACATAGGTGTGGAACTCCACGGATACACTGCCACTTTTGTTGGCGGTCGGTCGTCCGTCAATTCCGATTGATAAGCTTTTCAGCTGTCCATGTTGACGCAAGCTGTGACGCTGATCTTCGCACTTCGCACTTCGCACTTGGACCTTTTTCCCGTACGCAACTTCCTGTCAGCAGATTGCTCATAGGCGAATAAAGGACAGACAGGAAAGGCAGCTGTCAGGGCTTCTAAGAATCTTGGGGTACTTCTTGACCACATGCGCCAACTGCAGGTACGCAGCGAATGGGCAACCAGTCAAACGTAAAAGGTCCCTATGTCCATATGTCACTAGTCCCTTGTAGCTTCCGCATGAGATCCAACTTTTCCCGCCACTCAAGAAATGAATACTTTTGTAGGCCACCATACTCGGGAAGAAGAGTGAAGTCAATCATTTCTCGGCATTTCCAATTCCATGGCTTCGACAGCTTTTAGGTTTATCATGTAACACCATAGAATCAACAGCAACGTACAGAAATACAGAAACAATTGCGAGTCACTTGCTTATGTTGCAGCGAGGAAGCACTTGCCAACGGGTTTACTGATATGAATTTAAACAACAGCAATTCCTGTGGGTCAACAGGGCCCACTTAGCATCTAACAAGCCATCCCGCAAGAAAAGAAAACAGAAATAAAAAATAAAAAATAGAGCAGTGCAAAAAATAGTGCTAGCTCTATTCTTTCCACTAGCCAAAATATTACGGTAAGTGCTATGTGATGTTCAAGTTGTGCCCTAAAAAAACTTTCATACACATGTCGCCTGTGCAGCCCCCGTTTCAGAATTTACGCACGAATCCGACGTCCGTATTGAAAACAATCCGTTGCCCCTTACTCAGGATGGACAAAGGTGAATTTAGCCCTGTCGATGCTGACCGCCTTCAGGTAACCTTTGCAGAGGATGGTCACCGTCTTGGGTGTCCCGGCTATCACAGGTGCACGATAGAGGAAGATAATTGGTGTCGCAGCGTAACGAATAGTGCCTGGATGTCTCCAGCTCCCTTAGAATGAACTACCTGTGCGTCGGTGTTGAAGTTCTCCTGATCTCAGAGGGGCGCATGGAGCTACAAAACGAGTTTAGCCAGTCGCTGACCTCCTAGATGTTGCAAGGTGTCGGGTGCCAGAAGATAACGACAGGGAGACGCAAAGGAGTGGCGTATGCTAACTCTGCCGGCGCAAGTCGTAGGTCTTCCATGAAAGTGTAACGGATAGCAACCAGAAGCAACGGTAGGGCATCAACCCAATGTCGAGAGCCTGGGCTGTTAACTACTGGTACTTTTCAGTTTGCTATGCACTCTCTCGATCATCCCGTTGGCCTGTGGATGGGAGGCGGTGGTCGGCGCCATTTTTATGCTGAGGACGCGTGGTAGCTACTTCCATAAGGAATTTTGCTATCCTTGGTCCGTTGCGAGGACTGCTGGAATTCCGAGTCGGGAGAACAAAGTGGACGTTCATGCTCAGGGAACTTCTGCCGCCACGGCAGAGGCTTTGGGAGGGGAACAACTTCCGGCCAAATATGTAAGGCGATCGACCATAGGAAGCAGATAAGAGAAATCTCATGAGGATGGGAGCGGTCCCACTATGCCTGAAATGTACAAGGTCTGATCGTTGGTCAGGTACGTCGAAAATGACCCGAGGAGTTCTTGGGTGTCGCTGTGGTTTGGTCCGTTGGCAGAGGAGGCACTTTCGGACTTATTAGACGGCGTCCGGGTTTATCGATAGCCAAGTGTAATGTTGACTGACGAGTTGATATGTTCCACGCACGCTAGGGTTGGAGAGCGAGTGTAATGAATTAAAAACGTCGCGACACATCTCTAGCGGCAGGTAGGGGATTAGTATCCCTGTCGACACATCTCCCCAAAACTAAATGTGCAAATCCCGAACAGGGACTTACGTCATGTGGGGAGCTATGTTTTAAGTGCACGAGCTCCTGATACAGGATTATGCTTGTACCAATTGAGTGAGCTTAGCGGAATCAATGCTAAACGAAGTTCGGGTCTTTCCTGCTAGCATGCACTTCATGTACTGCGCACTGTGGCACATCTATCTGCCTTGTCAGTCGTCCTCTGTTTCCGTCAACTTCATAGGGTGACTTTGTGCTGTAGGTTTCCTTCCCGTTAAAAGAAATGTACAGCGGCGTCTTCTTCCTTGAATCACGTGCACGTTTCGCTGAAATTCGTTGCCATAGTTCGACGGAAAGCAGAAAACTATCGTGGTGATCTAAACGCGCAGCCTGCAAGCTTGCATCAAAAATGAAATAATATTTACCTTAGTTTCATGGCAAAAATCTCCTACCCAACGTCTACAAGCTTTCTGGTTGCTTCATCAGCAAAACGACAACGCAAAAATCTGTCGTTGTTGCCACAACTCATTCGACGGTAACAAACAGTACTGTGCAATTCAAGCGCGAAACCCTAGTGCGAAGAAACCACTCTTCAACATCTGCCTGCTCTGCTTGTTCTACCAGACTGGCAATCGGGCAGTGCTAGGAGTGAATCATGAGTGTTGCATACGTCCACCATCACGCGCCTCTGACTCATGCAGCACCTGGACGACCGTGAGAACCAGAGAGCGCGCAAAGGACGTCGATCACCCATTCTGCGCCCTAATCGTTTCTCTTTCGTCCGCTCGCTAATCGCGCTCCAGCTGCTTCACACTTCTACTTCCTTCTTTCACTTTTGCCCGTGTGTGCTGCTGTTAGTGAAAGCCTGCTTAACGTCTTGTGCCGCATGTTCCCTTAGTATGGCCGCGCTGTTTTGGTTCCAACAATGAGGACTTCTGTACTTCTTCACAGATCTTCACCCGCTCATGACTCGTAGCTTTTATTGGAACGATCAAAATTGCTGAGCCTTCGGAGCCGTCATCAACGCTAACCCTTTGTCAACTGCTCATTCAGTGTTAGGACTGCAAGCTTTTCCATTCGACCATCCAAACTAGCGACCTCAGCTTTAAAGACGTATATAGACCCATGCTCCTGCTATGGTTCGCCCAGTCATTCATGCATAAGGGTGGGCATCCCCTCTGACTGATCGCAACAGTGGAGAAGACGAACAGTAATTAAAAGGAAGCTATACAGAGGAAGAATGAACATATTTTATACCCAGATGGTCTTAATCTTGCTTTTCCTGGTCTTTCCCAGCCCTTTCTTCCTCTTCTCTCCGTTGCTTTACGATCAGTCGCCCTTGCTGCCTTCTGTGCTCCGTGTGTTTTACTTGTTAATCAAGACCAAACGCTGGACGTGTCAATTTTCGGCCTGAAAGCTGAGGCTGCTAGCCAGGCTAGTCGAACAGAGGAGCTTATCCAAGAGGTTACAGTATACGCAATGCGTTGTTCACGTTTTACGTCGAAAGATGTTCAAGCATAGCTTGGCTACAAGCTAAAATTGGTGGAATGGAACTGCTTGAAAAGGATACCGGCTAAAAGTCAACGCAAGCTATTGTCCTCCCAGCCATATCCAGCCGTGAGAAAATAAACACGCAAGGGAAGTCGACGACCATCTGCTCGCTGTGGGTGGCAAGACGTACGGAAGTACTTGAACTGCGGTACAAATCTAGGTTTATGACATAAGGAATTGTAGGAAACTGATCAGCATGAGGAGACGGCCAATATACGGAACTAGGCCCATGCTGCTGACACGTAGTGGCACTTTGCTTCCTCGTGCTGCTTCTATTGGAGAATATCATACGAAACCTACCTAGCCAAGGAAGTAAAATCGTGGATGCAGTTTCATACAAAGTCAGTGCATTTACCGTGTTCCCATGGTGTAACCATTTCTTCTGGAAAAAGAGTCAGTTTTGATGTTTCTTACTCTTTTTACAAACGTTAAGTGTAGAAAGCACTCTCCACGGAGGCTACGGTTTACTAGCGAACTGTTTACCATTAAGTGCTTGTCACTATCGACGATTCAAAGCATGGATAAATGGTGCAATTAAGAAGGAGAAGAGCCGTTCCGGTTACCAAACAAATTTCTGAAAGACCAAAAAAGCCCATTTGACACGGTGGAACGAAACACTGCCAGCATACCGTAAACATTACAATGGCAAAGTGTCACGGCGTAAGTGCATTTGGCGAAAGCGGTAAGAACGTGGAGTCATAGCAATACTAAAGAAGTAATAATAGCTATGCACAAAGTTCACATCTCGTACTGCCTAGGGTAGAATGGACTCAGGCCTAGTCAGCTTAAGGAGGATAAGATGACGCTGTTTCGCAGTGCAGATGGTCATAATGCAACTTACAGAGGTGATCAGCATGCAGAGGTCAGTCTTCCATTAAACACATGTGGCGCTTGTCGTGGATATCAAGATGAAGTCAAGTTAAGAAGATGGCCAACTTTGGAGGTTCTGGTGTACTCCGAAAGAAACAAGTGCCATTTTTTCTTCTCCTCTTCTTTACGTGTCACCTGTTTATGAAGAAAAGTTTATTGGGTACTTACCCAACCGACGTAGCTTTCGGGAGAAACGACTCCCGTCTTCAGCGTCAAGTGAGAACCTAGTCGCTGAAGACGGGAGTCGTTTCTCCCGAAAGCTACGTCGTGTGGGTAAGTACCCAATAAACTTTTCTTCATAAACAGGCGACACGTAAAGAAGAGGAGAAGAAAACATGAAACCCGAGCCTGTACGAAGCCACGTTTTCCAAAACAAGTGCCATTTAGGAAAGCATCTGCATGGTATTGGCGTAAGCGGTTATGTCGGATAAGTCTTGACGATGTTGCAAGTCAGTGCTTGAAGCAAGAGTTGGAGTATTTAAACTGAGAGTAAATTTGCCAGAAGTCAAATAAATTTTAGAACAGCTATTTTGATTCAACCAATGCATTATGTACCACTGAAGGAATAAATTATCGCGCCCTTTACCTGGCAAATAGGTGTACCATGTACACTATCCAGTAGCTGCAGGATTCCAGTGGATAGGTATTTGTTAACTGCACTTAATCTAATGTGGACAGCAGGATAGTAAGCGGCTATATGAACATTATGGATTGTTGCATTGCGAAGTCGCGGTGGCTGCAGTTCGTAAAATTCACATTATTACGTTAAAACATGCAGGCGATGCAACCTGCATTGCCGGAAGGCTTCAGCAGCTCTAGACTTCATCTCAATGAATTCACTACAGGCTAATTAGCTCAGTTACTTAAATCGTTTATCAATTATCGTTTATCAATGTATAAATTAGTCTAATCTCTTTGTCGTATTCTTCGTGTGAAATGCAAACGGCAACACAGAGATGGAGATTTAAATTTGGCAAAAGGTGTTGCTGCTGGGCGTTAGCCCATCCATCGTTTCTAATAGGTTCCCGGAAGGTGCAGGTTCATTGCAGTTGACCGGAAATGATTTGCACCTGTTGCTGCTGTACTTTAATGCCACGAAATGCAAAAGTCCGTTCAGCATTGCGACACCTTTGGAATTATGGCGCAGGGGGCTTTCGATGTTTACTGGCATAACAATGGCTTCTGTTGTCATGCTCCATACTTAGACTTTGTTCAAACCATTTTATGCATTGTTGCAAGGTGAACAATGGTCGTTTCTAATTGCGCGCTGATTGGCGCTGCCTGTCGTGCAAGGCGCTTTGACAAACAGGAATTTCCGCGGAGGGGCAATTCTTTCAAAGCCGGTCCATGTGCCACGTATCAGCAAAGCGGACTTGTCATTCACAAAGGAGTCGTTGCTGTTTCCTCGTTAGCGGAGTCACCCTGCCCAGTCGGAAAGTAGGTACGAATGTTTGTACAAATATATGCGATTAACGCTTTCCGAATTGCCGGGGTACTGAAATATGCTGATTTGCATTTTACGTCGCCTGGCAGCCATCAGCGCTAATCTTCACTATCGTCTGGTAACTTCTAAACTGTGCAACAAGTTTGGCTAATCCACTAGCAGCTTTAAAAAGATGTATACAGTTAAAGTAAACACAGGGTTTCTGAACACGGGGTAGGATCTCATGTCTTGATTGATAAAACACGGCTGGGTAACCCGTGGCTAACTAACTTTTATTGACGGAGCTTTCGAAAACGACCCATGTTTTCGTCACCAGCGCCGAAGTAATAATTTCGTGTGGAGTCCCATTATGTGTACGATTTTCTTTAAACTTCGTAATGCTGTGTGTTCATATGCGAACAAAATGTTTCACGGTTTTCCCCCGTTGAGCAAAAGCCTTTTATTTCCAAAAAAGGCACAAAAATGCATAGCTTTCGGCTACTACTCATGTAGCCGTCATCAGTGCATTATAAAATATGTCGACTGCCCAGCCAGCCGACGGTTCAGCAAGCTCCTCTGTCAGACCATCCCGGCTGGCGGCATCAACTATCAGGTACTACCCTTGTACCCGTCAAGCCTCTGTCGCCCGCCCAGTCAGTCCTGCAGAGAGCGAGCATCCCCACCGACCGACCGGGACAGTCACACGACACAAAAAAATCCGACAGCTTTCCCCGTTTAATCAGACACCTTTTATTTCCAAATCTAAACCAAAGCTTTCGGACCTCTCGTGGTCCGTCATCAATGGTAAATGGTCACTGCGCAGTCAGTCTTAGGTTCAGCATGCTTGATTAAAAATGAAACTGAATAAAATCCGCCCCGTTACAAAAAAGAAGATTTTCATCAACAAATATGGCAGCACAGGGCCACAAGAGAGAAGAAAACGTTAGATGAATGCAAGTTTGGAAGAAGATCGTCGGATACGGGGAATATCAAGCCGGGACGCTTTAAACTCTGTGAGTTAAAATAAGAAAACGTCGACGATCAAAGGGATAACTACTTCCGTTAGTCATTCTCGTTGTGTAACTGTCGCGGTCGGTCGGAGGGGATGCTCGCTCCTCTGCACGACTGACCGGATAGGCGACAAATGCTGGACGGGTCAAGGTTCGACCTGATAGCGGCTGTCGCTTGTCTGGTTGGTTGAGCTGAGTAGCTTGCTGAACCTAAGACTGGCTACGCAGTGACCATTTACCATTGATGACGGACCAGGACAGGTTTGAAAGCTTTGGTTTGGATTTGGAAATAAAAGGTGTCTAATTAAACGGGGAAAGCTGTAATCAAAATGAAACTGAACGAAATCCGCCCCGTTACAAAAAAGAGGATGTTCTCATTATAAGCAATGGGGGCAACTTGGAACCAAAATATACAGGAAACCTGCACATTTTGGAAGATATCTTAACTTCTCATCATGTCACCCAATTGGAGTAAAAGAAAGGGAATGTTATTGGTATGGTAGACTGTGCCTTTAACATTTGCAGTGAAGAATTGAAGTGAAGAGATTGAGCATGGTCGGAGGACGTTACTGCAAAATGACTACCTTGGCTTACAGACCAATTTATAGACAGAAGAATAAAGAAATGGAGGAACAGACAACTCACGACAATCAAGGAATGAGATACAACAACAAGAATTATCATTCCTTACTACCCTGGTGTAGGAGAGCAAATCCAAAAGATTCTAAAAGTGGTTGGAGTTAAAGTAGTTTTTTAAAAGCCACGGTGATTTGAGATCTCTCCTTCGTTCAGACAAATTAAGGACCTGTCCGGAAGAAACACCAGGAGCAATTTACCAAATTAAATGCGGATGTGGAGCCTCATACTACGGGCAAACTGGACACGTAGGACATAGAATTATTCAGAGGTTCGACGAACATTTAGCAGGTATAAAAAGGTACAGGAATGCAGAGAGGAGAAGCAGAGGAGAAGAAGTGACAGGAGGAGGAGACCGCAGACGAAAGATCCAAATGAGATTATGGAAGAATGTATTAACGGGTCTGCGGTCGTAGGTCACGTCGCAGAATGTCCAGCTTCCGATGAAAGTTTAAGAATCTCGAGGCTCAGGCAAGAGAGTAACTATTGATTAAGGAAAGTTAAAGAAGCTTTTTACATTCGCAACAACACATGCATCAATAGGGATAATGGACTCGAAATTAGTGACATTTGGATAGTGGTGACAACTACAACAGACTGTTGCCGATCTGTTGGTCCCACTTTAAACACATTACAGAGAAACTAAAAGTTAGCGCCTTTAAAAAAAGAGCACACAGTATTACGAAGTTTAAAGAAAATCGTACACATAATGGGACGCTACACGAAATTATTATTTTGACGCTTGGTGACGAAAACATGAGTCGTTTTCGAAAGCTCCGTCAATAAAAGTTAGTTAGTCACGGGTTACCCAGCCGTGTTTTATCAATCAAGACATGAGATGTATACAGTTTGTAGAACTGTAACAGTACATTATATTAATCTTCGTAGTGTTTCTAATGAATACCGTTTGTCTATCGAACAAGTTTCGCGGTTCTCTTAAAGATAGACACGCGTTACTATAAAGACCCGTTGGAGTTGGGCACCTGGGCTAATTGTATCCTGTCTACCTGTTAGACATGTTTGTAAAAACGTACTTTTCATTCTAGTCGAAATACTAGCACTAATAGTAAGTGAGCATGCCTTACCTTTGAATAAATTTAGCTTTTCCTTCGGTTGGCAGAGATTCCTTGGTAACATTTGCAATTTAAAAATTGGCCGCCTTTAGTAGTTGCTCCTGCATGCCAACATAGCAGTACGGCACGTTAATTGATCTATTTTACAACTTCCGTTCAAACTACCTCGCCTCTCCAATAAACTTGCAGCTCCCTTTGACACGAAACCAAGGGAAGTTGCAATAGCCAGCATTAGTCCTCCTCCGCCCCTGCAACGACAACCTCCGTTAAGACTATCCTATTGCCAATCCATTTTGCACTGCAATCGATTGGAGTGCTCATTTAACTGTTCGCCAAAATAGTGAGCAATGAAGGTTGAATGGATAGGAATATTCTTGCTTACCAGTAGATTAACAAATATTTAAACTTGTGCAATTGGCTTTCGAAATCCCACATTCCAATCTCTTTGACCAAATGTCAACGAAGACCGAATATCTTAGTAAGAATGGAAAGTATCCTCTTATTAGAGACAGTCCAACGCTCATGAAAATTATAAACTTGCGAAAATCAGTTACAGCGTTGAGTAGACCGCTTGCATAACGAAAATACAAATGGATACAAAGAATTGGATGTCCATGCGTTTGACTTCATCATGGAAGCGCAATCAGAGACCGTAAACCTTGCGAAATTGGAATTGAACATCTACTAATGCTTTAAGCCAATCAATCTGCGTTCATAGTTGATGTACTACCCTCCGTAACTGAACTGAAGCTATCCCAGTATTATCTTAGATAATGCGCAATAACTGGCTCTCCCAAGTGACTTTTCAATGTGGTGTAACTTCGCAGTCATGCCATTCCATCGCAGTAATTGTAGATCATTATGGCCATCGCTAAGTTGATCGCTTATGTTTTGATTGGCTTTACAGTCTCGCTTGTCATTGGTTAAGATAGGATAACTGATCAACGGAACTCGATTCCTGGACGGTAAAAACGATTTCACAAGGCGTTACGCAATTTTGGGATTGCTGAAAAGCGGAATGAACTCGACGCCTCGAACCTCGAACTGTCCGTCAACAATGACACAACGTTCACTATGGCTTATTTGATTCTTTTCGGTTGAACTGAACTGGACCGGAAATGACTGGCAAACTACTTTCCATCCCTTTCCTCGATTAAACCATTTATGCCAGAATGCGTGCGAAGAATGAAACTGCCTGGAGAATTGACTAAATTTAATTCTCATTTCTTGGCAGATGGCTTTTATCGATGCGTTCAATGAGACAAACAAGCAATGAACGCTCTGCGAATAGCGCATATATTGGGGTAAAAGATCATTCGTTCGCGTACACTCAATTTGAACATGCCATTCATGTTAGAGAAATTAAGTAGGAAAATTGGTTCGGAATTAATTTACGAAAATACGTTTTCTTTGCCGCATTAAAAAGTTCAGCTGTCATCCGCATAGTTGAATTACCTGCCGAATCCGAAAGCTTTTAGAATAGAGTCGTTTACAATGCATTCCAAT
>CBXJ02000361.1:9907386-10077386 GCA_000612645.2 Trichuris muris
GTGACTGAGCGCTGGAAAGTTCAGAAGGTTAAGGGGCAATTCTGTTTCGATCATTTCATAGAAACAATGCTTTCGTTCGTCTGATTGTTCATTTAGCAGCGAACTTGATTGTAGTCGTGGACCTGTCGTTTAGGGTTCTATTGGAGAAATCCCAGTGGTGACAAGTCCAACGCTTTATTCTGTGCTAAATGCTGACCATTGCTCAAGTGTCTATTCAGGCAAGCTTACAATGAAGTTACCGCTAAAAAGCACAAAAACCTGTAGGGAATATAATAAGACAATGAAGGTGGCGGTGAGCAGTTGGTCGGGGATCAAGGATAGTTATCAGCAATTAAAGGGGTCCCTGGCTCCAAAAAGGTTGGGAGTCACTGCCTTAGATACTTCTTGCGTTCATCTAAGTGCCGTAATGCACTTAGATTTGAAATATTGAAATTCGGTAGAAGATGTCGCCGACCTACTGCTCATGCCTTTTGCGCAAGAAAAAGCAGGCAGTTGGAGACAGAAATACTATCATTGCTTTTTTAATTGGCGCGAAAATTATTGGGTTTTTATTACTATATGGTTGGTTAGGTTCAATTACGAAACGATCAATCCAGTACGAACAATCCTCCTCCGCAATTGTGTTCGCACCAACAGTACGTAAGCGCGAAGGAATCTCCGAACCTTGGCACTTTATGTTAGTATATCAATACGTGCGTATACGTGGACATGTTGCAAGTTAATTCGACTGTGGGACCTGATTTTTCTCTGTTACAATTATTAGGCTTTCCAGGTTCGCTTAGTAACTGAGAAAAAAGCAAGAAAGACTTACATGTCTTCATTGTACAAACAGTGGGCAGCGGTCAGCACAAGGTCAGTTCTGTTCGCCTTGTTCAGCTGAATAAGTGTGCCACCACAGGTGTTGCCTCTTGCCGGATTGGATGGGTCAGCAAAAGTGACGATAACCATCCACGGGAGGGAATGTTTGTTTGCCTCCCAACCGGCAACAATTCGGTTGAATCCTTTTGCTGACATTTTTACAGGAAACATTGGAGATGGTATACCGCATTTGTAATCGTCCAGTGCTAGCTGGGCCGGACGTGGTGCCTTTCGCCGACCTGCAACGATTGGCGATTGAATATTAAGAATATTTGAAGTGTAGAACAATTTTACCCGTGTCCAGACTGCCCGTGCTCTGCGATCTCTGAAAGATGAAGTGGATCAGCAATGCAATTTGCGAGCTGCTACGGCAGTGCATAAACCATTGTACATTTGTTCTTTCCTGCATTAGTAGCGCTCTGCGTGCTATCGATCAGCTATTCGGTTATTAAAACTTTTTCCTTTCTCTGTGAAAGACGGGGGGTGTCTAGACAACTTGCTAGTTTACCAGTTTCACACGCAACATGTTAGGCGCATAGGAAGAATACCTTAAACAAGGACGAAAGGTTTCTCTTGGAATTTCTTCCTGCTCTGTGCAGCTAATACGTATGCATGCTTTAATTGTGCGTCAAGAAATGCAGATTGGTAAACATATCAGTAGAGCGGGTCTGAAACCTTTAAAGCTCCTGTTCGCGGCACCGCTGCGTTATGTATGTTATTAGCAGTGACTGTGTCGCTAAAGAATGGCAGAAATAATTAATGCTCGACTGCATCAATAAAGCCAGCGAAATCGGCGTTAACTACAGGGAGAGTTAAATTAAGAATAAGGGAGAGCCAGCAAGTCATTGGGAACAATTTTGACGATTCGTGAACTACTGAACAAACGCCGGATGCAGGAAGAGCTGTTCGATTTAAAGAAAGATATAATCAAAATCGCCTAAGTGTTTTCTTCTGTGACGTCTGCTAAAGTATATTGACCTGAGGATGGAAACCTTTGTTCACAGGTAAAGTCAACCTTAAGCCAAGCCTTTGGAATCTATTAACAAGTTAGGATTGCAAGATTCGAAATTATAATAGCATGCCTAACGTCGGGCCAGTGTCTTATTTACAGCACCTTTGAATGCTTGAATCAGCGCTTTTGCCACAAAGTGCTAATTCTTTTAAAACATCCCGGGTGTAAAATCATTTTGCATTCTTGTTTTCTGAATTAGCTATTGTAGGTACCATCTTTTGGCAAGAATTAAGAGCCTGATGCTGGTGGAAGCTATTGTAAGATATTAAAAGCCGGCGTGCACTTGCCCTGCTCATTCTGAAGATAACCAGAGCGAAAGAAAAGCGCATTCAGAGAAGCAGCGGAGATTGTGGAACATCGTGGTTATGAATGCTTGCAACTGTTCGTGCGCTAAGTGAATTCTGAACGGTTACGCAAGTTTTTCACAGCAGAACAGGTTAATAACAAATTGTGAACGCAACCAGCATTGTACTTACGTTTCGCTTGGCCTGCAGCTTCTCAAGATTCGTAAGGTATTCATGAATTTCATCTTCAGGCAGGATTTCGGTTGTACGCGGCAATGTTTTGTCGCTGCTTTCAATCCAGTCAATGTACTTTGGCACAAAGGTGAATATACCTGGAGCATTAAGGTGAAGATAATCAGCTGAACCAAAACTAACAACGCCAAATTGAGTGTACACATCTTTTTCTTTGCAGACAAGCGGACCGCCGGAATCGCCCTGAAAATCAAGAGGTGCATATCAGGATGTCAGCTGGCACTGAGATTCGCTATTAACATTAATCAGAATATGGCTCTTCTACAAAGTCACGTAAGCTCGTTATGTTTTCAAAATGCCGTGACGTGCTTGCCCTACGCTTAAATTTCTCACGGCAAACACTATCTGCCCTGAACAGTAACCCCATCATAATTGTATGAGAATTTGTTCGTCACTTGCATTCGCTGGTTGTTGTGAATGTAAGCGAAAAACCGTTTCAAACGTAAGTTGAACTTTACCCTCAGCAAATCGTTTGAAGAACCCAGATTTCTGGCCCAGCTGAACGCAGCGGGCAAAATCCCATTTATGGCTATGTCAATGCTGCGCACGCAACGCATACAGACCCCGTGGAAGGCTGCTGCCACTAAAATGAGGGACCTGTAATATTTAGGGAAGGGGAACAAAATTTGAGGAATAAGAAGCGAACAAGCTAAGGCACTGAAGTTTCACACCCTAAGCTGCGAGCATAAAAGAAGCTCCTTTTGAATCAACACGGAAAACTTCCGATGCTAGTTTGCTTCCGCTTGCACCAGTTTCAAAGCAAGCAGCCATGGTTAACGCCCTGCATTAATAATTCATGCCTATTATCGACTTGTGGAAGGAAGCCCCACTGAATATGATTTCAGTAATACGTAGGGAGTGAGCATGCAAATGCCATCGTTCCACTTGCACAGATGTTTTAAATGTTTCATTTTAAAACGTGTAACGTGTGGTGAACTCCATACCTTTCGCGTTGTACGACCATTTGTACCGGCACAAAATTGAATAGTTAAGTTAAGTTTGCTAGGATCGCTCCTCGACTTCGCACAATCTTCCGAACTCAATACGTCGACATCGACCATTCTTAGCTCGTCAGGTGTTGTCACGCCCTCCACTGCAACAAAAGTCGGTTGGTGGATTTCAGTGAATCAATAATTTGTCCTTACAATACATGTTCCCATGGCCACTCACATAGCATTCTTTTCCAGCAGGCAACGCTGCGTTTCTAGCTGGTAGGCAGACGGGTCTTGTGAATCTCGTGTACGGTATTTGTTTATTTAGACGCAGCAGAGCTATGTCCCCACTGTCAAATTCGCCCGTATAGTGTGCCATTTCGAAATCTTTCACTCTCACTCTTGTTCTCTCTGGATCACTCTTCCTGTGAATTCCAACAGTAACAACAATCCTCTCTTTTGGCACTTTCCTTCGCCTGTAAAACTGCAATTGTTAAAGCAGACTTTTTCATGCAATACTTTCCCACTGAATGCATGTGGAAGTTAACTATATATATATATATATATATATATATATATATATATATATAGCAGTGATTTCCAACGGGGGCTCTAGCGCCCCCGGGGGCGATGGGAGATTTTGGCGTGGTAGCGATGAACCCAGGAGGCCGCTGGAGGGGGGCGGTGGAAGACTTTAGGGGGCGCTAATGATATCTAGAAGCTTTCTGGGCCATAGAGCTCGACGCCCGGGTGATTCAGAGTCTACCACGACAAAGTGAGAACTCATATAATAGGTGTTTCTGAAGGTCCGCTCTGCCATTGTCCTTCATGTCTACCGACGTCGTTAATAGGCGTTTCGCGGATATTTCTCGATTGAACTCGCACTGTCCCTTCTCAGCGGCACACTGGAATCTCGATCAGCCCTTTCAGTCATAAACCATTCCACTTAGAAAAGTAATATAAAAGACTCGCAGTTTCTCTGCGAAGTCTTTCACGGATCGCTTGGTGAGGCCAATAAAGCAAAACCTAACAGGAGTACCACCACGAGGAGAAGGACAAGTCAGAACATGTCGTTTGACCGCGGCATAATAAATGTCAGACGCAACCAAAAGGTTGATAGAATCAGAACTAACAGGCCCTCATTGTTGAATCATCGTCTCATGATATCTAATCGACGTCAGTACCGCCAGGACGAGCCACTGCGAACGAAACTGCTCTCGTCCCATACGGGGGAGGGCGCTGGGGAGCACTGGAAAGGCCTAAAGGGGCGCTGGCACGAAGAAGGTTGAGAACCTATGCTTTAAAGTTTCATAGCTCTAGGAGCTGAATCGTTCCGTCTTCAGCGTCGCGAGTATGAAACCAGAACGTCTAAGGCATCTGAAGACGGAACAAGGTCGCTCTGAGAACTTTCAGAAGTTTCATTTCAATTCGCATATTTCTATAGTTTCATACTAATGAAAGCTGTTTCTCACATGTCAGCGGACAGTTTCACATTCAATTGCAGAACGGACAAACATGCCGTGTAACCACAGTGGCCTCAACTTATTCCGATACGAGATATCCAGCATATACTATACCGATACTGTGGTTTGGCTGAGTGGAGGGACTCTTCCTGAAACCCAAATGTGGGGGAGAGCCGAGAGTACAGACCGCGCTGAAGACGGGCCCAGGTTGGCCCGAAAGCTCCGCTTTTCTCGACCATCGCGCGCCACGGTTTTCTTGTTTGGAGATAAACATCTTTTCCATTAACGTGGCTTTCAGCAGCGGGTATAATTTTCCGTGATTTTTCCATTCGTTTTTAATCGATGAGCCCGTTACAAGCACTGACATATGAGTATCCAGCAGTCGTGATGCATGATATGCTGGATATCATGTATCACGACAAGTTTTGGTCATTGTAGTTACAAGTACGTTTGGCCGTTCTGGTCGTGCGACAGAGAAACACGGAAACCAATTTTTGCCATCTGAAAAAGAAGCACCTCCTTTCCTGAGCAATCCTTTAAGCAACTTTAGGATGCTGTTGTAGTTCTGAACAGCAAAGTAACCGAAAATTGTTCTCCTCTGGCATACACGTCAAAAGAATCCAACGGCTTTGTACCTTTGGTCGCAGTGGCCTTCCGCTGCACACTACTTAAGCAATAACCACCGAAGCATTGAGCTTCAAAATTTTCAAAGCTGCCGTTTTGATATTATAATACAATGCATACGAATGCAGAAAGGTGGAGTAAAGTCGGTGAAACCATATTCTGTAATGAACGAGGGACATACCCTCTTCTGACAGCAAATGATGCAAACCCACATGGAACAACGCAGAAAGTATATGTTGCTTCGCTATGGAACTACTTGAAACAGAGGGCAGCGTGCCACTTCCGATGAAATTCGCCATCCGTTGTGCTTACCTGGTATGGTCGTAGATGCAATGAGCTGCTGTCAGGACAAGGTCCGTCGCATTTCCTTGGTGCAGACGAATTAAAGAACCTCCACACTGACTACCTCTGGTTTCTGAATGGTCATCAAAGATGATGAGAAGAACGTGCCACGGGAAAGAATGCTTTGCCGCTTCCCAGCCATTAGAGATTCTGTTTGGCCCCAAGATTGGTTTAAAGGCACTAACACCACAAGGGTAATCAGGTTTGGATGCCTAGAAAAATTAATTTTCTTCACTGATTTGTTTTCATGATGAAACTGTTTCGAAATAGCAAATCATTAACGCTGTCATTGGTTCCTGAGAATTACTTAGGGCGGAATATTATCAGCAACGACTGGTTTACGTAAATTTGTTGCAAAGTTCAAAACTTTAGCCAGAGACATTACGAGAACGCGCAGACTAGACACAGTAGCGAAGCAAAAAACAGAGAATTGGTGGTTTCGATCTTTCAGATAGTTATCTATAATAGTATCTGCGTTATGGCAGAACTAATTTGGTATTATCGCCATGGCAACTATAAATTACGTGGGCATTACGCATAGTACATATTAGCTTAGCTGTTGAAGAAGAAGCAAGTTTCACAAAAACCTCGTGATGGTTTGTCCTCAGCGAATACAAGACCATGTTTGCTAATTGAAATTGCAATACGCTGCTTCGCAATCTTCGGTGAAAATAATTTAAAGATTGGAAAAAGTGTTCATATGCTAAAAGTATCTATAGCCGCCGATTCTTTATCGAAACTTTCCTATTTTCCGGCGATTACTTGATTTGACAGCTGCTAGTAGAAGAAAGATGCGCCGAAAGCACGGATGGGGTAAACTTACCTGCTCTGAAATGCTTACGAGCAGTGCCACAACTGCTATTAGGGGAATGCAAGCCATTTCGTGAACATGACACCCAATGTTTTGCTCACCTTTTATAACTGCTTTAAAGCGCTGACGTAACATTCATGTTTCCCTCTACTGTTTACCCTTCTCTCTAAAGAAAATGCTACAGTTGCTGAATAACTGATTCGCGAGCTGGATACATAAGAGGTTGGTGATTAACAATGGATGTTAAGTTTGACGCAGCACGATTGAAACAAAACGCGCATGAAGAAGTTAAAACAAATATCCACGGAGTTCCGCAATGAATCAGGGGTGCAATGTTACCCTTCAAAACGGCCAGCTTATCCACTCCCATCGACCTGTTTCTAATGAGTCCATTTGGTGATGAAAATGAAGCAAGGTTTAAACTTAAAAAATATAGCTCCGTACAGGCTCGTGTAGTCTCATAACTTCCTTCTTCTTTACGTGCGGCACGTAAAGAAGAAGGAAGTTATGAGAGTTTAAACTTCTCAGTTGCTCTCGAACTCTCTTGAGGTTGGCGTTTGAAGAAGAGATGAATAGGCGTACTCTAATGAATATCCCATAGTTATTAGCCACTCATAGTCAAAATTTTTTAGTCGCAAACCTGTCCTCTTACCTGCCATGTTTTGAATTCCCAATTCTGCAATCCCTTTGCAACTTTGAATCTTAATCATAAGTAAAGGTGCGGGCAGTGTCTTAAATCCAGTCACCTGACAAAATCCAAAGCAGTTACTTTATGATGACACATCATTTTCATAGAGAAATCACGATATTTCTTCCCGTTCAAGTATTCATTTTCACGAAAACGATGGTAAAACATTATTTCATGAGAATGAAAAATTTTTTTTCATTCTCATGAAATAAAGCTTTACCATCGTTTTCGTGAAAATGAATACTTGAATGGGAAGAACTGCCGTGATTTTTCTATAAAACTGTTGAACCCCGTTACCAGACTCATCTTTGAAAAGAAACATCGTTTTTTAAAATATTTGCTTAGACTTCAATGAGTTCGGTTTGCGAGCATTAGGTCGCTCCATAAATAATAGCCCTTTTGTAATCGGTGCTACAAACTAGCTTAATATTTAATTAATTTACAGGTGGATAGCGTTTCTTATGTCGCCTTGTATGCTGCCTTCCAATCAATTCAGTAAGCGCAATGAAATCTTACGGCTAACAGAATAAACTGTAATTATTTGCAATTTTACAAATAATCAGTTATGCTTTGCATGTTTTATTGATATAAAAAATTTTATGCCAACCCAGAAGTTACCCATATGTGTATCTTCTATATCAGTGATTCCTAACGGGGTGCCTTGAAGGCTAGGGATCCCTAGGGGATCCTGGAAGACGAATGGGTCCCTGGGATACCCTAACAAGATTAAAGGCACTCTGGTGTGATAATGATAGGTCACTGAGTGCTAGGAAATTCAAAAGTGCAGTTGGTGATACCGTTTCGGTGATTTCATGCAAGACGCGAAACAAACAATGTTTTCACTCGTCCGTGTGTTCATGTAGCTGCGAACTTGTCAGGAGTCGTAAACTTCTCGCTTTATGATATACTCTGTGGCAACGTTTCCTTCAAATTTTGTTTGAAATTCAAATTTCCAAAAGTCAGAACCTAGTTCCACCTTGCTCAAATTTGATAAGTACTGTGAATGACCAACGCCTTTAGTCCGGAAGTAAACGCCTTATGCAGGAATTAGCTTATGCTTGGAGAATTGTCAGACGACTTTGCCTTGTTGTTTGGCGTTCGATTGGGCAAACCCCAATGATGACAAGTTCAATGCTTCATTCTGCTCTAAATGCTGACAATTGCTCAAGTATCTATTCAGGCAAGTTCACTATGAAGTCACTCCCAAAAAGCACAAAAGCATGTAGGGAATCTAACAGGGCAATAAGAACGGCAGTAAAGAGTTGTTGAGGTAGGGGGCAGGATGACTGTCAGCAATGAAAGGGGTCCCTGGCTCCAAAAAGGCTGAGAAACACCGTTCTATATCAATAAAAGATTTAAAACATGAATGAGATATTTATAAAACGATGAAGAGGAAGCGAGTAAATGTGCATGCAGTGCAGAGCTTATTGGCACGGTTTCATGCCGGAGATTTGAACGCTGACGATAAAAGATGCTCATGATAGGAAAGGTCAGCGACAAGGAGCAGCTACTCATCAAAATAAGTAATTTGTCCTTGTTTGTAAGAATTTGCAATTGTAACGGGTACTGAAAGTATGTCGATCTTTTTGTCACGGAAAAAACCCGTTCAGTTCGCATCATTTACTGATGGCAAAAAGGCGCGAAAAAGCATCTGCGGAGCTTTCGGATCTCCCCTCGATCCGTCTTCAGTGCTTGTGTGCCGACTGCCCAGTCAGTCAGTGGGTCCGCAAGTTCCTCCACTCGACCATCTGAGCAAAAGACGTCAGCTATCAGGTCGAACCTTGACCCGTCCAGCGTTGGTCGTGCAGTGGAACCTGTAATCCCTCCGACCGACCAGCGCAGAGGCAACACGAGTAATAACCACGGTGAGCCTTCTTTGCATCCATGCCGATGGCCTGACATCTAAGCAAGCACGTTCCGATGTCATTCCTGTCGACTTTGTTCGTGTACATCCATAGCGTTCATTGTTCAGTGATCGTCTCTGTGCTCCGTGAGGCACATGTGGGTTTGCAAGAATTCGTAATCGTAACAGGTAATTTGTCCTTGTCACACAATCAAACGAGTGGAAATTCAGGCATCAGGCGGTCTGCAAAAATCTTTGATCTACTGGCTTTGCGAAGACGCCCAATAAGTGGGATCTCACCGATTTGTATAATTCAACTTACTTTTAGAAGATAGCTCTTGGCGCGGCAGTGGAACCCTTTTATTGAACCGAAAAAGGTACACTGTAAATCAACGATGAAATACAACGTACCTTTAACGAGAGACTTTCGCAGCTTTCAGAGCCTCCTGCTCCGTCGTCAGCGAAATTTTTAAAATGCATTTCGCTGACGACGGAGCAGGAGGCTCTGAAAGCTACGAAAGTCTCTCGTTAAAGGTACGTTATATTTCATCGTTGATTTACAGTGTACCTTTTTCGGTTCAATAAACGGGTTTCAATGCCCTGCCAAGAGGTATCTTCTAAACTAAAAACAGCAACCCGTTATGAAACATTTCATATTTAATTTAACTTACTCGCAGAACTGGGATGCTTTGTGAAACAACGCTCAAACGGCTGGAATTAGTGTGGTTTCAATTTTTACAGCACCCACGCTAATTAATTCGGCTGTCATCGTCTGACTGCTTCTTTGTCAGAAGTGTCTGTAGATTTTTGTGTTCGAGAAATGGTTTGAGAAAGAGAAGAATGTCGCAAATGCCTTCCGCGCTTTCGTTGATTCCGCGTCCTGTAATTCCTCCAAGCCAAGATTTATGGCCTTCTCAATTGTTCAAAAGCAGAGCTTGCTTTTCAATCGCTAATGCAAACACAATGGTTGTAAGGTTGCTTATTTCGAATGAATCGGTTAAATTCTACTGAACCTACAGTATTACTAGGCAAAAGCTTCAAAACGGCACTCCTTATGAATCAGCACAACATGAATGATTTGCACTAGATGGCGGAGGTTGGTTTCCGGAACAGGACGGAAACTATACCAACTCCTAATTCAGAGGGTCGCTACAACCGTGTTGGCTTTTGGTGACGCTGAACAAACGCAACGTCATTTGCTTGCAGGAAAGCAAAGTAAACGCCTTAGCTGAGCATTATTTTCCTTGACAGCATTCCCTGGAAGCGCAAAGGAAACTTATTCCAACCATGTAATTGAAAATTAGATTCATAAGGACTGGGTAAATTCTCATAGCTTTCTTTTGTGGAAACAGACACGGAAATTTCCCGTTTTTTATTCATTTTAATGTGCAAAAAGTTATGCGGAGCTTTCGGAAGTTTCCTCTTTCGTCCAGCGCAAATGTCAAACATTGTATGGTTGGGTGGAGCAAGACAGCATGGTTATATTTTAAATGGAAGTATGCAGGAGTTCAATGTAACTTCGCTTCGGGGAGTTTGCTGTAAAATTATAAATAAGATGAAAACGAAATGACAAATAAAAAGTAATAATGAAAATTGAAAAAGGGCAAAAATGGGAAGGAAAAGAAAGGACAGGAAAATTAGAATAAACAGATAAAAATTTAAAAGAGTTTAAACGTAAAGAAAAATGATCAGGATAAAATCTATGGAATATATTAGTGAAAAATTAGAATTAAAATTAATCTTGTGGACTTGAAATTCAGAAACTTCAAGTGAGGAAAGAAGACCGCTGAAATGAGCATATAAATTAAACAAATAAATAAACAAACATAAAGAAAAAGGAAAAAATGAATGCGGTTAAGGGCGTTAACAAGGAAGGGGATGCGAATTGGGATTGGGTATATGTTGTGTTACAATGACTTTTGAATTGTGCTGACTTTTGAAGATGATGATGACTCCCAGACCATTGGCGGTAGTTTGTAGATTCTCACTGAGAGTCGGATAGTATGGCAGAATAAATTTTGTGTCGAGCACTGGAGTTTTATTCACTCCAATTTGCTGGTCATTCCATTTGAACACTGGGTGTTTTGAACACCAGGTCTTTCCATTTGTAAAATCTTTTTTGATGAAATCTTCGATCAGCTTTAAGGAGTAATTATTCTTTCTTAGTATTCTCCGTATGAAACCTAATTCTTCCTATAGGTAATCGTTGCTGCAGAGCTTAATATGTCTGTCAACCATTCCTGTAATTATCCTTATTTTTTACGCTTTTTGGACGGCTGGAAAAGAAGTTAAGGTATTTTTTTAATTTGTCGGTTTTCTGCAAACCTTGGTCTTCAGTTCTCCCCCTTGTTTAAGTATTAGAGCGTCTAAGAATGGTAGGCACTCTTCAGTTTCTTTTACAAGACATCCGATTTTCACCAACTGGATATCTTGTGGGAAAAGACTGTTCAGGTGGTTCAATAAGTCATATTCTTTTGCCTTCTTCAAGATAACGAAAATGCCATCCACATAGTGTTTGAACTGCTTAACGTTGTATTCAGAAAAACCTGATGGGAAAGCTTTTTCTTCTAAATGCTCCATGAACAATTCAGCCACAATGGGTGACAATGCGCTTCCCATTGGTGCTCCTCTATTTTGTGAGAAGTACGTTCCTCTCCAGTGGAACAACATTCCCTTCCTCCATATAAAACTTCACCAACTGAGTCAGGTGGAATGGATTCAGTTTTGTATGATCTTTTAAAAGGGTGTCTTTGGAGAGGATGTCAAGAATGTACGCGAAAGTTAGGTTTAGTGGGATGCTGGTAAATAAGTCCTTTACATCATAGCTGATTAGCGTGTCATCATTATCAATTTGAAGCGTCCTGATCTCAGCTACGAATGACGCTGAGTTTACTTTGTGTGAAATCTTTTTGCCAGTGAGTAGTTTCAGCATGCCAGCTGAATATTTGCTTAGGGTGCTCGTTAAGTTTTTATTCCTGGAGACCAGAGGTCTTAACGGGATTCCTTGCTTGTGAGTTTTTGGAGGGAAAATAGTTCCGGACAAGTGAACTTTGTGGAGAATTTTAAAAGTCACACCATGGTGGAAAGTTGCTCATCTTTGGTATCATCGTACATAGATGTGTAGATATTTTTGAGTTTTTTCTCACATTTTCTGATGGATATCTACATAATGTTTTTATAGGTATCAGCGTGAAGGTCTACCGCCCTGTATGACTCTCTGTCCTTAATCACTACTGCATTACCCTTGTCAGCTTTTGTGATGACAATTGTTTCATCGTTCTTTAGCGCATTAATTATTCTGCTTTCCTCTTTGGACAGGTTGCTTTTTGGTTGATAGGTTTGTGTGTTTAGGCAGTTAGCAATGGTCCCTCTAATTTGGTTTGCTTTCCAGGAGATTTCCTTTTTTGTGCCCAATTTAATTCAGCTTATTGTGTCCAGATAATCAATTCTGCTTGGCGTTAGTACGAAGTTTAATCCTTTAGCTAGAACATGTTTTTCTTTATCGGTTATCACCCTGAAGCTGAGGTTTACGACATCGGTTTCATTGTTGGTACTTTCCCAGCTCATAGTTCCGTGGGCGCTTTTCGGTTAGCTGCCCGTGCTACAGTAGACCATTACCTAATTACAGAAACCATTGTTACCGTGACGCAATGGGTCGGCGGCCGAAGCGCTGAACAAATTCTGACCACAACGGCTCCTCGTGGAGGCGAAAGGTGATATGGGTTCGCTGCTGCGTAACTCCTCTTTTGCCTGTGGAGCAAGTGTGCTGAATGCAGTGTGACAACGGAGAAACTTTGTAGCGGACACGGAAGCGCAGTGTTGCACGCCAGCTCATTTCGACGCGCACTAACCGTGTTTACGCCGACCGGTTATGGCTGTCACTATTGCCGATACCTAAGCCTAGACCTAAACACAACCGATCCTTCCTGTGCGCTATGTTTTCGTGCTGGTTGACTGACGATGGCTGTCGTTTTCGCTTATACCTAAGCCTAGACCTAAACACATCTGATCTTTCCTGTACACTATGCTTTCGTACTCGTCGACTAATGATAGCTGTCGCTTTTGCCGATAGCCAAGCCTAGACCTAAACACATCTGATCTTCCCTGGGCACTATGCTTTCGTACTCGTCGACTAATGATGGCTGTCGCTTTCGCCGATACCTAAGCTTAGACCTAAATACAACCGATCTTTCCTTTGCGCTTTGCTTAAGTTAGTGATTCTCAAGGGGGTTACATGGGACCCCTGGGGGTCCCAAATCGCCAAGGGGTCCCTGTGGGGGTCCCGTTTGACGAAAGGGGTCACGTGGGACCCCTTAGTCATCAGATTGAAACTGACTGAAATTGTTGCAACTCGGCTGCAGACGCCACCGTAGTTGCATCGGGAAGTGCTGGCAACCCCTCCGCTCAACCATTTCGAGCAGTCTGCGCATGCGAAGCTAACCAAGATCGCGAATGCGATCGCGAGCTTTGGAAACACTGCTTAAGTCGTTGTGCTTCAGTGGAAGCATTCATCGGCGAGATAAGCATCACATCGTCGAGAATAGCGGCGTACACTTTTTCTCTTTATGTTGACAATGACTGCACGTGAAGCAGATGGTTTACTTCAGGATGCAAGTAGTGCTTGCTGCTTTCTGAGAAAGCGCTGTATTTCCATCTGTTTTACAATTCAGCAGCATTAGTAGGTTCCATAAATACGTATGTTATTCCCTGCCGCGCTATAACTTGGTGGTTCTTCGTGACTGAGTTGTGTAACCTGTATCCTAATGTGTGGGCCGTGGTGAAAAGATGGCTCATCTGTTTTCCTTCATCATCGCTAGTGGAACGCGCATTTAGTGTGGTCACAGACCTCATGACGAAGAAGCGTAACCGGCTGCAGTTAGTGAAGCGAGGTGACCTGCGCTTGCGCGTTACCTCCATGTTGCCGAACACTGATAAGTTAGTCTGCTCGCAACTATGTCAGCCGAGTATCTCTCGTTGACATTGTACAAAAACTGATTCAGCAAATAAATTGGCATGCTTCCATACAGACTTTCTTGCCGGTCTCACTGAACCTATCCGTTTCCGCTCACACTGACTGGATGCATTGTAGTTAGCATAGATATGACAGAGAGCGGTATAAATTTTACCGTAATAGGAGCGGAGGGACAATATCTGATGGTAATCACTGAATCTAACCGCTCCTGCGCTCTACAATTCCAGCCAATCAGCGCACGCTAAACTGACCAACCAGTGTAGGGGGTCCCAAACGGTCTGAAACTTCTCACGGGGGTCCCAGGCGGTTCTGAGCTTGAGAAACACTAGCTTAAGTGCTAGTCGACTGACGATGGCTGTCGTTTTCGCCGATACCTAAGCCTAAACCTAAACACAACCGATCTTTCCTGTGCGCTCTGCTTTCCTGGTAGTCGACTGATGATGGCTGTCGTTTTCGCCGATACCTAAGCCTACACCTAAACATAACCGATCTTTCCTGTGCGCTATGATTTCGTACTCGTCCACCGATAATGGCTGTCGTTTTCGCCCATACCTAAGCTTAAACCTAAACACAACCGATCTTTCCAGGACGCTATGCTTTCGTGCTGGTCGACTGATGACGGCTGTCGTTTTCGCCGATGCCTAATCCTAGACCTAAGCACAACCGATGTTTCCAGTGCGCTCTGCTCGCTTAGGCCCTTAACACTAACATTGCCCTGTACACTCGCAGTTAATCACGGTATAGCAAGAACGACGCACACTTACCGAACCTTCAAAGTACGAACGCCGTACCGTTGCTAAGCGCTGACTGTTGCGGACGTGAACACGGGAAGCATGAGAAATCACCATGCGGCCGCTGCCTTCCCAGACATACAGAATGGCGCTGAGGGAGGATTGCGGTCCTCTTAATCAACGAAAGCACGGGACAAGATGTCTTACAACGGTGCGGCTGCTTTGTGCATACCGAATTGATAACACCTGGGCGCTGTGGCCATTTGCACGGAAGGTAGAATGGCGCACAGAAAGGAGTGGCGGTCCATTCCATGATGCAAAGCGACCAAACATGGATCAACAGGTCCTGCAGCTTTTCTGCTACCCTGTTCGCGCTGTCTGCTCAGCACCTGAGCACCACGCTCATGTGGACGCAAGGTCGAGAGGTGTTAGCACACATTCTCGTGTAGCAGTTTCTACGATCAATCAGTTCGCATAACACAACCATGGTGCGTCTATGGGTTCGTCAAAAACTCCGTGCAACATCCACACTGCGCCTGTCCCTATATAAGAGCCGATAATACCCTATTTGGTTGATTTTACAAATTACCATGCAAACAAGACCACACATGGTGACCTTGCCCTATAGGTTACATCCGTAACAGATGTGCAGAACAAAAGGTGAACTCTCCCTGTTCCATTCACAGTGACGACAAGTCCGAGCACACTAGCGTGCATCCAATAGCGCTGCACAAGGTCGGCCGCCAACAGATTCGTCGATATCGGCAACGCCCCGATGAACGGGTTAGCGCCGGCGCTAACCCGTCCGTCAGAACAAAAGGTGACGCAAGTAATGCATTGCATTATACGATGCGCAGGCACACGGGCAGCTATCCTCAAAGACCCGTTCCGTGTCCACGATTACGTCTGAAGAATTCCTTCCTTTGATTCTGAATCTATACCAGTGTTTCCCGGGGGGCGCTAGCGACCCCCTGTGGGCGCTGGAAAGTCTTTGGGTGGCGCTGGAGTTGAAAGGGGCACTTGGGGGCGCTGGTAAGCTTGGGGGCGCTAGTGCCCCCATGCGGAGCTAAAGGGATGCCAAATAATTCTGCTGAGTAAAGTGCATGTTTGACGTTGCCAGAGAAGGGCGAGAAACGCAAATAGCAGCAGTATTGTATGGCCGGCACAGATGACACGTCGCGCTTTTTTTCGCTTCTTTGGAGAATGCGCTCTTCGTGTCTCCTGACGCTGCCTAGTCGCAGAACATATTAATAGTTAGGCTCTGTTGCATGCAATTGGCCCGCAGGAAAGGTTGAGCCTGCGAACAGGTTTTTGGGGTACGATATGCAGTGCTGAAGGGAGGGAAGGAGGCGCTCTGACCGATTGATTCCAAGATTTACGCGTGACCTTTTGTTCGATAGTAAGCTGGGGGTACTCCAATCGGCTTTTTTCTTTTTATTTTTTGGCGTTTCAGGCTCTGTTTAATGTCGAGCAAGTAAAGTACGAGCCGCTGTTCTCTAGAAAAAGAAAACTGTGCTTGTGCACATGTAGATGTTCCTCTTCAAAGTGTCTCTGCAGTGTTAAAGAACTTAATTTTCTAGCTTTGTTTGCGAACACCTGTGTCTGAAAGCAGAAAACAATGCTCGTTCCCGCCGTTTCTATTTTACATTCGATCTTTCGTCGTTCGTAGTGTTTTTGTTTCTGGACTCAGGTATACTCCATTCCACGTAAGCGCCCACTCTTTTATTCTCTCTACTGAAGTCAACTTCGGCAGTTGCACTCTAGTTGTTTGATCTACTGAAAAGGAAGCTGCAGGCAGCCAGGATTACCAATTTTCAATCATCGTTCGCCACTTAAAAGCTACTTGTTTGATTGGATTTCCCAATGGCAGAGTCGAAAAGGAAATATAGGCAATACAGCTCAGAGTATCTCAAGTACGGTTTCATCACCGCGCCAAATAATCCGCAATTACCGATGTTCCTGATATGTAGCAGAGTATTCTCGAGCGAGTCTATGAAGCCTTCAAGATTGAAGAAACATCTTGCTAAAATACATCCAGACAAAGCAGGCAAAGAGTTCAGCTACTTCAAATCGCTCCGCGAAAAGTTCAGAAAGCGGCCAACTCTATCGAACATGTTTTCTTCACGAAACGCCTTACAAATGGACGGTCTGCTCGCCTCGTTTAACATTTCATTTATGATCGCTAGGTCTGGAAAAGCGCATACCATCGGTGAAGAATTACTTCTTCCTGTTGTACGCGAGGTCTTACGCACTGTTTTGCATAGATCGGCAGCAGAGACAGTTAACAGTATTCCTTTGAGTAATAACACCGTTCAAAGGCGGATCGACGAAATGGGAAAAGATGTGGAAGAAACGCTCTGCAAGTTTTTGAAAAACACAGTTTTCCTTACAAATAGACGAATCGGTCCTCCCTGGAAATGAAGCACTACTGCTTGTGTACGTGCGATTTATAAAAGAAGAGGAGTTAGCTCAGGAGTTTCTGTTCGCAAGACAGCTGATCACGGACAGCAAAGGAAAGTCCATTTTTCAGATCGTTGAAGGATATTTTAAAGAAAAGGAGATTCCCCTCACGAATGTGATCTCTGTCGCCCTCGATGGTTGGTTGCCAACGAGGTTTCATTTCATACTTCAAGAAGGTCGCCCCAGAAGTATTGCCCATTCGGTGCGTGATTCACCGACATCACTTGGTGGCGAAATCCCTAAGTGAGCGCCTCCATCATTCTCTTCAGCTTGTCATTACTGCGGTAAACAGGATCAAGAGTAGGTCGTTGGACGATAGATTATTTCGACAGTTATGCGAGGAGAATGGGGAAGATTTCGATCATTTGTTGCTTCATACTGAAGTAAGATGGCTGTCGAAAGGAGCTTGCTTGTCACGGTTTTACAATCTTTTTGCTACAGTTTTGGAGTTCTTTAAAGAAGAGGACGCTTCTCTTTGTGCAAATTTGAAGACTTTCGAAGGTAACATTGCTTATATGGCTGATCTATATATGAAATTCAATTAATTGAGTTTACAGTTACAAGGCGACAACTTGAACTTGATAAAAACGAAAAGTATCATTAGCGCGTTCGTTTCCAAGCTGTTATTCTTCAAAAACAACCTGTCCCGCGGAGAGTTTTACAACTTTCCAAATCTTTGTGAAGTAAGGAACAAAGGGCAAATCAGTGAATAAGACATTGAAGTGTACTGGCGTCATCTAGAGTTGCTTCACCAAGACTTCATCGAACGGTTCCAGGATATCCTTTCTCTGGAGGTTTCAGATTGGGTCATAAACCCTTTCTCTGCGGTTGAGAATGCAGGACTACAATTGCAGGAAGAGTTGCTAGAGCTGCAGGCCAATGAAGAGCTCAAGTCAAAATTTAAATTTGGATACAGAACCTTCTGGCTGCAACGCGATATCTCACGCTTCTACCCAAGATTGTGGTCTGTAGTGAGGAAGCTACTTATTTCATTTCCTTCTTCGTATCTATTAGGTTGGTGCAACTTCTTCGACTTACATAATGTGACCAGGAGCTACAATTAATCATCAAGTTCAGCAGCGCTGAATCTTTGGCAGTTGTTCACGCGAGTAGTTTTCACAGAACCACCGGCTGCTGAATCATGTCCAGTTCCTTTACGGAATTCTGCCATGTCATGTATCCGTGGTTCCATGCGTAAAGGAATTGGACCACCGTTCACACATTGAAGTTTTGGAAGGAATGGCGCACATTTCACAGATAAGTTCAATTCTGAAAATAAATCTAGCTGATCAGCGCTTTGTCCTCTAAAGTAAAAATATACCATCATGAAAGGAAATCAAGTGTTGAAATGGTGATAGCATAAACTCGTGATGTGAAACAACGCGCAGAAACGGACAGGAACGCCACAAAACTGAGAGGCGCGCTTAGCATTTGGAAAACATAGGTGCATATTCTAGAGATCAGCATCTAAATTTAGACCTTAGCCTGAGAGCATTCGAAAAAATGAGCAAACCATAAAACAAACAATGAATACTTGTGTAGCATTCCGTAAATGCCAAGTATGTAGAAACAGCCACTCTGAAACAATACGCACCCCCACTGAAAATGTGAGCACAATAGCACAAACGGGATATAGTCAGGCGGCATCATCGAGAAACTGGACACAAGGCAGCACAAATGACAGTACAACTCCGGAACTATGTGCAAGGCGTCAAAACAGGAACCAAAGTCATGAAAATCGACAGCACACCTTGGTTAATGGGGGTAAAATATTAGGACTTGGAGCAAAGTCATCGAATACGAAACAAAATCCGGACACTGGAGAGATTATGGAAATACGCACGCTGAAATGGACTAGTGCCCAGAAAGTAGCCATACCGAAATGAAGTCGGAAAGAAATCGGGCAAAAGTTGTCGAGCAATATGAAACAGCGCTGTGAAACACGCAAAACAAAATCAAATGGCGCCATGCGATATTTTCAGCAAACGTAGCGGAATGAAACTCGCATAGAAAAATGGTCAATAATAGCTGAAGACACATAATGGAAGAAACTACTGAATAAGAGTTCACCACGCAGCAGCTCGCAGTCTGAAATAACTGAATTATGTAATATAAAACACCTGCACAATGTTGCAAGCAAAACATTCCTATAAAAGGAAAGCGACAGACGAAGTTGCCACATTCGCTGCAGTTACAAAATCAGCGCATAAATGGCACTGATCGTCTGTGCATTCATTTGGCTCACATCAAGCACCCTCACAGGTACATGACAACATTGCTTTCAAAAATGGTTAACAAAAGATGCTCTACGTTTCGATTAGGCGGTATAAGAGAGAAAAAAGGCAAATGTCCTCCTGAACCACCTACTGTTGGAAATACGATCTATTGCCGCGACGATTTTGACTGCATAGGAAAACAAAAGTGCTGTGCAATTGATGGAGGCCGCGGATGCCTGCAGCCTTTCAGTGAACGTAGGAGTTCTCACAATCATACGCATTTTTGCACAGCATATTCCCAACAGATCATGTGAAAGTGGTTAAACCTGGTCATTGCCCAACCAGACCACCAGCTGCACGGATGGCGAACTTGTGTAACAATGATGGCGACTGTGATGGACCTAAGAAATGCTGTCTCACATCACGGGGCTATGACTGTGCATATCCATTAGACTACCGTATGAAATAATACGCTTTTTCTATGCAAATCTGTCACCATGCATGTATACTCTTAGCCATTCAGTCAGAACCAGTAGTAGGACAATGTCCCCGTTCACGACCCCGTGTCCCTGGAAAATGGACGGATATGTGCAGTAAGCATGCCAACTGCCCAGACCCGCAAAAATGTTGTGATACCGAACTTGGCAATCGATGTACGGATGTTGGATTAGTGGTTGGACTAGGAGAACGACCAGGTAGTTGCCCAAGGGAACCAAGGATAAGAGGAACTAAATACGATTGCCGACGAGACGATGATTGCGATGGTGGGTTCAAATGTTGCTATACTGTCGAGGGCCGTGAGTGCGTGGAGCCAAGCAAAGAAGGTAAGACCTTATCAGCGGCATAGTCGCTATAGCTGAACAGAGAGTGTTGCAGTTAGACCAGCCGTCAAACCTGGTCATTGCCCAACCAGACCACCAGTTGCAGGGATGGCGAACTTCTGTAACAATGATGGCGACTGTGATGGACCTAAGAAATGCTGTCTCACATCACGGGGCTACGACTGTGCATATCCGTTAGACTCCCGTAAGAAATAATACGCTTCTTCTATGCAAATCTGTCAGCTTGTATGTATGCTCTTAGCCAGTCAGTCAGAACCCGTAGTAGGACAGTGTCCACCTTCACGACCCCGCGTCCCTGGAAAATGGACGGATATGTGCAGTAAGCATGCCAACTGCCCGGACCCGCAAAAATGTTGTGACACCGAACTTGGCAACCGATGTATGAACGTTGGATTAGTGGCAGGACAAGGTAAAAAGTCTGGTATCTGCCCACTGGAACCACGAATAAGAGGAACTAAGTACGATTGTCGACGGGACGATGATTGCGATGGATTGAAGAAATGCTGCTATACAACTGAAGGTCGCGATTGCGTCGACGCTATATTTGTTTAATCAGTCGCAGCGTTTAATTAAACTTTGTGCGCCTGTTTGACTTTCTTTCGAAGTTGCATTTGATTTTTGTATTGGTTTTGCCGCGCGCATTATAGGTGTACTGATGGAAGTTCGTATTCTGGTTGCTTTGAATGTCCGTTGTTTTTTCTGGGTTGTTGAAGCTTCCAATTTTGTTTTCAACTAGTTAGTTACTTTTCCTAAAGAAACTTGCTTCTCCGTACTTAGTTGTACATTTTCAAGTGAACCGTTCCTACGTAATTTGTGGCCCTCAGTTTTCGTGAAGGACACAGTGAGCGTGCGCTGTCGATGAGGGTGGTCGAATAGTTCTGAAAATCCGTATACAATAAGTACTGTACGTTCTGCTGTGTCACACTTGGAATCAGTGTGTGCTTGCCTAAAATATTCGCAATTTTGGCAAATGTAATATAAGCGTGGCGATCATCATTTTCGGACACATGTGACCGCTTTGCAACTTATCCGGCGTATGTGTGTATTCCTACGATTGTTCAGGAAGGGCTTGCAAAAATTAACCATTTCTGTTTTTATGGTTTCTCCTGCATGCAAACAGCTTATGACTGAGCTTTGCTTTTGATGTTGTCATAGATGTTTGATGGTCTAGGCCAGTGTTTCTCAAGGGGGCGCTAGAAAGTCTTAGTGAGGCGCTGGAGCCGAAAGGGGCAGTTGGGGGCGCTGGTAAGCCTGGGGGGCATTGGTAAGCCTGGGGGAGGGAAGCTAGCACCCCCCCCCCTGCGGAGCTAAAGCGACTCCAAATAATTCTGCTGAGTGAAGTGCATGTTTGACGTTGCCAGAGAAGCGCAAATAGCAGCAGTATTGTATGGCCAGCACAGACAACACGTCGCGCTTTTTTTGCTTCTTTGGAGAATGCGCCCTTCGTCTGTCCTGACGCTGCCTAGTCGCAAAGGATAATTAGGCTCTGCTGCGTGCAATTGTACCCCAAGAAGTGTTGAACCTGCGAACCGATTTTGGGGTACGATATGGTGTGCTGAAGCGAACGGAGGAGCTTTGACCGTGTTGCTTCTCTGCGCGACTTCACCGACTCCAGACAACGAATGAAGGAAATCACGGAAGTTTTTACCCGTTTTTGAAAACCACGCGATGGAAAAGGTCTTTTTATTTCCAAAACGAAACGTGGCGCGGTGGTCGAGATAGCGTAGCTTTCGGGCCAACCTAGGCCCGTCCTCAGCGCGGTCCTTCCAGGGTGCCCTCCCCCAGGTTTGGCTTTCGGGGAGAGCCCATCCACTCAGCCGAACCACAGTGGCGCCTGTCAGATCAATCTAGATCCATCGAGGCTGATCCCACCGTGGCCGGCCAGGTATCAGAGTTAACTCCAGACAACAGGCAAACACTCTTTATTCACAAAACGTATGATACAACGAACCGCACACACTCCGCGACCCCGCTCCTGCAGAAGGCCAGGTGTTGTGTATGCACACGACCGCTTTACTCGTACAAACCCGATCGACTGACTTGGTCCGCGAAAATACATGAATACTAGTCATATCACAACCGGTTTGGGGGCTTAGATAACGACTTGACTGCCGAGTCGCTCTAATGACTAATCATCATCGCTGACTCGGGCGATGACTACATAACACCAGGTATATACCGTAGTCAGGGGGTCCGCATCTGGCGCGCACCTGGTATAAGCTGCTATCTCCAGATCGCGTACACATCCGTTCTGAGCGGATACGCTCGCACCCTGCGGTGGGTGACCGCCGCGCCCATCGGTCGGGCGCACCCTTTATTCCAGATGTCCGCGGCAGACATCAAGTGGTCTACACCACCGGCCGGAACACACGCGCCGCGGCAGATGTCTGCAGCGACCGTCAGTTGGTCCCACACCCTCAGACTACAGACCGATTGATTGCCGATTTGTGCGGCTGGCTGGCTGCAACAGAACCTTCTGGCTGCAACGCGATATCTCACGTTTGTGCCCTAGATTGTGGCCTATAGTGAGGAACCTACTTATTTCATTTCCTTCTTCGTATCTAGTTGAGCGTGGATTTAGTGTCGTTGCAGACTTGCTAACAAAGAAGAGAAACAAACTGCAAATTGTAAATCGGGACGACCTGAGACTCTGGCAAACTAGCATAGAGCCGAACATTGAAAAGCTGCTTTCAACTGCCTGGTTTCCAAGTCTGACAATGAAGTTCGCTCGCTCTATTACACTTGTGACTACGGCAAGTAAATTCATTAGCGCTATGTACCACATTTTTTCGGCTAAGAATATTGCGTGGGCGTTCAACTTTCTCTGGCAAACCAAGCTCCCGGCTAGGGGGGCGCTGGAGAAATTGCTGGTCCAAAAGGGGGCGCTGGCGAAGAGGCCGGTGGGAAACACTGATCTATATGATACAAAGTGGCTGTGGAGCGAAGTACATAGGTGAAACCGGGCACAGAATTGACAAAAGGTTCCAACAACACGTGGGAGCTTTAGAACAACACAGAGCAGCAGAGACGACGAGTAAGCCTCCTGAGGAAAGGACGAAGACAAGCCAATGATCCAGCAAGAGTGAAACAGGATGCCATAAATGCTTCAGCATGAGTTGAGCATGTAGTGACCTGCCCTCAACGAGACGAGCCAATCAAGGTCTCAGAACTGGCCTTCGAAACCAATTACAAAATTAGAAAGATCAAAGAAGCACTATTTATACGGCGCAACCAGTGCATAAATCGAGAAGAAGGAAAAGAAGTCAGTGAAGTATGGTCCTCTGTAGCAGCTCGGACGAACTGCTGCCAATTAAAATATGATAACATTGCAACACTACATATACCCAATCCCAATTCGCATCACCTTCCTTGTTAGCGCCCTTCGCCACATTCTTTTTTTCCTGTTGCATTTTTTCCTTTTTTCGTTTTTCTTTATTTATTTATTTAATATATATGCTCATTTCGACGGTCTTCTTTCCTCACTTGAAGTTCCTGAATTTCAGATCCACAAAATTAATTTTAATTCAAATTTCTTTCTCTAATATATTCCATAGTTTTTATCCTTATCATTTTTGTTTACGCTTCAACTCTTTTAATTTATATTTTATTTGTCATTTCCTTTTCATGTTATAAGAGTACGGTTGAGCACCCGCTGACTTCTATAAACCGTTCCCTGTAAGAACACCGAAGCAACCTAATCAGTGGCTAGTTGGTTGGTTGTGTTAGTGAAAAACAGGTAAACAAGAACCGTACGGTCGTTTATTTCGGAGCTTTCGGAATCGACTGATTCCGTCGTCAGCGAGATGGTGAAAAGCACCTTTTCACCATCTCGCTGAGGACGGAATCGGTCGATTCTGAAAGCTACGAAATAAACGATCGTACGTTCACTGTTTACTTGTTTTTCACTAACACAACCAGCCAAGTAGCCATTGGTTAGGTTGCTTCAGTGCTCTTACAGGGAACGGTACATAGAAGTCAACGAGTGCTCAACCGTACTCTTCCAACATGATCCACCGCCCCGTTACAAGAAAACCAGTCTTCAAAAATCATTTTCTTTTCATCTTATTTTAATTTTACACCAAACTCCCCGAAGCTAAGTTACATTAAACTCCTACATACTTCACTTTAAAATATAACCATACTGTCTTACTCCACCCAACCGTACACTGTTTGACATTTGCGCTGATGACGGAAGAGGAAACTTCCGAAAGCTCCGCATAATTTTTTGCACATTGAAAAGAATAAAAAACGGGAATTGCCGTGTCTTTCCACAGAATAATTATTCCAACCATGTGTCACCGCTGTCCCTACATTGAATAAACATGAACGCCCATGTCTTGGAAACTTTGCAAACCACCTTAGCTCCATATTCTTTTAATCACTTCACACTTTTAATTTTCCTTGTCTTGATACGCAAACTGTTCAAAGAGTTTCCAGAAAGCGTTGTATTATAGTTTGTAGGCGAGAAAAGGAAGGAACCTGTCAGGGATTCAATGAAAAAAGGCTGAAGATGTGGAAACAGCGCCTTCAGAAATAATCTTGCGTTTCATTCATTATACCTCGCAATCACAAGATTCAATGTGGAATGCATGTTGACAAGCAATTTCCATACTCTTGTAAATGAAATTATTCTCGTATTTTAGGGGAACATTTCAAACAGCCTGCGTATTTATTGTAAACGTGAAACTCCTTGGACCTCCAGTATTGTGTGTTCATTAGTTTTGCAATTTTATCGACATGTTATGCGACTACAGTAACTATTAACGCAATGGTCGGCACACATCTATTGTTGGACTTACGTAAAAATACTGAACATTTGGTCAGTCTAAATCCTTGAAATGTCAGGCACTTTCTATTCAGCCTAAATCCTTATTATTTCAGTCATTCATTTCCTTGGTTCTTGCCTTTGCATTCGTTTGCGATCAAGCTTATGGTTCATGTCTTCCTGCTGTGCAAGGGCTTATTATCCCTCGCCAAATTTCGCTGCTCTCATTCATGGTTGATTGCGTCAGCATTTCAACGGAAAGTGTTTTTTTATTTTCCTTAGCGCAAAATGAAACTCAGCACGTACAATTCCAGCTTGTAGCCCCTCTGAGCATTGGGAATCACGTTGGACAATGGCATGCGTTCGAATTAGTTGACCCATGGTAGTTCCAGGGTTAAACGACAGAGGTCATTCGTTTATCTTACAGCCGAACGCTTCAAGCTGACTTCTGCACTGTTTTAACGTATTTGATCTGACGTGCGCAGATTCAGCGTTTGAGTCAATGGTGCAGCGTATTGCCAATTGCTTTTACATGTGGAACCGAGGAGTCCTATCAAATTTCGCTAATTATTTTCAACATGTAAACCAGCTGCACTATGACATGCTCTTTCTTAAGATTTTTACTTTATTTTACTTTTTCATCTTTTCCTCTTATTTCTTCATCCTACTTACTTTCTTGCCTGTTTTATTTCTCCTCACTTATCCATTTCTTCTTATTCTCCTTCCTTTGAATATTGGATGTTTTGTAACGGGTTTCATGTTATAATGTGGTGGTGTTCCGGCTTTTCCGTTTTTTGATGATATCTGCAATAAAACCGCAAATACCATACCAGTGGATGGATGAGCGATTGCTAGAAATATCACAGGTCAGGAACTCTTATTGAAGCTTTCAGAATGCCCTGGTTCCGTCGTCAGTGATGCTGAAAGGGCTTGGGGTTTTACTACAGGTATTATCAAAAAACGGAAAAGCCTGAACACCACCACATTATTCTACTTCCTGTACATTACTTCTGCCTTTGTTTTTCTTCTTTATTTTTGATTTCTTCTCGTTCTGTGTAGCGGCTTTATTCAGCGGACGGAATGAAAGCAATGCAACTTTTCGAAGTGACGATCGTTAAGGTTCCTCCTTTTTTCTGTCCCCCAGCAGCGAAGTACATGTCCCTTAAATTCTCTGCTAATGAGGTCATGGGTGCATCACCTCGCCTCTTTTCACCTCAGGCGCTGGATGACGTACAATTCCTGAAATTTCTGAGAATTTCATCACAGAGCATCAGTATTCACATAGCTGCGTGTTCATGTCACATGTGCAGCCGCCGGCACATTCTGTTTTGTTTTTGTTGACGACTGAACCGTCAAGGACAGCCGAACAAAGCGACGGATAGTCGCACGGGTATCATCGCTTCAACCCTACCAGCAGGCGCCTAAGCCGACAGGTCAGAAGATTTATCGCGACAATCCGCTGCCACAATTTGACGGTCTCATGGGTATTGACCTCAACTTCTTCTATATAAGCATATCGCAGCATCGACCAAAACTCCTTATTCTTGCGCTCTGATTGTTAACTGTGGTTCGAGAAAATAAACGATTTGCCGTAAAGGAGCGCCAAACAGTTTGCCATATAAGGCTTATGCTTCCAGTACACGTTACATACATATAGGCAGAAATTCGTGAAAAATGCCTAATTGCAGTCATAGTATAGGTTCGCAAGCAGCCAGCAAAACGAGGAGAAATTTTCTCCTGCAGAAAGGCATGCTTGCGTCACACAGTGCACACGTCACAAACGGTGATCAATCAACGAAAGCAACGGCGGCACCATTAAGGGGGGGGGGAGGGCTATAAGGACTATGTGACGCTCACTTTCGCCATGTCATCATTCCTCGTTGATATTCAGAAAAGAAATGACTTGAAGCACTTATTTTTTTCTGACCCTCTGTCATGGTTGTTGTGAAATAAAGGAAGCCTTTTCCATTTCCCTTACTGTGAAATTAGTCGCATTACTTATAATCTGAGCGCGACAAACACCTGAGCACTGCGAAGCATCCTACACTACTGCACGGTCTTTTTATCGCTTGATCCATGACAGTCTTTGGTGCAAGCGACTGCAGTCGTCCTCTAAGTCTGACAGTTGGAGTCTTTGTCATTGTTTTCATATTCTTGAAACATTCTGCTTGACCTGTGTAATGAACTACTCTTGATCTTACCTACACATAACGCGGAACAGTCAAACTTTATTTTCACAAATGACTAAATTCATTAGCGATTTCTGTACATATCTTGTCATTGCCAAAGGAGGACCTCGTCGAGCTCATAAAAAAGAATGAAATTCGAACATCCAGTTGAGGTGCTAACTATTTTCTTGAGACCTCCATAAAAAGGATTGACAATAAGGTTTGGAAAGAAGAGATAAGAAGAAATGAAGAAAGGAAACTAAAACCAAAAATGGACCAAAGAGAAAAAGAAGAAAGAGAAGTGGGGAAAAGCATGAAGAAAGAAGCTAAATCAAAATAATAAGAAGAAGAAACAATGATCAAACGAAACAAAAGAAACTTACTTCGATCTAAGCATGAAACTTTCCTGGCACATGCCACAAGAAAGGCAATGCACGTAATGCATGATGCAATGGAAACCATTATGTCTGGAGTTTTGAAGCCCGCGTTCTGTAAAGTCACAAATGAAAATACGACGAGCCGGATATCTGTGCCACCGCGTTTTCCTGCTAGCTAAGACCTTCTTGGAATAAACAGGTAGGGCAACCGGGATTACCTAGAAATGCATGAAGTTGGATTCGGCTCTATGAGACTGCCAAGACAATTCTGTGCCAAACTTAAATTCTAAATTGTCATCCTTCATTGCGACCGCTATTTTGCCAAGTGTAATGACTTAACGCCAGCGTCCCAAGTTTGTTCAAGATGGATATACGTACAAATCTGAAGCGCTGAACCGTACAAGCACGATGAAGGTTTGGCGTAGCGATAAGCGACCGATAGCGATTCAGCGGGCACAGCTGAAAGGCAAGGATACCCACTTTCGTGGAAACGAACGAAGTGGTGAAGAAGATGAGCCTCCGTGGTTACGAAGCAAATGCAGCTCGTTTTCAGATCCTGTTGTTTGAACTGCAATGTAAAAATTGAGTAGAAACTGCACTGGCGACACAGATCGTGATTTTGAGTACCAGAGTATCTCAAGTGATGTGCGACCACGGACTCCTGCGACAAACATTATGAAGAAGGTACGTCGGCCTGAGTATACTGTCCAAGCGATGCCGTACCATCCTGCCTGTCATTTTGGCTCCAATAGTCATTCCCAAAACGTATTAGGCGCGAAGTGGCAAGGTACAGTTCCTGCACTAGAACCCAGGACTGCAAGCGATGACGGATTGCTAATTTTTGGACGATAGTTGAACATTGTCTAGAGCATTTACAAGAAGCATTTATATCTGGATTAGACGTCCAAAATTACACATCCGCCATTCGCGCTGGTACAGGCCCTTATGGACGAACGCGAGGGTTTGGTAATTCCAGTGCTATGCTCTGCTGCCAGAGAGGAGAGCGACGACATGCCGCCACATGTTCAAAACAGTGAAGAGAAGTGACCTCGACGGTCTCCTGTCCCCATAGAAATGGCTTTCGTGCAGGTGGCAATGAATGCCTTCAGAGCGGCATTTTCTGCCTCAGGTTTGGGTTTGCTCCTTCCATTTGCTGACAAGTTTAAGGGTGGCCAAGAGAAACGGTGTGGTGAGAAGCAGTCTATTATAAGAGGCAAACAGAGTTAAGAGCGATTAGAACGAAGAAAACAACTATGTACCAGCAAAAGGCGGAAGCGGCAGGAATACAGTAAGACTCCTAAGTAAAAGCAGGTGATGAGAAGGGGAACGGCGATATGAGCCGCCTAACAGAAACCTACGCAAAAAACACACAAGCAGCACGAAGTTGACAGTGACAGCCAGGACAGTCGACTCTCTGTCCTTTGTCGCTATAAACGCCATTGTGACTGATTTTGGGGACCTGTCCAGACAGTTGTCAGTCAAAGTTGGTTCGGTTTTTTTTAGAACATGAAAAAAATGCTCAGATGAAACTGTACTAAATACAGAACAGCGCATCTAATGATCAGTGAGCATATTTAGAAGTGCTTTTCTGGCTTGTGCGCAAGCGTCCTTGGTTAAAGTGAATCCCGCTTTCAAGACGTCGTTTGCCAAGATCAGCATGGCCGCAATATAACGTTTAGCAGTTGTCGCTAACGAGTATCGTGAGAAATACTTTGGCCAACTAACATTGCCTCCCCCTTACCGAGCCTGACAATCACAATAAGAAGTAAAGCAGTGCGATAACAGGCGTCGTGAAAGGCGGCGGCGTTGCGTATTCTCTCATGAGTTTGATAACTCCTTGTCAAGGCGTTATCCTTGACAAGTTCCTGGTGCCTCGAGCCAGGAACCCCAGTGTGCGTTCCCCATTTGGACACTCAGAGTGTCTTTCCGCGTGGAAACCCTGAGTACGTATTCCTGTCAGACGCGGCCATGAGGGTGCGACGTACAGATCGCCCTAGCGGAAGAAGTCGGAGGAGAATCCTGACATCTCACCCCACTGATGGCGTGGATGAAGTCATGGAAAGGTCGGTTACTCATTCTGGCCTGGAAACTATGCGTTTGGAAACTTGCCTCCGTTTCGAGATCGCAAGTGTGAAGGAGTCCAGGACTGTGTGCACAAGCAGGAGCAGTAACGTCAGAGTTGGACGCCACGGAGGCACATACATTAGGCACGAGAGAATGTACAGCTACAGCCGAAGGGCTGTCACGGACGGCACAACGTGTGGGCATCAAGATGCTTGTTGTGAATGAGTCATTCACAACTGTTGGAATGTACGCTGTCTTCCTCAGCATATTGCAGTTCATACTTTTGCTGACCAAGCAAGCTGCCTCGTAACGGCACCTGATCATAAGTAGTACTGTAGCTTTCGCTGTGTTGGAAGTTGTTTCCCGTACGTGTTCTTCCTTCTACTCGTTCTTTTACTCTCGTTTTGTGCACTCTACCAATAAATATCCAACAACAACCACCTATCAAAGTCATCGCTGACACGGCAAAGCATCCCCGAGACGCATCGGGCCGACATCAGTTGGACTCCATTCCAACCGCTCGGGAAGCTGTGGAATTTGGCAAGAATTTACATGATGCCTTAACGGGCGTAGGATCCCAGCTCTCCAAATGGGCGACTTCCTCTTCAAGAGTACTCGACGCATTTTCAAGGAAACAATGATCAGAGGCAAGTGTTAATCTGACTTCAGGAGGTGAACCGGTCAAAGTAGTCCTTGGGATGCGGTGGAGGAATTTCCTAGACGGTTGCCTGTTCTTAGAGGTTTCCAACATATATATATATATATATATATATATATATATATATATATATATATATATATATATAATATATATATATATATATATATTTTTTTTATATATATATATATATATATATATATATGTACTAAATACAGAACAACACGCCATAAATACAGAACAACACGCCACGAAAGTACTAAATACGTCAACACGCCATTTGCCGAGGCAATGCCTCCGTATATATATATATATATATATATATATATATATATATATATATATATATATATATATATGAAATTTTCATTTTTCACTTTTAAGGAGTTTTCAATTACACTTCGATACCCGTTACGAAAGCCTATACATCATGCTTAAGGAGTTGCTAAATTAAACAAAGGGTTTCTAAACACGGGGAAAGATCTCATGTCTTTATTTGAAAAAACACGGCAAAACAACCCGTGGTTAACCAAGGGTAGTTCTGCCGTGTTTCTTCAAATAAAGACCTAAGGAGTTGCTTCCATATTGAGGGACACGTCGAATTTAATGAGCTGCTGCATCGACGACTATTCTTCAGGGCTCGAATAGTTTGCACGTTTACTTTCGTTCTTCCTGTGTTTAACGTTGTAGACAGCGTCTATATAACTTTTGTTCTTCCGCTTGCAGCATACGGGTCACTACTAGAAAGCTGAGACGGCAGAAGTTGGCTGACCACTGCCAAGAGGCCAGGGGATAACATGCAAGGCTAAAGTTGTGGGCATTGCGTGGGAGCGTCCGCAAATGTACGGTTTTGGGAAAGAAGTGTTCAACCATTAAAGTGGTGCAGTTCATTGGAAAACTCATTTTGCTAACCAAGGCGTGGCTTTGACATGTGGCTGAAATAGCAATTTTGAATGCCCAAAAATTGCTCATCAATGTTAGCTAGTACCATGCAACAAGCAGGAGTGAACCTTTGATGAAGCGATGCAAAGTAATATCGTAGTGAGAGTTTGTTGTAGTAACAGGACACCGGAAGTTTCCGTTTATCGTTGCGCAACTGACAATTGATTGATGAAAATGGGATGTCGGCCGGAATTCCTCACGCGCAGGTGAAGTACGCTTTTGTCGATCTCGTGGGCGAATAATCGCAAATATGGAATGACTTGTTTCTCCCTCACAAATATTAATAGTCTCATAAGGGAACGGTCAAAGACTGGTTGGCAATGAACATACCGTGCATTGTTTCGCTCTGTTACGGCTGTTATTATTTTTGTAATGCAGAATAAGTAGATAAACGAACAATCAAGACAGCCTCTAAATCTTAATGTCACCGCTTCAGCACAATGTCGCTCTGATATCGGCTAAGGACGCTCTGAGTGAATGTTTACGATGGTAAAAATTTAGCTTCTTGTTCGACTGAGCAACAAGTTTGGCGGTTAGCTGCACAGTAATGGTCAGACTGCTCGGAGCAGTCTGACCGACCGAATAAGCGCCGGGAAGCAATAGCATGAGGCTGCACTAATATTTTACTTAAAGCCAATACCAATTTCGTGATCCAATGGACCTGCAGGAATTCAGCATGTTGGAGATCCACACAGGCCAAAACGTTCTCCATGTCCGCGCAATAGTTAATCAGTTTAAAAATTAGTAGTATCTTGCGAACATAGCTGAAACAATGTGAATTAGAACCCTTTCCGTGTCCTAACAACTGTACTTGGACGACGAATGGGATAACGAGTGTTCACAATGCTGTTAAATCCGGTCCTTCCCTGAAGTGCAAGGTAATTTTAAGAAATTGAAATAAGATTGCCAGAGTGACAGCCATCCAATTTATTAATTTCTGTTTTAAAGCCACGGATTAGTCTCATGGAAAGTAAAAGGTAGTAGTTGTGTCACTGTCCCGGTCGGTCGGTGTGGATGCTCGCTCCTCGGCAGGACTGACTGGGCGGGCTACAGTCGCTTGACAGGTACAAGGGCAGTACCTGATAGTTGATGTCGCCTAGCCGGTTGGTCCAGCAGAGGAGCTTGCTGAACCGTTGACTGACTGGGCAGTCGACATATTTTGCATTTTGCACTGATGGCGGGTACAGGAGCAGTACCCGAAAGCTGTGCAATAAAAAAGTTCTTTACATGAACGGGGTGAATACCGTGTGCAAACCATGTTATTTAAAAGTAAAAGGTATGCTTAATTTGCATGCAATTGCGGTGAACATTAGGTCAAGCGCACAAGGCCTTTCTGATTCGACATGGCAGACTTGAAAGTAACCTCACAAAGGATCCGTTATCAACAGTAGCCTCCTGCATATTTAGTGCAGTAAATGAATACAATTGAAAATCATATGTCATTTCTTAGAGGTAGAATTCAGCATTGTGGCTTATTTCAAAATTCGGCACCGTTTTGCAAAACAGACATTTTATTCTTCCAAAGCTTTCAAAAATTTTTCGTCCCCTTCTTCAGCAGAGTGGTAGGAAAGCGGAGTATTAGCCAGATAATATGTGATACGATCGTGTCATGGTCGACAGGTCGTGTCACAAATTATCTGGCTAATACTCAGTTTTTCCTACTACTACGCTGGAGAAGGGGTCGAAAATTCCCTGAAGATTCCGGAAGAATAAAAGATCTTTTTTATAAACGCGATGTTGTATTTTGTAATAGGTCAAAATAAGTAGGTGAATACCTTGAAACGATGAATGGCAACGGAACCGTGTCGGCATGAACATTCATGCTGAATTAAAGTCCGCACAGCGATAACTGAAAAAGCCTATCTTTCTTCCTATAGTAACCCAAAATAGCTAATTAAACTAGCTTTTATTTTGCACTTTTATTGATACATATGAACCCTTCAGGCAGCTTCCTCTTCTGCCTTCAGCATGCCAGTTTTGGGGCAGAAATGTCCAAGTTCGGCGAATGTCACCAGAACTTGGGCCACTTAAATTGTAGGTGCTTTTAATGATTGCAACACTTTTATCATCGCGAAGTGGATTACTGTTACATTTCAGAGTAAATTTCGCAGCTTAACTGCTAAGCCATACTTTGTATCATAAAAACAAGCGTATCGTAAATTTTCTCTTATCTTGCTGCAAGCTTACGTTCAAAATATATTTGTATGTCTCGCTAATTATTTGATTTCTCTCGGAGAGACTTCTGCACCTATGAAAGCTAATCTTGTCAAAAAGTGTGCGCAGGCCTTAGCCGTCGTTTCGTCACATTTATGCCTCATTTGGATCAGGCATTTCGAAAAGACATTCATCTCGGTCATTTTAGAAAAATGTTTACAGTAAAACGGAAACGTTACATTTACATTAGCATTTCAAATATAACTATTAATGCTGTTAGGTAAACATATTTGGCTTGAGCATAGCCTGTGACCGTTGGATTGTCTTTAGTGTCTGAAAATGTACCGAAATAACGCTCTTCCTACAGATGGGCAGGAAATTACTAGGGAATATGGAAACACTGTAGAGCCTTCGTAGCTTTCAGAATGATCTTGTTCCATCTTCAGCGAACGGTAATTTTCAGTTCAAGGGTATAAACCTTACTCAAGTCCAACATGCCACAAAGAAGACACGTTACAAGGCATCCCATTTTCTACTAGATAAGATGGGTTTTCTTACCGATTCCCTTGAACTTATTCGGCTTGGCAGGTTGAGCGTCGGCCGAAGGTACGGCTAAAATGGGACGATTAATTTGTTAACATGAATTTACAATTATAGGAATAATCGCTGCCCAGCAAGCGCAAGGAAGTGCAATGTGAGACGAACGACGCTGAATTTAGAAGTATTTGCTCTTATCATGTTCAGTGGCTACGTGTCTATGGACATTTGTGTCTCTTTGCAGAGGAATTCATCTTCCTGTATTTAAACCATGTACATCAGAAATTGTACGACATAAATAGCGGCAACGTTAACATTCAAAATTATGGGCACAAGAAATTTTTATGAACTTGGCTTTCCTACCGATTTCTGTGAAGCCGGTCGATATGGCAGGCTGTACTTCGGCAAGTCAAATCTCTAAAATGCATCATTTGACTTTTAGCATTCAACCGTGACCACAAAAGCGAAAGTTGTAGCGCAAGCAGGAGCTTTCTGCTGAATGCAGCTGTCGACAAGAACATGTGCACCTCTCTTATTGTGTTCAGATGTCTACCTCCACTTTTGCCACATGCGAAGGCATTTGAGTGTTCATGCTGAAGAAGGGAAGGAAGGCAAAGCTGCGCTTGTTGGTTACAGTGGACAAATCTGTTGAAACAACAACTACTACTAAACGCACGGCTCAAGGTAAGCAAAATCCATCTGCAATTATCCTGTGCAAAAAATAACCATAGTACCTTGAAAACCATGGAAACTCATTTCTTACGGTGCGACGCATGACTAACCAAGGATCAAGTACTGACAATGGGCGATGCCAGAAGGAGCTGGACAGGCGAACAAGCGAACGTGCTAATCAGTGATATTGCCCACAGGCTGACACGCTGACGACGCGCCGAAACCTCAGTGAGGTCAATTTAGTCCTACGATTGCACAACACACATCCAATAAACCGAACTGTAACTTATGGCGTAAAAGATGGCGTGATCTTTTAAATAACTTGCACGGCAAAGTTAAATAGGGTAAGCTTTCTTACCGATACTGGTGAGGTAGTTCGACTTGGAAGGCCACCTATTGGCCGGATATAACTCTAAAATGGAACAAATAATTTAAATCACAATATTGACTGTTGCTGAATGTGGCAAGGAACAGTCATGAAGTGTAGTTAGCACCAGTGTTTACTGCCAGTGGCGTTTCTAAGCTAGCTGACAGAGAAGCGTTTCTTTCGGAAAGATAACAAAGTATAGGCATCAATATTTAAAATATATATGCTAAATTTCAGTTGACAATTTTTAAAAATTAATGGGTCATGTAAAATAGCTGGACATTCTACAGTATCCGTGAACTAGCAATGCAAACCACTGTCAAGTCTGCGCAACGGGTCCGGCGGCTGAGAGTCGGCGATTGTGGCGACACCTAAGCTAGAATGGGGAAGAGCTCTTCCCTATCCCTCTTCCCCAAGTTTTCCCCATTAAAATTAATGTTTTCGCAGTGGTACTGAACCTAGGTATCAATGCTTGGCATGCCCATACCTCATTTCCTACGGTGCAACGCATGACTAACCAAGGATCAAGTACTGACAATGGGCGATGCCAGAAGGAGCTGGACAGGCGAACAAACGAACGTGCTAATCAGTGATATTGCCCACAGGCTGACACGCTGACGACGCGCCGAAACCTCAGTGAGGTCAATTTAGTCCTACGATTGCACAACACACATCTAATAAACTGAACTGTAACTTATGGCGTAAAAGATGGCGTGATCTTTTAAATAACTTGCACGGCAAAGTTAAATAGGGTAAGCTTTCTTACCGATATTGGTGAGGTAGTTCGACTTGGAAGGCCACCTACTGGCCGGATATAACTCTAAAATGGAACAAATAATTTAAATCACAATATTGACTGTTGCTGAATGTGGCAAGGAACAATCATGAAGTGTAGTTGGCACCAGTGTTTACTGCCAATGGCGTTTCTAAGCTAGCTGACAGAGAAGCATTTCTTTCGGAAAGGTAACAAAGTATAGGCATCAATATTTAAAATATGTATGCTAAATTTCAGTTGACAATTTTTAAAAATTAATGGGTCTTGTAAAATAGCTGGACATTCTACAGTATCCGTGAACTAACAATGCAAACCATTGTCAAGTCTGCGCAACGGGTCCGGCGGCCGAGAGCCGGCGATTGTGGCGACACCTAAGCTAGAATGGGGAAGAGCTCTTCCCTATCCCTCTTCCCTAAGTTTTCCCCATTAAAATTAATGTTTTCGCAGTGGTACTGAACCTAGGTATCAGTGCCTGGAATGCCCATACCAGATTCCCGACGACAACTGGCGGTTAAAATTAGAAATAATGTCAGTATTCTTATGGATTAACATATACGTTTAGCTTTCTTAGCGACTCTGGTGAAAAGTGTTCGACTTGGCCGAGCTACTGTTTGGACGGAGGACACCTTGAAACGGACCTCTTAATTCCAATCATAAGTTTAATCGACGTTTCCGATGCGTGAGGAGCCATGCTGGAGCCACCACGCCAATAGTGACGAGTCTCAGTCGCGTTGTTTCCGGTAAAACGTCTTCTACATTGAAATAACGTCTTTTGCAAAGGCACTCATTTTAAAGTTTCATCATTTAAACTCTGTATGACAAATGCCCGTCGAAATTGACGATTAAAATTAAATTCCATTTCAATTTTTAAACGCTAAGAATACGCATTATTAACTGACAGGTTAAGATTTCTTACCAAGTCTGATGACGGTGTACTCCTCGGTAAATCAAGTGCTGGTTGGTCAACATTCTAAAAAGGACTAGTTTCGATCGCATGGGCAATCACTACTCCACGTGCAAAAGGAACGTTCATGTGAGGTAGACAGCGCCACTTTCTATTGCATCAACATAAAATTAAATTCCATTTCAATTTTTTAAAGGTTAAGGATACGCATTATTAACTGGCAGGCTAAGATTTCTTACCAAGTCTAATGACGGTGTACTCCTCGGTAAATCAAGTGCTGGTTGGTCAACATTCTAAAAAGGACTAGTTTGGATCGCATGGGCAATCACTACTCCACGTGCAAAAGGAACGTTCATGTGAGGTAGACAGCGCCACTTTCTATTGCATCAACATAAAATTAAATTCCATTTCAATTTTTTAAAGGTTAAGGATACGCATTATTAACTGGCAGGCTAAGATTTCTTACCAAGTCTGATGACGGTGTACTCCTCGGTAAATCAAGTGCTGGTTGGTCAACATTCTAAAAAGGACTAGTTTGGATCGCATGAGCAATCACTACTCCACGTGCGAAAGGAACGTTCATGTGAGGTAGACAGCGCCACTTTCTATTGCATCAGCAGGACTGCTTGTAATACGTTCTTATGATTTTCAGTTGCCTTGATTCTACTCATGTTTTCGTCATTCGAATTTGACCTTCCGCGCAACTTTGAGTGGATATTTAAAATGATGTTTGTCAATTGTCCGTCGCTAAGTGAAGATTAAGGTTATATATAATGTCAGTTGTTTAAAGGATCAGATTTGCAGAAAAGTATTAACAAGCATGCTGAGCATTCTTACCGAGTTTGGCGAGGGTGTACTACTTTTTGGTTTGGGGATTGACTGGGGGACACCCTAAAATAGACAAGCCAACTGGAATATACGCACTACCGTATGCTCAATGAAAAACTGTAATAGATATTCGACGCCCCTGCCTATTACTAACACTGCTTTTGGGTTCTCTTGTAGTTCACAATTTAGTTGCCTCCAGTAATATGTTTTCCCCATTGAAATTACACCTTTCATGGTAGCTTTCGCCTTTAAGTGTCAATTGTTAAAATGTGCTTGCCAAACAGGGGTCGACAACTGCAGTATTTCAAAGGATCAAGACAATAACAAGATTAAAAGATAGGCAGACATTTCTTACCTTGCCAGATGGCTTTGTTCGATTTGATGAACCAACTGTTGGCAAATCAGCGTTCTAAAATGGTTGAAGTGCTGACAACTTATGGCACTGAATTTTGGTCCCGAGCGCGACCTTATTTCGACAGACGCAAAGAAGGATCTTCCAAGTTGGGAAACCCCGCTTTTGAAAACCATTGCTTCTAGGTTGTTTAACCGTTTGCCCGGATTAGCTCAGCTTAGCGTGCATGCCGAACGCGCCTCGGTTACTGATACTGAAGCGTAATTGCATAGATGTGATGATACCCATTGAAGCGGGTTTTCCGCAAAAGTGGCTAGGCCGAGAATTCTACTGCATCGCTCAAAGCGAAACATTTACTAGATTACGTGTAGGCCTGAAAACTACCTACAATCAATCAATCATGTTGCTATGCTAAACTGCAACTGCAGCAGTTATATCTTTGTTCAGCAACAGTGAAGTGCAAATGCGTGGAGCCAATAGCGCTGCGTTTGAAGGTATCAATAAAGATTTCTTACCGTCCATTTCTCCGGTTTTCTGAATGTGCTTGGTTGAGGTTTTGTTAGAAAGTAACTGCCCTGTAACAGGCAGTTCATTGGACAAAGGTATGCTAGACGTGAAATGGTTGGCGGTATTCTCAATAACTGTTCATAGAAACTCTAACTTACAGTTATTGTAGTATTATGGAGTGAATTTTATAAAAAGTGAATGATAATACGAATGCTAATAGTAGCAGCAATGAATATGCGTAACGGCTTACGTTTGCACTTACCATGGTGCGCCTTCTTTGCCCGCGTACCAACTCGCTTGGGTTCAAATATTCAATAATATCATCTGCAGGAAACACTGCATTCGCCTTTGTCATCAGCAAGTCAGCCTGCGCAATCCATCCGATGTAACTTGAAATCCTGATGTAGGTATTCAGTTGGCGGCCGCACGGCGCAATCCGCGTGCTAGCGATGCCATATTGTACCCAATTGACACCCTTTCTGCATATTAGAGGGCTACCAGAATCTCCCTATTGACAAACAATAAGTAGCGCTTTTTAAGACCTATCGATATGACTCACTTCAAGGTAGCCTCTGTTCAACTCACTTTTGGTACAAATGTACTCTTTTTCCCCAATTTGGTATAATACGTCTCCACTCGCATTTAAAGGAGCTATGGAGACTGTTGCCATTGTGAGGGTATCCGCAAGCAGGCCATAATATTCTAAAGCAGCTAAATGAAGGATCAGTGCCTGTGCAACAATGCTGCACTTGCTTGAGACTGCCCCCCATCCGGCAATAATGCACTCTGTGCCGACTGGAACCTCCTCTCCTGGCGAGGGAAGGCAAATCGGCAACGTCGCTTCAGTGTAGGGTACCGATTGTTCAAGCCTGACCACGGCTATGTCACTTCGCGTTGATTCGACATTGTACTGCGGATGAACGACAAATGACTTTACACCAATCTTCTTTTCATCAGTATCAGGCGAATATGGTTTTTGAGCGCCAATTGTAACAATGCAGTTGCTTGGATTCCTGCGCACTGTACTTGAAACAGGAAAAGGCCAAATAAGCAAAGAATAACGCATGAAAGAGTGCACTGCACAGAATAATAGCTAGACAACAATTTCGTTGCAGCGCAGCTTAAAGTGATTTGTTCCATGAGGTTTAAGCCCTCGAGAAGTCAAGTAGTTGCTCATAGCAGTAGAAAAAATTCAATAAAGTGGTTATATTAATATAAATAATATTTCTTCACTAGCAGACAGTTAACTTTACGATATCGTTGTTCTGAGTTAGTTGGCATGTCATCATCAGTTGAAGTGATAAATAAATAATTATTGAAAAATGAAGTTGCCAGTGCAACAACGTGAGAACTGTGATATTATTAGTGCCACGTATCGCACCACTGAAACAATGAGCCTTAAGGTTAATTTGTACTGATCGTTTTGTATCTAATGTTCACGCGGTCAGAAATTTTCCGGGATTTTCCTTGCTCCCGACAAAAGACCTCTTTTATTGACATCCTCATATAAAACGTGGATTTTTAGTTTAACTTGGATCCGCCATCAACGCGTATGCAGTCAACTGTCCAGTCAATCGTTATACTCGTAAGCGGGAATGGAAAAAATCTGAGCTAATCATAAATTTGTGAAAACTTACCTACGAAGAAGTTACCGCAATCTTTAAGATATTTATATTGCTGCTTTTTGTTATTGGTGCATTTTGAATGCTATGTAAGCAAATCTGTATGCTCAATTTTGTTAACATTTGCTAAGAGTTAATTGCAGATCTACCGAACAGTCTTATCAGGCGTGCGGCCGTCTGAAGCTCGCATATTGTTGTTATCTTTATTTCTGATATTGTTACCAGCCAGAATAATATGTTTCTCAAGCCATGTTGGCCGTCGTCGGTCTGGATAAGAGACTTCTCGTTAATCAATGACTTTTCCTGAGCTATTCTTATTCACTGTGGTGTTACAGCAATAAAGCTAAGCTAGTGATCACGGTACGTACCTTGACGGCATAGTTACGCAAGAAGCGGCGGTTAGTACTAAGTCCGTGTGGTTTCCATCTTGCAATGATATAAGAGTGCCGCCACACACTGTGTCGAGACTTGGATTCTGTTCGCTTACAATAGTGAGCAAAACCATCCATGGCAGTGAATGTTTTTGTGCTTCCCAGCCTGCGCTAATTCGATTAGCTCTATTCGGCGATGTAATGATGGGATATTTCGGGGAAGGCACGCCGCATTGGTGAGCTTCCGGAGGAAGAAGACTGTTCCCAGAGTATTTAGCTTCAACAGGAAAGGTCAGGACGAAAATTGACTACCGAGGTCCTCTACTTCGAGACACGCTGCTTGTACTTTTCCACTTCTGCTACGAACAATGCGAAGTAAGTTGAAGTTGCAAAAGGCTAAGGTGCACAGTCTTGCAATAGATAATGCCGGTTATTCAGTCATTCGTCGACATATTTAACCTTGCCTAAATTGGAGTGTGCGCACCTCAGTTCGAGCACCAAGTCCATTCAGTTCCAGTTATAGAATCCAGCTCTGGTAGGATTAAAATACGTTGAGCACAACAACAACAGTTGCACTACAACATCACAACAACCAAAATCGGCAACAACTCGTCCAATTTGAAGAAAGATCCATAATGTTGAAGACTGGGTCCATGGTAATGGGTGATTCAGTTGAGCTGTTTTTCTGCGGATTCTTCCCGTTGTTGTACGTCCGAAGTTAAGCGCAACAACGCCCTACCAACAGATGGTTGGGTCGGTCATTAGGTAAAATACTCAGAGCAAAAACTTGCTAATCTTGGAGCTTTCGGAACAAGCTAGTTCTGGACGCAACGAGATTAGCAAATGCTTGCTCTGAATGTTTTACCTAATAACTGACCAGTTCATCCGCTGGTAGGACGTTGTTGCGTTTAATTTCAGACACACCTTACAGCAACGGAAAGAATCGGTAGAAAAACAGCTGAAAGGCCCATAATAATTTTAACAGAGGTAAGGAGCGACCCACATGTTTAACGAAAAAAAATACTTATTAAATGGACTGCCAGACTTTCATACGCCACTTATAAATGGAGTTCAGTAGCTCTTGAACTTGCTCTTCCAAAGTACTGTCAGAGCCTTCTGAAAGCTAGGAAGTCGCTGTGATACTAATTATTGCATAAGTGCATTAAGAGTAGAAATTTCGAATTTGCAATACTGCCCAATTAATAGGTAAGTAATTCCTTTCTTATGAAAACTGGTAGGAATAAATGCTGCTCGCCTTCTCTTGACGGTTTATCCTCTCGACTACCGACAAGAATTCATGAATTGAACTTTCAGGGAGTACACCCTTTGAGGGTTGCAATATCTTGTCTTTTTGCATTATCCAGTCCATGAATTTTGGCACAAATGTATATATCCCTGGGGCTTTCATGTGCATGACGTCTGTTAGACCATAGCTGACAATGCCGTATTGAACAAATCTTCCAGACTCAACACAGACCAGGGGTCCCCCAGAATCGCCCTAAATAGTGTACGGTCATCGAGGTTGCATCATCTAGGAAGATTCCAGGATTTTCAGGAACGTATAAATTATAGTTTAGTATATGCTGCATTGAGTGAAAAATCCATGCGGCATTACCAACCTTTCTTCAAAGTGATAAATGCACCAGAGTGAAAACCGGAAAAGTTTGGCAACATTTTCAGGGCACTTCAAACGGTGCAAAAATAAGCACGAATGTTTTGATGACTTCTTGCAGAAAGAAGACCGGAGAAATATTAACCTATTCATAAAGCAAAGATGAAAGGAGGAAAAAATTAACTCACTGCTCTGGCTGCATTTCCACCACCTCCTGCGCAGAATTGTTTGGTAAGATCAATCTTCTGACTACTATCAAAGTCTTGCTTAGCACAGTCTTCTTCCTTCAGTACGTCAACATTTACCATTCTTAATTCATTAGGCAAAACGTTTGTGCCTGCTGAAAAAGTGAAGACTGGCTACAGTCTTAGGAACAAATAATTGACTTATACAAAATATGATGCCGTGCCCTGATACATAGCAGGTCTTCCCAACAGGCAGAGGTGCATTTACGTCCGGTAGACAAACCGGTATGGTGAAATCCGTGTACGGCACACTTTCCGCGAGCCGTATAACGCCAATGTCATCCGTCGAAAATCTGTCGGCGTATGCTCCAATGGTCGTCTCCAGTGCCTTAACTTTTGTCCTCTCTATATCTGTTCTATCGTGTACAGCCACGGTAATTTCAAGTCTTGAAGGCGGGACTTTGGCCCTGCTAAAAACGATAAGCAGTACTGTCAGAAGCGCGTGCAATGCAGTTAACCTCAAGCCCTGATTGATAAAGACATTTCTAAAAAGAGTGAACGTACGAACATTGTGTTTTTGGAGTACAGCGAGATGTTCTTCATTAAGCTAGCTCTAATAAATGTGCACAGCGTTATCTATGTTGGAACTTTTCGTCGATTCATGAAAATTACATAAGCGGCTCAAATAAGTTCTTATTCCGTTCGTATGTGAAAATTAAGAGGTAAGCCATATAAATGAGCTCCGGAACAACGATGTTCGTGGTTCAGTGAATAACATTATACCTCGCTTGATAAAAATATCTATACGGCGTTTGGTCATAACAGGAATTAATCTTCAGCGTTGTGCTAACACTAATACTCTTCTTTGCGGTTTAATGGGAATCCAGTTTGCTATCCCTTTGTGCATCGCGTGGGATTTCTGTGGAATGATAAAACAAATTAAAGGCTCGTCCGAGGCGAAGGGCGGAATACTAATGTTAACATGGTATATACCTGGTTTTCTGGCGTTGACAATAACCACGTGATCCATTTGCGTAACTTACAGGTGCACATGGACAATTCGATTAATTCGTTAGTGAATCAGCTTGACCTTTAAGGAACAACTATTTTCCCTTGCGTAACTCACGTTTCATCGTCAATAAGACAATGTGCAGCTGTCAGCACCAGATCACTGACGTTTCCTGGTCTCAAACGGATCAGCGATCCGCCGCATTGGAAACCTGTAGTTTCATTGAACGCGTTGATCTTGAATATGTGTACATGCCAAGGCAGGGAATGCTTTGACGCTTTCCATCCTTGGGCTATTCTGTTGGGCCCATGAGCGAGCGGAAATTTAGGAATACCGCAGGGAAAGCGATCCACCGGTGCCTAAAACATTTTTATAAGGTTCATCTTTCGAAAGAGTAGCAGTCGCAATTTTTTGGAATTCGAACGATGCATGAGTGCTCCATCGCTTGTTGGTAGGCTGGGACTGCCTTCCTGTCAAGTAAGCAGACGGTGTTAGCGCTTTGTACACCATATGACACCTGTGGCAATCGACGAAAACAGGTTTTACATTAGCGTAAATGATTGATTAAGCTACTCGCAGGCTTTTAGACGATAATGAATAACGCGTAACTGCAAGCTAGCACCTACTGAATCAACAGGACTGTGCCTTTTAGAAGTATAGCAAAGTCTTTGTTCAAACAAATTTAGTTTTTTTCAAAAGCTCTATTTCATCACAACGCTCTCATAAAGGTTTGTTCCGCATATGTCCAGGTCAGCAAATCAAATAAAACGAGGGTACCACTTTCGTCTTCATTCATTGTTCTGGTTAAATATGTCCGCTTTCGTTATATCTGAATAATGCGATCCTTAATTTCGAGATGCATTTCTTCGTGCCTATTTCATGAATCCTTGGTATCCCCTATTGTTAAACGCATCAGCATAAAAATAGCACGTCATGTTAAGAATAATAAATGGTTAATATAATAAAACCGCTGGGTCTTGTCTGTTATGTGTCCAATCACTTGCTCATCATTTAGAACAATACCTCGCTTGCATCATCTGTTGTTCGGAAAAGACTGGTGAGCGCCGGCGCTTCGCGCCGGCGCTCACTATGCTACACTGTGATTGGCTAGTTGAGCGACCAATGCGGGTTTGAGCAAAAGGTTTTTGCGCGATACGTTGTTAAGCGGCTTAATTAGCCGAAAAAACCATGCTTCGAACCGCTACAGAATTCCGAGTGTTGGCGGTAATACCTTGGACGTGTTGACCAGTACATGATGGATTTCTCGTACAGCAGCGTAGCGCGTTAAGGTTTTTACGAGAGAATGCGTTTCTTGATGTTAGCGACAAAGTTGATGAGCGCGCTTTCAGTTCGTCCTTTGCGCATGTACTACGCTGTACTGTTGTAATTTGAATGAACGTTGTATTACTTTTATTGCACGTTCACACTAATGAATATACAGTAATGATAAACGGAAAACTTTGAAGGTGTTCTTCGTTTCACGGCTTTCTCGCGTTTGTCGTCTGTACTCTGTAATAAAGTAACACGTGCCCTACCAACGGATGGATGAGCAGGTTATTAAAGAAAGTATACAAAGAACGATTCACTTGAGTGTTTTTTCGAAGCTTTCGGAACCGTCTGGTTCCGTCGTCAGCGAAAGGAGTGAAGGTACAGAGTACAAACGGCAGAAAGCCATGAAACGCAGAACACCCTCAATGAAACAATTCCCCGTTACCAGACCTTCAGTTTTCAAACGGAAAACTAATAGATATACATCAATGATATACGGCGTATGTACAAGTCACGGGGAATGTGTCACTCGGGAGGGGAGAACGGCAGGTGTTTTCGTAGGACCAAGCTAAGCGAGTTAATTCGGTTTTTCGAATGAATAGGTGCTGGGAAGACTTTCACTGGACTACTGTACCGTTGGCGCTGAGATCAAAGGGAACTTCGCCTTTGTCGTCGGTGACAAAGGCGGCAATTGCGTTGGGGGTATTGCACATCGCGTCTGGAACGTTTACCAGACAGTGATGCGCCGGTCAAGAGATACTGCCGTCGAAGCAGGCGAAGCGGTTTAATTCGCTTTCCCTGAATGCACTAACGCTAGGAGAGCCGCGGCTGGGCAAAAGGAATCTCGCAAGCTGAGGATTTTGTAACACAGAATGTGTTTTTATGGAACTAAGCGAAGCGGCTTAATTCGATTGTTCGGATGAGCAGACACTAGAAGAACCGCGGCTGGACCACGGTTCCGTTGGCGCTAATCCTCACTGACCTCGCACAGGTGCTAACCACTGAGACTGCGGGAGACACCTAAGAGCTATAATACCTCTTGACCCATGTGCATACGTCTTCCTTATTCAAAAGGACTGCAATTGAATGCGAGTGCCATTCGGTATGTCTGGGAACACAGTGAGTGGCTGAACAATTCGCCCGCGCCTAACGAGCACACGTTCGGCCACGCTTGCACCGGTGACGACGTCGACGTTCTGAAGATTCGGTAAGTCGATTTCAACACTGTGCGTACTACGTCATGTGCAGCATTAAGTTTGTGGGGAAATCTTAGACGATCTAGAAGTACCGAGCGAACACGGAGTTGGAATGAGAGTAAACGATTGTGTTAAGGTTTAGGCTTAGGTATCGGCGAAAACAGCTGCCATCAAGAAATACCGAGCGCACGGGTAGTGGGAATGAAAATGAACGGTTGTGTTTAGGTTTAGGCTTAGGTATCGGCGAAAGCGAGTGCTATCAAGAAATACCGAGCGCACAGGTAATGGGAATGAAAATGAACGGTTGTGTTTAGGTTTAGGCTTAGGTATCGGCGAAAGCGAGTGCTATCAAGAAATACCGAGCGCACAGGTAATGGGAATGAAAATGAACGGTTGTGTTTAGGTTTAGGCTTAGGTATCGGCGAAAGCGAGTGCTATCAAGAAATACCGAGCGCACAGGTAATGGGAATGAAAATGAACGGTTGTGTTTAGGTTTAGGCTTAGGTATCGGCGAAAGCGAGTGCTATCAAGAAATACCGAGCGCACAGGTAATGGGAATGAAAATGAACGGTTGTGTTTAGGTTTAGGCTTAGGTATCGGCGAAAGCGAGTGCTATCAAGAAATACCGAGCGCACAGGTAATGGGAATGAAAATGAACGGTTGTGTTTAGGTCTAGGCTTAGGTATCGGCGAAAGCGACTGCTGTCAAGAAATACCGAGCGCACAGGTAGTGGGTATGAAAATATACGGTTGTGTTTAGGTCTAGGCTTAGGTATCGGCGAAAGCGACTGCTGTCAAGAAATACCGAGCACACAGGTAGTGGGTATGAAAATATACGGTTGTGTTTAGGTCTAGGCTTAGGTATCGGCGAAAGCGAGTGCTATCAAGAAATACCGAGCGCACAGGTAATGGGAATGAAAATGAACGGTTGTGTTTAGGTTTAGGCTTAGGTATCGGCGAAAGCGAGTGCTATCAAGAAATACCGAGCGCACAGGTAATGGGAATGAAAATGAACGGTTGTGTTTAGGTCTAGGCTTAGGTATCGGCGAAAGCGACTGCTGTCAAGAAATACCGAGCGCACAGGTAGTGGGTATGAAAATATACGGTTGTGTTTAGGTCTAGGCTTAGGTATCGGCGAAAACGGCTGCCATCAAGAAATACCGAGCGCACGGGTAGTGGAAATGAAAATGAACGGTTGTGTTTAGGTTTAGGCTTAGGTATCGGCGAAAACAGCTGCCATCAAGAAATACCGAGCGCACAGGTAATGGGAATGAAAATGAACGGCTGTGTTTAGGTCTACGCTTAGGTATCGGCGAAAACGGCAGCCATCAAAAATTAGCGAATGCGCACGTAGTTACATTGAAAGGAAACTGCTGTGTTCTGGCCTAGGCTTACGTATCGGCGAAAACGGCAGCCAACATGCACAGTTGCGCGCACAGTTAATGCTGATGAAAAGGAACGGTTGTGTTTGGGGTTTTAACTTAGGTATCGGCGAAAAACGGCAGCCAAGATGTACAGTTGCTCGCAAATTCTGCGCACACGCCAGGGTTAGACGAACTATAAACTGCGGTTTACGAATTGACGCAGCGCACAGTGAACTCTTAACCTACGCAGTCCACTCTCGCTCGCCGAACAAATGCGCACCTTGGGCTAAGGTTCCCAGCTGGCGCCACAGTCGCCGGCGCTCGCGCGCCGATGCTCTTACCTAACAAGAACAATAGATTACGTAATTAGGTCAAGTGTACTGTACATTGGACACGAAACAGACAAGGCCCAAACCGCTTTCCAAATGCCTGAGGAAGCAGCAGATTTTGTGCATAGCAAGCTTTTATTGAACGTACTGTAGTGGAATGAAGCCTGAGCATCATTATAAGATGGCGTTACCTGCATATAGCAACTATACGGTATTATGTTCCAATTAAGTATCCGTTTGGCGACATTACTCTAGTAAATCAGTTTTGGTTAGGAAGTTCCTACAGTACTTTTCTGAAGTTGCTTATTCTGTCATAACCGTTCGCGGTTGGTGATGTAACCAGTGAGCTGTGATTGTTAAGCCTGCCGTATATGGTGGTAATTAATATGCTTAATGAAAAGTGTGCTGTGACCCACGAATGTGCTTTGATTGGTCACCAGGCAACTTTTATTGACTTTCTAACAGCTAAAGCGCCAGAAGCCTGGACGTCCCAATTTTCCCTTCATCTCGAGTAAATAGTAAAGGACTTGGGTCTTATTGCGGCTTTCCCCTGCTCCTACAGTAATCCAACAATCGTAAACAACGGAATGCAGGTATCTTCACTAAGCAAAACAACAGCAGTGACGTAGACGCCGTCTTCGTTTACGGGATGATGCCGACACTAAATTTCGGGAAATACGGAGGTTCTGTTTATTCGGACGGCCCTAATATAGGTGGAAGGGCTTAAACGAGGCAACAGGGTTCTATTTTTGTCTCAACCTTGTCGGGCATGGTTCACTGCTAATTGCTATAAGGTTTTCTCAAATGGCTGTTCCGCCGTCAGAATGCTTCCTGATCGCATGAGCACAGAGTCGCTGCTCAGGAATCCTCTTGTGATAGGCGGTCCAGGACTCACCGTAGAGGTTGACGAGACCGCTTGCTCGAAGATAAAGTATCAGCGCGGCCGAATGTACCCAACGCAATGGGTCCTCGGGGGCGTGTGCCGCGAGACCGGAGAATGCTTCCTCGTGCCGGTCGGGAACCGTAGTAGCCAGACCCTGCTACCGCTGATACGGCAGTACGTCAGGCCTGGCACTACGGTTATAACCGACGAGTGGCGAGGGTACCGCGGTCTGTCGGGGAGTGGTTACACTCAGTTGACGGTGAACCACTCCCTCCAATTTGTACAGCCCGACACAGGGGCGCACACGCAGACCGTGGAATCCCTCTGGGCACAAGTGAAACGGTCAAACAAGCACCGGTGCGGCACACCTCGGCGCTTTCTGGACTCATACTCATACTCGTACCTCCGCAGGAAACAGTAGGGGAGACAAAAACAGGCTATAACAATGCGTGCCTATCCAGATCCCAACTACAACTGTTTCGGTGTATGTTTGCCGGATCATCTTACCCCGACGCCCCCCCTAGGCGTCGCTTTTCTGAGCGTCGTTGGTGCGCTGTGAAGTTGCATTTGATTGGTCATGCTACACCAGCGTTTCATTGGTCATGCTATACCAGCGTTTCATTGGTCAGAATGACGTCATGGTTTCATTGCTATATTCTCCATAAATGGTGGACGAAGAGTAGCGATCGTGCGGTTTTAGGGCTTTCAATCGGTAAAGCATCACACCAAGAACAGATTTCAGAGACGAATCGTTACGTTGCGAGAAAGATCACAAAACACGAAGGCAAGCGTTGCGATCAAACGGGATACCCCATCATTTGGAGACAGACGGCTTAAATTGGTGCTGACAACTGGGTATAGTCGCCACGAAAAAATAGCGGAAACCCATAGTCCCACTTAAGCTCTCTTGATTGGAGCGTAAAAATTGGCTGAATGCGAGCGTTGTTACGGAGGAACAGAGGTAAATTGAGCGCCCAAAGTTAACTCCAAGAGGTGTGCCTCCTTAATCACAGGCTGCCAACATTCGTATCCTTATTCACAACTGCGCAGCGTTTATAACAGTGTAACGTGGGTAGTGTGCGCTTACGGATGTACGGACTACATATTGCACGCTATAATCCGTCGGATATTCGAGCCAGTTTAGTTGGATTTGCCACTCTTTTGCCCTATTAGGGCGAACTCTGTTCAATCGGACGCGGAAACACAGGTTGGTCGGAAGCGGATGCGAGTTGACTGTAGTGAAGGGAAATGGCTACACTTGCTCTGCTCAGTGCTCGCAGTGTACAAACAGTTTCGGTCGTTTCCTTTATTAGACAAAGTATGAAGCATTAGAACCTGAAGATGCCCACCACATACGTGGGAGCGAATCAGTTCAATCAGAATGTCTACCACGAGAAGCAGAATTACAGACAACACCCCACAGGGTGCTTTGCCTTGTGCTGCGCGCTATGTATTTATTCATGGAAACGGCACGTACGATGAGGCAAAGCAGACGCATAGAACAAAACGGAAGTGAAAATAGTTGTTGTACAGGTAAGAACGGAAAAAGCAAGTGAGAGTATAGTACATCTGGCTGCGTGTTCAGGTGCGTCTTAGCACCGAATTCGTCTGGCGCGTTTGCGCCTGTTCGCACACCCTGAAATAGAAACACTAGTATCCTCTCTGTCTCCCTGCTTACCTGACGACTGGATGATACCACCGTGGTCAACGCCGAAGTCGACCTGCGACTCTGAGACATCCTGAAAAGTAGCACGCTTATGTGCCGGATATTCACCAACTCTGTCTGCCTACCTGAACACTGGATGTAGTCGCTTCGGTCAACGCCCAAGTCGACCTACCACTCCGAGACATCCTGAAATGTAATGGAAGGGGGGAGTGTTTAGAGATGGCAGCACCTGGTTTCATTTATCAGATCAGTCCAGAGTTCGCTGATCTCGACCCCTTTTTCCCTTTTCATCTTGCAGGTGTTATGGCGCATGAAAAAGGCTTCTTTGATCTTTCTAACGCGGAACCGGCTCTCGCGACAGATGGTCCTTGCTTGCAAGTCGCCTGAACATTGCGAGGAATGTTCGACGACTGCTGAAGCTTTCATCGCATCGTCCATGATCTTCCTCGGACCCTTTGTTTGACGTCGTCCGCGTCGTCTTTGATGTGTTCCGTTGAGCCTGTCAAGTGCGTTCTTGTAACGTGTAACGCCTGCTTGGCGGACGACGTCAAACAAAGGATCCGAGGAAGATCGTGGACGATGCGATCAAAGCTTCAGCAGTCGTCGAACATTCCTCCCAATGTTCAGGCGACTTGCAAGCAAGGACCATCTGTCGCGAGAGCCGGTTCCGCGTTAGAAAGATCAAAGAAGCCTTTTTCATGCGCCATAACACCTGCAAGATGAAAAGGGAAAAAGGGGTCGAGATCAGCGAACTCTGGACTGATCTGATAAATGAAACCAGGTGCTGCCATCTCTAAACACTCCCCCCCTTCCATTACATTTCAGGATGTCTCGGAGTGGTAGGTCGACTTGGGCGTTGACCGAAGCGACTACATCCAGTGTTCAGGTAGGCAGACAGAGTTGGTGAATATCCGGCACATAAGCGTGCTACTTTTCAGGATGTCTCAGAGTCGCAGGTCGACTTCGGCGTTGACCACGGTGGTATCATCCAGTCGTCAGGTAAGCAGGGAGACAGAGAGGATACTAGTGTTTCTATTTCAGGGTGTGCGAACAGGCGCAAACGCGCCAGACGAATTCGGTGCTAAGACGCACCTGAACACGCAGCCAGATGTACTATACTCTCACTTGCTTTTTCCGTTCTTACCTGTACAACAACTATTTTCACTTCCGTTTTGTTCTATGCGTCTGCTTTGCCTCATCGTACGTGCCGTTTCCATGAATAAATACATAGCGCGCAGCACAAGGCAAAGCACCCTGTGGGGTGTTGTCTGTAATTCTGCTTCTCGTGGTAGACATTCTGATTGAACTGATTCGCTCCCACGTATGTGGTGGGCATCTTCAGGTTCTAATGCTTCATACTTTGTCTAATAAAGGAAACGACCGAAACTGTTTGTACACTGCGAGCACTGAGCAGAGCAAGTGTAGCCATTTCCCTTCACTACAGTCAACTCGCATCCGCTTCCGACCAACCTGTGTTTCCGCGTCCGATTGAACAGAGTTCGCCCTAATAGGGCAAAAGAGTGGCAAATCCAACTAAACTGGCTCGAATATCCGACGGATTATAGCGTGCAATATGTAGTCCGTACATCCGTAAGCGCACACTACCCACGTTACACTGTTATAAACGCTGCGCAGTTGTGAATAAGGATACGAATGTTGGCAGCCTGTGATTAAGGAGGCACACCTCTTGGAGTTAACTTTGGGCGCTCAATTTACCTCTGTTCCTCCGTAACAACGCTCGCATTCAGCCAATTTTTACGCTCCAATCAAGAGAGCTTAAGTGGGACTATGGGTTTCCGCTATTTTTTCGTGGCGACTATACCCAGTTGTCAGCACCAATTTAAGCCGTCTGTCTCCAAATGATGGGGTATCCCGTTTGATCGCAACGCTTGCCTTCGTGTTTTGTGATCTTTCTCGCAACGTAACGATTCGTCTCTGAAATCTGTTCTTGGTGTGATGCTTTACCGATTGAAAGCCCTAAAACCGCACGATCGCTACTCTTCGTCCACCATTTATGGAGAATATAGCAATGAAACCATGACGTCATTCTGACCAATGAAACGCTGGTATAGCATGACCAATGAAACGCTGGTGTAGCATGACCAATCAAATGCAACTTCACAGCGCACCAACGACGCTCAGAAAAGCGACGCCTAGGGGGGGCGTCGGGGTAAGATGATCCTGTTTGCCTTCCAGGAGCATACGATGGCCACGGCTAAGTCGCTATGGTCAACGGAACAGGGCCAAATGAAGCCCGCCAAACAGTCTGTACCATGTAAGCAGAGGCATTTGAATTTCTAAAAGTTCAACATAAGGAAACGCCGCACCCTTCTCTTCCATCGCTGCTTAGGAATCTCACATCTCCTCCTTTGGGAAGCATAAACTTTACGCTCGGAATTGCGGTAGCAATTAGCAGTGAACGATGCCCGACAAGGTTGAGACAAAAATAGAACGCTGTTGCCTCGTTTAAGCTCTTCCACGTATATTAGGGCCGTCCGAATCAACAGGACCTCCGTATTTCCCGAAATTTAGTGTCGACAACATCCCGTAAACGAAGACAACGTCTACGTCACTGCTGTTGTTTTGCTTAGTGAAGATACCTGCATTCCGTTGTTTACGATTGACGGATTACTGTATGAGCAGGGGAAACCCGCAATAAGACCCAAGGACTTTATCTAATCGCGCTAGGAAGTGTCAGAACTGCTTGATTTCCCCGTACTTGCATTTTAGTCAGCTGCTTCATAGCTATTGCACAATTGCAAAAGTGCCAGACTACACGGTTAAGGACATGTATAAGTAAGTCATCCAGTAATGTACAGTAGACCCTCCGTATCCGCGGTTGTCGGTTCCGGCGCATACCGCGTATAACCAAATTCCGCATATAATCAAATCCCCTGTACAAAGTATACCTCACCCGGATCGTTGACAGGTTTACGGAAAAAATGATTGATGAGTTTGTCAAGATTCAACACGCTTAACCGGTTCTGTTCTACTGCCCCTGTGACGCAGCTTTAGCCTTACTGTTTCGGTCAGTCTGAAGGATCGACCTGCACGCGGCGGTGCAGCGGGCCATCAGTATCCGCGGTTATTGGTTCCGGCAGAGAAGAGATCGAACGTTGTTGCCTGTATCGTATGACGATAAAGCGTGCGCAAGCCTGATCAGCCCGAGTACCGAACTAGACAAAAGGAATCTGAACGAGAGGCCACAAGAGGTACAGAGTACTCTCGTAGGGAAACGCAGTGTAAACTTAACTATTAACTATGTAAAGTTAACTATACATCTCCGTATTTGTATGAATTAGCAAACCAAAAACCACGTTTCGTCCACTACTGTTGAGGTGGATTGAAAATGAGCTCTAGTAATACAGCGTGTATTTGCACCTTCTGTTGATAGGGGAATTTAGAAACAACTAACAAAAACGATGGACAAATGGTAGTTCAGCAGTGTAAGAAAGGCTTATAGAGTTTCACGCAAGCTAATAAGCCGTACGAACGGTAAAAGGCAATTTCGTCAAGTAGCACAATGGGATTATAGCTGTACATAAAGAAGAACCCAGGCAGCAGACGTATCCAACGGTGATTCGTCAGTCTTCGTCGAAAATGACGTCATTCTTTCTCCGGACAAACCGCGTTGAGTCAAATGCGCGGATAAAAAGTCGCTGATAGGGAGGGTACATAGGTTGTTCGATATGCTCATGGTAAGTTTTGCAGCTTGTCAGTGGACAGCAACGAACAGTCCGCGTAATTCTACAGGGAACGGATGCGGATGTGGCAACGTTGCCATGAGAAATGTTTAGCTCGAGGCGAAAAATTTGCTGAAAAATAGTTTTGATGTTCTGGCATTTTCTTGTATGCTCCCGACAACATTGTAGTGGGCTACCTACGTACGTCGAAGCATAACAAACCAAGCAAAAGTCACTACGCTCCGGCACTGAAAGAGAGGTTACGTAAAATAGAAATCATGCAGCCCAGCAACGCATGAAACTTTTGCTTGACTCCGCAATAGGGAACCACCAGGATTGTGATAACAGAAGCAGTGCATCAGGAAATTGCGTGAACGCGCAAGAATGGACGTGCGTGGAACGTCTAGAGCGTAGATTTACGAGAAGGAAAACCGTAGGGCCTACCAAAGAGGTACATTTTTCCTTTTCGTTGCTTCGCTATTCTTTCAACCGCCGAGATTTGTTTATTGCCTGAATATGGCAGCTATCCAAGGCAGATGAAGCAGATAAATTTGCCACTCTGTTTTTCAACTCTGATATACCGAGATCAAGCACACACTGAAGGATGATACGCGCAGTAGGGGCTAGTTTGCATTCCATAAATATTAAAAGCAATGGGTTTGCACAAGCAGTCTGATGGCTGCTTATGGACTGACTTGCAGTTAGTACGCAAAGATATGAACACTAATAATAACCATTTCCCGTAAGTGTTCCAACCTATCGCTTTTCAGCCGCCTCCAAGTGAAGCCAACTTATTTGTACAGTCCCTCTGTCTTTCCAAAAAATGGATATGAAAGTAAATCCTATTCCTAAAGGCTAAGCCGGGTACTGAATGTCTATAGCCATGCTCTGGAGTCCTCTCCAGCCTGTCCACCGTAGGGTGTTTCCTTCCAAGCGAAGAAATAGTTTGGCTGCTGCAAATGTCGCGATAAAACTATTGCAGCCCCGTTGCGTTTGGCAGTTTGTCACAAAACGTTAAGAGTGATTCACAACCTTCTGAACAGCAATTGTAGCAGCCCTGAATATTGATATTTCAGCTATTAAAACATGTCAGCCTTAAGCCGTCGATGTTCACGATTTGAAGTTAGCAAGTATTTCTGCATATGCTACGCAAATAAAATCACACGCAGCAGCGAAATGCCTCGTGCAGTTTCTTTGCAAGCCCAATCAGCGAAATATTTTTTTAGTGACTGCTACAGCGGTCGTGTTTTCGTCTACTTCAATGATTTAGCAGATGGGCAATGGTTCTGTATTCATCAACGCATGATTTCGTACCAGCTTAAGTTGCAAATCCAATCATTTGCAAAATAATGGAGCTTGTCAGGGCGACTACTGATTGTCCAAATTGCAATACGCTTTAACATCCAGCCTTACCTCATAAGAAATTTGCAGTAGCGCGAACGAAAGCAACAGGACGACTGCTACCATCACTTGGCTGGTACCGCACTGTGCCATGCGATTCCTTTTTATACAGTTCTCAGTATGGTTTTTATTTGCAAGTGTTCATTTCTCATTCTGTTTGCTTATTGAATCGCCATGCATGGTGTTTTGATTGACATAATCCAAATTTGAGAGCAAAAATAAATCTCAGCAAAGTGCCAACGGTGCCTACCATGCAGCAAAAGTCGAATGTTGGGTTCGAAAATCCGCTGTGTACGACGGATTCAAGTGCCCAACGAACGTTCATAATATGATGGGCTTATAGAACCGATAACGACAAAAGGCCAACAAACTGCGGATAATTTTAGTAATGCAAATATCAAACTAGACAAAGTGTTCGCTGATTTGACTTCCTAAGACGAGCTAACTTTTCGCGGCAAACATTTTTCTGAGTTGCATCAGAGGCTAATCCGCATAACGAAAGTTTCCCATTCGAGCAGTCGCATCAATGCTTGTCGAAATGTGCTAGCGTATAATAGGCCTTAAGTGAACTTATCGTTGAGGTAATTATAGGCTTTCAGAACGCCAACATTGGAAGTCAGGTAGCGGAACAGATGATTATCATTATGTCATATGTACGTTTGCTAGTTCACTCAAACCGCAATGGACTACAGCATCTGTCTTAGGCCTGTCCTTGCGACTTAGCACACAATGTGTCACTGGACTAACGGAGCTCTCTGAGAAACGGTCTTGTTTCGTTTCTCGCGTTATAAAGCATGTACTGTCGGTCGGTCATCCAGAATATCTAGGGAATTCAGGGTGGGATTAGCTCAATAGGGACACAAACTCTTGCCTTGTGAAAGTGAATCTTCTGCAACACTCGTCAACAAGACAAGACGTTGCTTCCTACCAAGCTTATCGCATCCCCTCTAACGCCCCCATATATTCCAGATCAGTCTTTATCAATTTTTTCTGTCAACATTTTGTGGAGGATTTTCTCGAGTATCAGGGCCTCACCGAGAAAATTGGCGAGAAAGCAAGGAGCGAAAAAGGAAGGGTCCCATATGCGCACATCTCTCCTCCCGTACACCTTGCTCGCTCTATCGGGTTAGTCCTCCAAGAAATGGAAGATGGGTCAATTGAATTACCTTGGGCTCCCACACCACTGCACCTCCACTTAAGGTCCTTCCGGACCCCTTACATGATTTTCTACTTCTAGCCTCCAGGTGGTTCCTTGGTCCCACGATGGGAATGGCCGTTCTAGACACTCAGCCACATAGCTCATAACTTTGAAGACATGAGAAGGACGTTTCCGAAATCCCAGTTGCTACTGTGATTCTGTTTGTACTAAATCCGAAATCGTCACAAAGTGTGTTTTACCTGTCGTTGAACAGTTTTCGCAGTTCGTTGCGGTCTGATTGGACAAGCAAACATATAGTTTGCTTCTCCGTGGATACTTTCAGTGTTTAAGAAATTGAAAATATTTCGTAAACGTGCGTATATTGGACCCTTGGTATGCAGAAGTGTGGCGTTATTAATTTCTGACCGTCGAAGTCACGTTTTAACTGTCCAACGATAATTAGTTCATAAAACAGGAGAACTTGGAAAATAGGATTCAGTACGATGCAAGCTCAAATATTCGTTCCAGTGCCTCTTAGGCCTCCATTTGGCAATACATTATGTCTTATTGAACGTATCCTAATTTTGAAAAATTAATACACTTTCCTTGGAAACCACGTATTGCAATGACGAAATGAATAATATTTTAGTAGTATATGATAGGTCTGTGTTTGCTATGGCATCTCTGCAATTACCACAGTTTTCTTGTGCTGCGTTCATCGCAGCTGTTTCAATTTGGGTGTTTGGCTTCGTCTGCAGCGATGTTTCTATGGCATTTGCTCTTAACAGTGGCACCAGTTTCCGCGTGTAAGAATTTTGCGGTACCCGAACGCTTCCTCTGCGGTACTCCGCGCTCACCACATCAATTTCCATGATGGCCGGTTTGACGCCAATTTATGAGGTGCTCATTGGTGTTCTGTTGGTTAGTCCGTTTTGCTGATGGTTAGGCTGGTTCTTCCGTCGATATTTTCGTTTACAATTTTCGTGCCTCCCCTGTCCGGGTCCCTGATGTTTCCTGCGGGTATTCACTACTTCACAGTCCGTACGCCATTGACAGTTGAGGGATACATCCAGCACTTTTGTAAGCGAAAATTTACATTGGAATGTTACGGCTGAAGCGCCCGTTGAAATTCTGTTTACTGTTACCTGTGAGAACACCAAAACAACCTAACCAGTGGCTCGTGGGTTAGTTATGTTAGTGAAAAACAGGCGAACAGTGAACGTACGATTATTTTATTTCGTAGCTTTCGGAATCATGAAAAAACAATGATACGGAGTCCTTGTTCAAAGATCTTTATTCGGCGGAGCTTTCGGAACTGTCGTGTTCCGTCGTCAGCGCAAGTAGAAAGAGGTGGAACGTATGGTGTGAAACTATTTATCTGTAATGGAAGGAGTCAGGTGTTTAGGTGACAGCACCTGGTTTCATTTATCAGATCAGTCCAGAGTTCGCTGATCTCGACCCCTTTGTCTCTATTCATCTCGCAGGTGTTATGGCGGATGAAAAAGGCTTCTTTGATCTTCCTAACGCGGAACCGGCTCTCGCGACAGATGGTCCTTGCTTGAAAGTCGCCTGAACATTGGGAGGAACGTTCGACGACTGCTGAAGCTTTGATGGCATCGTCCATGATCTTCCTCGGATTCTTCGTTTGAGGTCGTCCGCGTCTTCTTTGTTGCGTCCCGTTGAGTCTGTCCAGTGCATTCTTGTAACGTGTGACGCCTGCTTGATGTTCTTTAAACCTGTCAAGTAAATTGTTGCCCGTTTCTCCTATGTAGGAGGCGTTCCAACTGCAGGTTATATGGTAGACGACAGCGGGTCTCTCTTCCATAGGAATAACGGTCTTATCATGCCGTAAAATATTTCGTAATGACGCTGAGCTCTTGAAAAATACCCGAAAGTTTAAAGTACTCCCTAACCGTTTAATTCTCTCTCCGATTCCTTTGTAGTAGGGTATAACTACTATTGGTTGTTGTTCTTTCGGGTGTAGGAGTTGCGGCATGTTCATCCTGCGATGTATTATGGACGAAATCCGTTTACCGGTATAACCATTAGATCGGAGAGTGTTCGTTATATGCTGCAACTCCTTTTCAAGGAATTCTGCGTCGCATATGGCAATTGCACGGTCCACCATTCCGTTTATTATCCCCTTCATCACCGAGCGGTGATGGTGGGAAGAAAAATCTAGGTAGCGGTCGGAATGTGTTGGCTTCCTGTGAACCGTGGTTTTGAAGCCTTCAGCGCTCCTGATGACCAGCGCGTCAAGAAATAGCAGCTTGTTGTCAGTTTCCTTCTCGATGGTCAATGAGATGTATTCTGGGAACATATTGTTGAGGTGTTCAAGGAAAAGTTCTTCCTCCCCAGCTTTCGTGATGGAAGAAATGTCGTCTACGTAATGCTTGAAAAACCGTGGGGTGATCGAGGGATGTGCTGTCCTGAATGCCTTCTCCTCGAAGTGCTCCATGAAGATCTCTGCTAGAATGGGGCAGAGTGGACTGCCCATTGGAACTCCGTTGGTTTGTGAGAAGAACTTGTCTTGATACCTGAAGTAGTTCCCTTCTTGCATGCAAAAGGAGACCAATTTTATAATATGGAACGGGGTTAACTTCGTCCTCTGCGTAAGTGTGCTGTCTGCAACGAGCAGATCTTCCAACACGGTAAGTGTATGTCTCATAGGGATACTCGTGAAAAGGTCCTTGACATCATAGCTTACCATGATGTCATTTGGTGCCGTGGGAAGTTGTCTAATCTCGTTGCAAAAGTCCTTACTGTTCTTGACATATGAGGACCTGTGACCCGTTAATGGCCGTAGTATGGTGTTGAGATACGAGCATAATTTTGATGTAGCGCTGTTAATACTGAATACTACAGGCCTCAGCGGGACTCCGCTCTTATGAATCTTGGGGAGACCGTACAGCAATGGGCAGCGTGTATTGCTGGTATAATATATGTGGTGCTGGATCTTCTAATGGTTATCCCGGTAAATTGATTTCGTCCATAATACATCACAGGATGAACATGCCGCAACTCCTACACCCGAAAGAACAACAACCAATAGTAGTTCTACCCTACTACAAAGGAATCGGAGAGAGAATTAAACGGTTAGGGAGAACTTTAAACTTTCCGGTGTTTTTCAAGAGCTCAGCGTCATTACGAAATATTTTACGACATGATAAGACCGTTGTTCCTATGGAAGAGAGGCTCGGTGTCGTCTACCGTATAACCTGCAGTTGCAACGCCTCCTACATAGGAGAAACGGGCAACAGTTTACTTGACAGGTTTAAAGAACATCAAGCAGGCGTCACACGTTACAAGAATGCACTGGACAGACTCAACGGGACGCAACAAAGAAGACGCGGACGACCTCAAACGAAGGATCCGAGGAAGATCATGGACGATGCCATCAAAGCTTCAGCAGTCGTCGAACATTCCTCCCAATGTTCAGGCGACTTGCAAGCAAGGACCATCTGTCGCGAGAGCCGGTTCCGCGTCAGAAAGATCAAAGAAGCCTTTTTCATCCGCCATAACACCTGCAAGATGAATAGGGACAAAGGGGTCGAGATCAGCGAACTCTGGACTGATCTGATAAATGAAACCAGGTGCTGTCACCTAAGCACCTGACTCCTTCCATTACAGATAAATAGTTTCACACCATACGTTCCACCTCTTTCTACTTGCGCTGACGACGGAACACGACAGTTCCGAAAGCTCCGCCGAATAAAGATCTTTGAACAAGGACTCCGTATCATTGTTTTTTCATAATCATGAGACGCCTTGTTACTAATTTCTCTAGCTTTCGGAATCGTCTGATTCCGTCGTCAGCGATAAGACGGAAAGCCGACGTTGTAACACCTGTTATAGATTATTACAGATTTTTCGGATTTTCCTTTCCAGCTTCGTGATTCTGAAAGCTTTCCATCTTCTCGCTGACGACGGAATCAGACGATTCCGTGTTGCAGCAGACTCCATAAGAAACAATCAAAGTTTTACTCAGTTCAACGTTCTAACCCCATCACACAAGACCCCTAACGAATCTTGCGCCGTGATTATATATCCTTTTGATCCTAGCACGAGATCGTGGCATCTGTCGCGTAACCCAATTTCCTTTTCCTGGATCCATTCGTTGTTAGGGTTCAGCATGCCAGTTTATTGGGCGTTCCTTGGGAGACCATGCTCTATTGCCCCACTCCCCGCGGAGCAACCGCACGTCCTTGTCGCTCAATTTGTTTTGCCACATTCCGAAACCTCTGAAGTAAAGCAACCGTACGTTCACTGTTCGCCTGTTTTTCACTAACACGACTTAACCAACCAGCCACTGGTTAGGCTGTTTCAGAGTTTGTACTCTTGTACCCTTCTCCGCTCTTGTACCCTTCTCCAGTGCAAAAAGAGTTTTTCGTCGACTGCCCAGGCAGTCAACGGTTCAGCAAGCTCCTCTGAGCAAGAGCAGTACCCGAAAGTTCCGCGTTTGGCAATAAGCGTTCATATCTAACGGGGTTATCCCGTGTTGAAAAATTTGTTTGCAAAAATGCACCTACTCCGTCAAAGAGAAAGAATTTTCGGCAAACAAGTGCTTCACGAGGCATACGGAATCATATAGAAAGGTAAAAGAAGAACAACGACAGAAGAAGGCAGAAATATCGGATGGGGAAAGAAAGGATGAAAGATGGTGAAGATCCGGAATGTGACTTTAAGACCCAGTCGTCTTAAAGCAGAAGGCAACGACGGACGCGTTGTGTTTACTGTCGTTTGTTCATTTGTTGTTGAGTCACTGTCCTGGTCGGTCGGTGGGGATGCTCGCTCCTCTGCAGGACTGACCGGACGGGCGACAGTCGCTTGACGGGTACAAGGGCAGTACCTGATCGTTGATAGCGCCAGCCTGGATGGTCTCGCACAAGGCGGCGAAACGAAGATTGAATGGGTTATCAGCGCAGCGCCGTGGACGACCCCAAACCCGCGATTCAGCCAAGATCATGGATGAGGCGATAAAGGCTTCCGCGGTTATGGAGCATGGCTCCACATGCCCACTCGAGCTGCAACCGCGCATTGTCTGCCGTGAAGAACGTTTCCACCTGCGGCGGATCAAAGAAGCCTTATACATTAGACATAATCCATCCTTGAACCGCTACAAAGGTGTACAGGTCAGCGAAGTTTGGAATGCTATTGCAAATATTATGAAAGCAGGTGTTGCACCTTACCGAGCTGACCTGTACTTCCTTCCCCTTTGTCTCTGACCCGTACTTAAACCGACAACGGAGTAAAAACTTTCTCTTGCTCGCTGAAGACGGAACTCGAGCGTTCCGAAATATATGAGAAACCGTACGTTGTGCTCTGACCGTGCTCTTCCTATAACTACTCATCCATCCGTTGGTAGGGAGACCGTGTCCGTTTACTTACAGATCCATCAAGTGCAGAAAGCAACGGGACAAAATCCGTGAAAAGCACAACATCATGAAGATCTATGCTCCCGTTAAAAGACATCCTGTCTTCCGAAATTGCTGAAAACATAGTGAAATCGATGGTGGCGCCACCTACTGTAGGGGTCGCGACTGTACGGAAAAGAAACGACCCATTCTCCCAACAACCTGCTGCCGATGTCGTTATCCTACAAACGTACACCTAGAACAACGTAGATTCGGTGATGACATCAGGCGATAGTAGCGCCATCTAGTGGGGGAACGAGGACAGAAAGTACCGGAACTCGTATTAACATAGCCATAGCAAGTGGAATGCTTACGCCGTAGTCAAGCATTTCATTAACACCATTTAATAAATTCTTAGTCCTTAAGCAATCCGAGCATTAGTTTTATTGAAAAGCTTGATTTACCAACGCTGTGGACAGGATTTGAACCTGTGCGGGTATAACCCATTGGATTTCGAGTCCAACGCCTTAACCACTCGGCCACCACAGCGACGTCAGAGAGATTGAATGTTAGTTTTGCCCTAATAGTTGCTATGACGCATTTCGCCACTTTGTGCAGGGGCTCATTTCACAGTTAGCGCGCGATATTGAGCCCAATGTTCATCGACGGTAGCCATTTTTTCTGCTCAACATGATCGTTTATATTGGCTGTACAAAACTGGACAAACAGTTACATTCCTTCTTTCTACTAATGCTGCGTAGTTATACGTGCCGTGGTGGACGAGTGGTTAAGGCGTTGGATTTGAAATCCAATGGGTTATATCTGTACAGGTACAAATCCTGTCCACAGCGTTAAACCCACATTAGGACAAGTCTGTCTTGAGATGAAACACCATCCTTGGAATGCAATAATACTGAGCATGCGATCCCTGGTAAATATACACTGTTGACTGTAAATATACAAATCAAGATCCAAGAAATGTCCCGTTGACATGCAGCGAGCGTGTTTATAGGCAGTTCTTCAAAGTACTCATCGCCGACCGGATACCATAAACAGCTGTCCAAGCTGACGGTTAGGATAAACTGTTAGCCAAAAGGAGCTGTAAATGCTTCACATCCTAGTGCGCACATGAAATTGATTTGGACATTCCAAAATGCCCGTGTATGCAATAGTAAATGCGCTGGTTCCCACAAAAACCAACTTTTGTATTATTTATTAAACAAAGCAACATATCGGTAAACAAGAAAGATTTCGAAAATAGTAATACTGCCAAAAATGCTTGCACTTGTTCATTGTCTGATGGCTTTTGACTAACCCAGAAAGGCTGCGCGCCCACAGTGTGACCCCCTCTTCCGGTACGGTGCTTTGCCACCGCAGACGAACAACAATATCCGCCAATCTCTTCACAACCGCGCTTCCATCCATTACTTGATCAGCACGAGTACGTAGCATCCATGCTTGACAGCACGTTGCGCCCTGCATAGTAAAAGCCTTTTCTAAGCTGCGAAAGTGGCTTGATATGCTACCGTATACGGGGGTCATACAGAAGGCGGAAGCCGCTACATGAGCAATCTGTGGTAGCTTCGCCCTCCTGCGGGTTTTCTGCGCTAATTCCCCATAACGCAATATCGTCGACCATTTTACAGCGGCAACACGGGGAACAAGCATATAGTGAAATATCTAAAATGCAGTTGCCCCAGCCATGACACTGCCATATCCTTCAAACAATCGGTTCGTCATTGCCCCGCCTTCTATGCAGACCACCAACAGGCCATCACTGCGACTAACAACCTGCCGGATCATATCATATGAGCATCCGCTGAGCAACCGCTCAGCAGCAGCTCAGCACGCGTTATGAGGCAACCGAGCATATGACTTCAACTATAAACAGTTCCTTGCTCTAAACTTAAGGACCTGCAAACCACTAACACAGGGTACCTGATCATCAAAATAACCATCTTAATCAGTGTTTCCCAACCTTTTTAGCGCCAGGGACCCCTTTCATTGCTGCCAGTCATCCTGGGGTGCCCACCAATTGTTTACAGCCGTCGTTATTGTCCCTTTAGATTAGGTTTTGTGCTTTTTGAGAGTGAGCTTCCAGAACCATCCATTAGTAAACTTGCTTGAATAGGTATCTGAGCAATGGTCAGCGTTTAACGCAGAATAAAGCATTGAACTTGTCACAATCGGGGTTTGCCCTATCGAACGCTTAACCACAGGACAAAGTCGTTTAACAATTCTTCAACCATAAGCGAATTCCTACATAGGGCGTTTACTTACGGACTAAAGCCGTTGGTCATTCATAGTGCTTGTCAAATTTGAGTAAGGTGTAATCAGGTTCTAACTTTTGGAAAGAGAAAGAATGAAGCAAAATCTGACGGAAGCGTTGTCACAAAGTATCACAAAACGAGAAGTTCGCGACTTCTGACAAGTTTGCAGCTACATAAACACTCCGATGAACGAAAACGTTGTTTGCTTCGCGTCCTGCATGAAATCACCGAAACTGTATCGCCTTTTACCCTTTTGAACTTCCTAATGCTCAGTGAGCTACCATTAACACACCAGAGTATCTTTAATTTTGTCTAGCGTCTTCCATGGAGCCCTCGCTTCCAGGCCCTGTCCCATGTGCTCCCATTTGGAGCTACTGATCTAAATATGTCTTGGCTAGTTGCTCTAAGAGTCTAATTTCAAAGAATTTGGGGTCTTGTCCTCTAGTGCCCCAACCTGCTTACTGTAACGGTACGTACGATTTCCGGTCTTGTCTGATCAGTCGACTGACGGCACCAGTAAAGGCAGTTAACCTACAGCGCGAGTAGTACCTTCCAATGTTTCTGTTACTCTAAGGCAATGATGACATGCCGTACATTTCTTGGAAGGAAAGAATACAATTAGTGTTGTATGAACTGTAGAAGATGTATGAATGTACGAAGGGTCATCTCCATCAGGAGAGAACCTACACCTATGGACCTGCAGAGCAGGGGCGGGCGAGATTCCCGTTGGAGATTGTCACAAAACCCAAACTCAGGTTTTACTCGACTTAAAACGGCGACTATTAGGAGGAAGAGCAATCGAACGGGAGAGGGCCCGGAACTCGACGGAAGTGCATAGGTTTACAGTAAGCAAGATTACAGTGAGAGCATTAGCAGGTACCATAGTGCATGCAGTGAAGGACGCCTATTTAGTACAGAGATGCAATAGAAAGACGTGCTTGAAAGTGCAGCACCTGCGTACGGGAACATGGCTTCAAGGTATAAGTAGTGAGCCGCACGTATTATCCTGATCATCCATACTATCCTATCGAATTGGGGACCAAAATTGCAATAAGGACGGCTGTAGATTTGCCCAATGCGGCTGGTTATTTACAGCTTGACCCATGCGTACAGCACCTGAGGTTCTTTCAGACAGAATTCGGTATGCGCAGAAGCGAAGCTGTAGAGTGTGACCTCACATTAAGAGAGGCAATACCACACTGATGCCAGTGCATATTACCCAACCACCCGTAGAGGATGCCAATCAACACTTACTGATCTGGCATCGCATCTATCCCTGGTCATCAAATCAGGATGCACCTATACACGACCAGGTTTCCTGATACGGAAACCGCGACACCTCCAATACTCGATTCTGGAGGGGAGTGTGTGGCGGAGGCAACAAATCCTCTGAAGCACTAACTCTATAGAAAAAATAATCGAACCTTCGTATCGTTTTGACAGTACATTCGGCAAATGTGTTCTGACGACCGGTAGTGAGCAAAATCTGTTCTTGTGAAGCTTTTACACATTGAAATGCAGTCAAGTACATAGCTTATTTTTCATTTGATACAGTACACTCCGGCCTCATGTTTGTCCGAATGATTGCCTGCTGAAGCGAAGTTCGTTGCTTTATTTTTCAGCGAGAATTTCTTGTGTATTGCCGTCGATCTACAATCTCAAACGTGTTTTACTCGACGTTTGAATAACGTTCACCATTCCTGTTTCATTGAAGCGTGCGCGCAACAATGGGTAATCGTACAAAGCCAAGGAAAGCGCTGAACAGAATAAGTCATGCGAAGCACAGACTCAATCCCGGTATGGCCCCCTCTTTTTGGCAGTGTTTTTCAACTCGTCTAACGTTTTACGTTTCAGACCGTTCTAACAAAGGCGGGAAAGGCTCTGGGCAGTTAAGGAGCAGCAGCACGGTTCGCCGTCTGCTCATGTACAAAAACTTTAAAGCCAATTATGACCGCCGTGGCAAAATGGTCCGACCGGCTCCCTTCCAAGGTACGCTCAAGTCAGGGACTGTCGCCCGGGTAGAGCCGAATAGACGGTGGTTTGGTATGGTTTGAGTTGAACGTTTCCGGGACTGTTTTGAGCTTGGATTTTCAAAGGAAATACGAGGGTGATCGGACAGGAAGCGTTGCAAAAATTCCAGGAGAATCTTGGAAAAGCAATTGCCGACCCGTATTTGTGCGTTTTGAAGCAGACGAAATTGCCCGTCACACTGTTGATGCAGAAGCGAAAGGTTACTATGCTTGACGGTAAACGCTTTGCAACATTGCAACTATTCAGAAACCGAGATCGCACGTTCTGGACACAAGCATTCCACTTGACCTTTGGACCGAAGGCGTAGAGGAAAAAGCCAAAAGTAGCAACAGATGATCTGCAGGTGGCTTTCGCCGGCGGATGCACTTCGCCTTATTTTTTGCCTATTTCAGGAAATGGTTAACGAAGCTGCCAGCAGGAGTGAACGTTACGACGAAGTCGAAGACAGTTATTTAAAGCGCGAAGCCGATTCCGAGCATTGTGAATTTCAAGATCCGTTGTTCCGGAAGGGCCAGTCTAAACGCATATGGAACGAGCTGTATAAAGTGCTGGATTCGTCCGACTTTGTTTTGAAGGTTCTCGACGCCCGCGATCCCATGGGAACCGGATGCTTCAACGTGGAAAAGTTTTTGAAAAAAGAAAAAGGTACGATTTCCCTATAGCCCCCTTCATTGGCGCCACTGTCGCTTTCGTTGATTGGACACTCTTGCGTTCGTTGATTGGTCGCAGATCATTGCATGACGCGAGCAGTTCTGAGATGACGATCACGTGTCTGCAGCGAAAAATTTCTCCTGTTTTCGCTGTCCTTGGAAACCTCTAATATGGTTATAAAGGGGGGCTATGAGGAATTTGTATCAAGAAAAACCCCATAAGCGCCTGCTGTTGGTGCTGAACAAGGTTGACCTCATTCCCAAATGGGCAACGGTGAGTCTGGTCACGTCATCTTGGGTGACTGATCACTAATTTGCTACAGAAACGGTGGATGTCATACCAGATTAATACGAGTGACACCGTTTAATTAATCACAGCACAATCTCGGAGCTTTCGGGGTTGCTCACACCCCGTCATCAGCGATAATGCCTAACCGTCTAACATCAGGTGAGCTAGTGGCGTAACAATTGGTTTAAAACAGTGCTTTAAACTGCGGCACTTGGCCAAGTTTCTTTAAGGCTACTAAATGATTTTTCTCGTGCCCCATTTTCAGCTAACTCAACATTCTATTTTATGCATCCGTGGTTTCTGTATTGTGTCTTTCCTCTTCTTCACGATCTTGAATAATTTAAGAAACGGTGGATTAAACAACTTTCGTCTGAATATCCCACAATAGCCTTTCAAGCTGAATTGAAAAGTCCCTTAGGAAAGGGAGCTTTGATTAATGTTCTGCGACAGCTGGCCAAAGTATGTAGCGCCTTTCCGGCGATACAGTAATGCTTTTTGCTTTGCGTTTCGTAGTTGAACAGCGAGCGCCAGCAAATTAGCGTCGGATTAATTGGTTTTCCAAACGTTGGCAAAAGTTCAATAATAAACGCCTTGCGAAGCAAGGTTTGCAACGTTGCTCCAATCGCCGGCGAGACAAAGGTAAGTTGCAGAAAAGCAGATTTCCTGGGTTTCCTTCATTCGGTATTGTTTTTTCTACTTTGGTACTTGCTGCGTAACGTGTGTCCAACGAAAGAGACAAATTGCACAGCGAAAGAAGAATACTATTGCATTAGATCGTCCCATTTTATTCTTACTGTACAGGGATTTGGGTGACGACAGCCACCCTTGCAATCCATCTGGCATAATATAATCGTAGCTATTCGTCAGTTTTTTACATGTTTCAAAGCTGCACGCTGTTTATCTGTTGCTAAAGCTTACTAAGCACTTCTTTAACAATTACACAGATGATTAGGGTGACGACTCTTTTGACTGTTACAGGAACTGACAAATTGTTTTCAGGTGTGGCAGTACGTTACGCTAATGCGCCAAGTATACCTGATCGACTTTCTTGGTATTGTTTATCCTACTGGAAATTCGGAGGAGCAATTGATTTTGAAAGGAGTGGTAAGTACCTGCACATATTGTTAATGAATTTTCGTTCTTCAGTATGTTTAACAGATCATCTCAAAGAACTGCAATTTATGTTTTTAAAGTGCATTCTATTTGTGACTTAATCAGAACTGCCTTGCATGGCTCGTAATGCGTTATCGGTTAGCTTGATAGTTGATGGACATAAGGGAAATTGGTCTTAGTCTAATGACACTTTAATGCTGCCACTTGTTAGTCCGTCGAAGGCAGACCGTGTGCTATTATTTTGCAGAAAATTTTATGAAATACAGATCTATGTTGTATCTTTATACCATTCATCCGTGCAAGTTTAGCGGACTGCTATTCCAGGTTCGGGTGGAAAATGTCAAAGAGCCAAGCGAGTACATTGACCACGTGGTACAACGAGTGAGAAAAGAATACTTGGTCCGCACTTACCAGGTGGACAACTGGAACACGGCCAGCGAATTTTTGGTTGCCCTCTGCAATCGTAATGGCCGTTTGCCGAAGGGAGGCGAGCCGGATGTTAGTGCCTCGGCAAGAATGGTGCTCAACGACTTTCAACGCGGTAAACTGCCGTACTATGTACCGCCACCGGAACTTGTGAGTTTTTCTATCTCTCCGAAGTGCCTATTCCCATTTTCTCAATGATGACGTAAAGGGACAGATACATCTTAAGAAATACTACCGAATTGATCTTATTTGAGTGCTCTATATGATATGAGACGAGATCTGAGATTAATCTTTTCACTAGTAATTGTTACTTTTGTTTGCGTTCATAAAAGCGGCATGCTTCCAGAAAGAAGAAAATGTGGCCGAAGATAGGTCCAACCGAAACGATACAGTCATTAATGTGCGTGTGCATCAGGGCATTGCCCAAGTGGTCACGTCAATGGAATTTGTTGACGAAGATAAGCTATGCGACTTGAACGAAGAGGAAGTTGATGGTTCGCAATGCGGTGAAGAACGGGAAAGCGTACTCGATTGAGAAAAGGCTGAATCAGTGTTGTCATCCGTATCTGATGATCTGGTCTGAGCGGAATCAGCGGTCTGAGCGACCTGGACTATTCAGTGAGCGACGATGCAGATCTCCCAAAAGGTGAACATGAACTTCCCCAGAAGACTTACTTATGCAAATGTGCATCGGCAAAGGACCGCAGTCGGGTAAGTTTCGGCGGACATTTTATCTTTGCTAGAATAACTTTCATTTCAGCCGCCAATAAATGTCAAAAGAAAAAAGGCACGGAAACAAATAGGCATCGTTGATTTTACGCAGGAACCGGATAGCCGCTTTTCCAACAGGCGAAAGAGAAGGAGGAAGAAACCGAAGCACCAAATGTAGCCAGCCTGTACTTTATGCTTGTTCATGTTTGAAAGTGATCACCCAGTGAACGTTGGAAGAACTTTTGGCGACTTGCAGGCCATTGACTTGCGAAAATAGCATTGAGTTATAGTGTAACGACGTAGACGGCATAGCAACTTAGTCATCTCCTAAGTACGTTAAGTCTTGTTCTGGGACCGTTTGAAACAGTAGGCGAATCATACGTCGAGCTTTCATCGCGTATGTTAGACTTCAGCGCGTGAAAGTTATCCAATTTTCAAGCGGAAATGATTTTCAGGTTAGCTTCGGTTGATGCGCAGCACGATCTTTTTGGCACTGTATTCCGAAGCGTTTATTTAAAGCAGTGATTCCCAACGGGGATCCCGGAGAGGCAGAGGGGCCCTGGAAAGTGAATAGGACCCTGGGAGATTCCTGACAAGATTGAAGGTACTCTGGAATGGTAGTCGTAGGTGACCGAGCGCTGGAAAGTTCAGAAGGGTAAGGAGCGATACGGTTTCGATCATTTCATGCAGGATGTGAAACAATGTTTTCACTCGTCTGATTGTTCATTTAGCAACGAACTTGACCGTAGTCGTGGACTTCTCGCTTTGTGATACTTTGTGACAACGCTTCCGTCAAATCTTGTTTCGTTCTTTCTCTTTCCAAAAGTCACAACCTGATTCCATCTTACTCAACTTTGACAAGCACTATGCTTGACCAACGCCATTGCTCAAATACCTATTCAAACAGGTCTACTATGAAGCCACGCCTGAGAAGCACAAAAACCTGCAGGGAATCTAATGGGACATTAAGAACGGTTGTAAAGAGATGGTGGGGCCCCGGGATGATTGTCAGCAATGCAAAGGCTCCCTGGCGCCAAAACAGTTGGGAAACACTGATTTGAAGCTACGTAACAGCCTGCGGAGCGCCGCCAATGATAATGTTGTAGCGGAGGAACGCCGTAGTGTGCCTCTGTGGGCCAACCAACCTTCCGTTTTATTTCAGAATAATGACTAATGAGCCAGCTTGGACAAGCCTGCAGTGTGGACTCCAACAGTGTGCGTGTGGATTTCCTTGGATCAGGGCGTGCTGGTGGCTACTGCGCCTAGTCGCCTTCGCAACAATTTCCTCATGGTTGTATCTTGCGTTAAACGAAGCAGAGGAAATAAAGCAAAGCCCAAAGTTTGCATCGTCCAAAGGTACACCTGAATAACGCCAGTGTCCTGATTCGAATATTTGGAAACTATGACAAAGAGGAAAGGTATCAGTTGAAAGACAATGCCAAACGAAAGAACAAAAGCTATGTGCTTCATTGCGTCAATTTGGCGTTTCACTTGCACGGCGCGAATGCTGTCGTACTGGGACCGGTTAAGTGTCTGCAGTACTACGCAGCTGACGTATATTGAACCGCTCGTCACGTCGCATAGAGTTATTAGCACCATATGGCCATTAATGTATACCGGATAAAATGGGTCGTGTTACCAGCAAACATTGAGGACGTTGTTGGTTCTTGGAAGTGCTTGCACAAGCTGCACAAGTACCTCGAACGCACCCGAGGTCAGCAGTATCCACCAAAGGTAATAAATGAAAAAGTCCGTCAGCCGCCGCAGTCCACTCCTCATGGCAAATGCATTCAGGCAGTCGATCGACATGAACAAGAGGGTGCAGCAAAGGTGTGAACATTCAAAATGGAAAAGAACAAAGAATGCCAGGCAGTCAAAACGCAATATCTTGGTGTGCACCATGCCCACGACCGGTGAGTCATTATGTAGATCCTTCTGCAGTGGTACAGCAGATGGGCAGTTGCATTCGCTAGGATGCCAAAGTGAAATCCTGAAGTGTACTTCGGTTCAATACGATTAGCTGGAATGTAGCTTTCATTGAAGAAAGAGCGGTGGCTACTAGTCGATTTGAATAGAAGTTTACTTCTACTAATAATTAACGTACATTAATGTGTGCTAATTTTTTATGTCTCAATTGCCCAGATGTTGTTACATGACGCCTAATCGGTACTCAGTTGCACTAATCAACAGGTGAACTAGTTAGGTCGAGTAACCGTACTAACAAAGGTGTATAATGAATTGCATATCCACATTCGTTTGTTCCGGAAAAGCTTCAAGCGATGCTGTACCAAGAAGAGACCGAGTTTTTGGAGAAACTGCCCAATCCGGGATTGTTGTAACAAAGTTCGGTGATTTGAGACTCGTCAGGCAATCCACGTTAATTTTATGTTGCATGCAGCTGCCTTGGAAAGTTAATACCGTATATACCGGCGTATAAGGCGAGTCCATAATGCGAAAAATTGGACCACAAAATTAGGGTTCGACTTGTACGCCAGTTCGACTTATACGCCATAGGGACAAAATCTCACAGGAACAAGTTGTCCACTTACAGTAAGACTTGGGCGGAAGGATTTAAAGATTTCAGCATTTTGAACAATAATTCATTAAGATTGCTTAATTTTAAAGCTTTCCATTGCTACATACATGACAAAGCTGGTTCGTACACTTCACTTAAGATAGTTCGCCGTATTCACTTAAGATATTAACACTTAATATGAATCATAACTGCACTAAACTAAAATCAAGAGGTCGACCTATACGCCCGACCTAAAATCAAATGACGAAAATTAGACCGCAAAATCAGCGCTCCACTTATATGCCGGTCGACTTATACGCCGGTATATACGGTAATATTTTCATTATTGATAGTCCCAAAGGAACCTCAATCAACCGACGACCGTAGTATAGAATGTTTGGACGAGCATGCAAATGGAAGTGCACGAGGATGGTCACCTTCCTGAAGGCAGTCCACCTTCTTTCGTTTTCGTTTCAATCTCGCAGCAAACAGAACTGTCTCATTGGAGCAGTACGGCAATAGTACTGAAGATTATTTGGAAAATTAACGTCACGATCACTTCGTCTTCTCTTTCAAATGTGTTAGTCAGCTGGTTGACGCAGCGGTCGAAACCTTCGGAATCATTCGCTTCGTGGCAAAGCTTCGAAGCGTAGTACCGAAACGTTGCGTTTCGTTCTAATTCGTTCAAACTGGAACTGCAAACACCCATGCTCTTCGAAATTCGATTGCCGTAGGGCAAACATAGGTAATCGTATCGTTATTACCAATATCTTTGTGTTGCTGCGTTCCATGAAGATTCGTATAGAAGCTGGTCAACCGAAGAAGCTCTGACACATGAAGCCATGAGCAGCTCCCGTAACAACGGAGGTGAATAAGGCTACTTGCACATCAATTTGAAGCCCTACTTGGTCTATGCGTAGTCTTAGCTATATAACTGGATCCGAATTGATTAGATATTTGAAGTGGGGCTTCTTTCTTATGAAAAGCAACTCACGTCGCTTACTGTCGTCAGCAGTGCTTTTCATAGGAAACACTGCAATCAGGGAAAGTTGTACTGCCCTTATAAACTGGAAAAGAGCCAACAAATCCGAAGGACCGAACTTTCCGCAGGTTAACCGGTCAGGCAGCCGTAAACAAAACGTCTAATAACGAACGTTCCAGAGGTCTCATGAAAATGTCAAGCCGGTGTTATGCGATTAGCACTGAGTGCCAACCAAAGGTGCAATAATGAATAAACATTGTGCGTGATTTTGTGTGACCCAAATGCACAGGTATCAAACGTAACAGATCGGCAAGCAATACGCACAGTGTGCTGTACAACGAAAGGCCATTGGATGCTTGGCCAATTCGTCCACCCAAACGGGTCGTCAAAAAGAATACAAGGAATCTGGAGATTAATCAAACCTGCACACGTCCGTGCAGACGTATTGCTAAAACAGGAAGCAAGGTATCCGTTTATTTGCCTCCCTAAGGAACATGCCTCAGCGACGTGTGAACAACTAATAAGCGGAGATGAAAGGCTCAAAGGGAGAACCACGCCTTTAAACCATCCCGCATTGCAAATTGGACTCTTGCTGCAGGCTGGAAGGCAACCAACCGCTTTCACCTTCAGGGAATTTCTTTCTACTAAGGAACGGAACTCCCGTGGGAAATAACCTATCGCACTTCACTGCGAATGTGTTAGCACCTGCGCAAATTTTGAAAGAGGTGACGTTCTGCACAAAACAGACAACGTCAATGGATAGGCAGGTGCGTGTATGATTATTCTTGTGTGGATCATGCTTTTGCTCTCGCGAAAGAGAGTAACTGCATCCGCTGTCATAAAAGAGTATTTTCCAGACAAATTACTACTATTAATACATAAGCGCGTTGTATTTCTATTCTTATTTTTCAGAAAATCATTTCGCGTGGTCAACTTTCGTAACGGAATCCTTTCAATTTTCTTTCTTTAGGTAATTAAGGAGGATGCCTCCGTTGGAATCCATCGTTCATTAATGGGCAAACTGACACAAAGCGGGGCTTTCGGGTTGTCCCTGAATCGATATTCAGCGCTACCTATTTGTCAGCTGGGCAGGTGACAACATGTAAGCGCTGAAGTCGAGTGCAGAGGCGACCTGAAGCTTCGTCTTGTATTAGTTTTCACAGCAACGGGGCATATCTTTAATTAACTAAAGAAAAGCTCCGGTAAAATAGAAGTTTTTTCAAAGCAACGGTGTTGAATTCATAATAAGCCTCAATGTTGAATTCCATCGTTAACAAAAGACATCCAATTTTCAACAAGAAAAATTATTAATATTCTAATTAATTCACCTCTGAATGACTGACTGGGCAGCTGACGCCGAAGTTTCTCCAAAGGCTTTCCAACAAAACAATGAACATGCAGCTTTTAGAAGCAACAACATTCCACTCAAGAGGTTGGTGGCTTGGAAATCACGAGCCTGGCAAAATCCAGCATGACCAGTCAATGTGATATCCCGTTGATCAACACGCTTATTAAAATTCATAATCTGTTACCGCTTGCAAGTGGCCTTTACACCTGCTGCCCGCACTTACCGCAACATCAAGAGAAGGCAGCAAGGTCAACAAAGCCTCCTCCACCTTCCCAGTGCATTACGGGGAATGACAGATTGAACAACGGGATATCGCAACCGATGCGCACCATTTCACTGAGTCCCTGAGGCGTAGGATAGGTAAACCCGTTTATCGCTACGATAAAAGTTTACTGCAAAACAACGAACAAATCGCAACGTACCTTCAATGGAGCAATCGAAGCTTTCGGAACGCTCCTGTTGCGCCGTCTGCGAGTTTGGTGAACAAGCGCCAAACTCACCGTGGTGGATAGACCCTGTCGAGCAGCGATCACAACTTTTGATGCAACTTAGGTTTGGGAAACCGCTTTGGAAATTAATCTCAGTCCGCGAGGAACGCTTCGATTTGTCGTAGACAATTCACAATTCACGTTCGTTCACGGTATCCGCGACAGATGGAGCTATCAGTTTCCGCAGCGCTAGGCCCAACTTGAGCTCGTACCACAAAACAGCTCAAACTTGCGCTTGCCATCTCTGTTAGCTGCTTGGCGACAGTCCACATGCAAATTACCTGACAGCAAATTCCACAGCCTGAAGCTGCAGAGCAAATCTTCGTCTTCCAACAACGTCCTAATGCTCGTTAACACGTACAAACGATCACTCATTAATAGTCATTGAAATGCACAGTAGTAAAATTATGTAGGACACCATTTGCCAACATAGTAAGCAGCTTAAAGCAATCGCCGTCGCGGTAACGCTTTTACCAAATCCTTTGAAGGCTGTTTTGCTGAAATTATTCAAGTACCCAATGACCCGTTCAACAGTTCGGTACAAAAGGGATATACGGATAGGCGTCAATTATTTTACTATCGCATATAGGAAGAAAACAAGAGCGGCAGTGAAAAGAGCACTCATGACGAAGCGGTGGAGTCAAAATAAACCATGGCGACGTTATTCATATACTTTACCTCATCCAATAAAAAATCGTCAGGTAAAGGCAGGTCCATTATGTCGTCTGCCATTTTTACGTAGTCCAAGCTGGACGACGTTCTTCTCAGCAGAGAAGTTACCATGGCAGCGACCCGACCGCAGAAGAGCCTTTAAAGTAGTGCAAATTACGGGTTCACTGAGTTAGATGGGAAACCTTACCGCTGAATCGGCCTTGACGACGGCAAGTAACGAATCTGCCGCATCAACTCGGTCAGTCGGTTATGCGCAAGCATAGCAACGAGATCATCGTCATATTTGGACATACTCTAAAAGGCAAAAAGAATTTGAACATAACGCAAGCAAGGCGCAATGGCACTTGTCGCTACCTCGTTCGGTTCAGTTGTTAGCAATGCAAGTTCGACCAAGCTCGCCAAGACGTCGCAAGAACAACTTAAAGCGGAACTTGAGCGCATACTCTCTACGAGCACTTGCAATTGGCCAAGGTGTCCTAAAAATCCGAATTAACCACATTCGAGCAGTGGATGCTAAAACGGTGACTGCAGCTCACCGCGCAGAAAGAGATCAGGACCAATCTGTTCAACGAGTATTTTCTGAGCAGCATGGAATCGACCTGCCCTCATGAGGTTCTTAAATTCGGCCCGTTCATCCTCCAGATAATGATCTCGCAACGCCTAAATGCGAAAAAGTCGTTTTACGCACTCGAATTTTCAAAAACGGTAAAAATGTACTTACAATTGCTTCGAACAAAAGACCTTCCGGAAGTCCAAATTCGTCGACGAACAATGTCCATACGTCGGAGTCAATTGAGAAGCAATGCCTGCTAATCAAATCCCTTATGGCCGTCACTCGGACTGGTTCGTCGCAAATGTGCATAAGAACAAAGACCGCCCAATTCCATAGGTCGGAATCTTCAAGCTGTGCTGCGTAGGCCAGGTGCAACGACGTAACGGCATCGCTAGGAAGGTCGGAAAGTCGAAGTGCGCTAACGATGTACCACAGAAACCAGCTATAACAAATCCAGGTCAAAGCAAATGCGAATGCCTCAAAATGCTCTAAATTCTCGTTAACCGGCCGTTGGCAAACTTGAGACTAATAGTAATAGGCCGCGGAATTGCAAGATGCCTGAAGAAGCGGACGTTGCCCACAACTCGCTGACAAAAACAAAAGAGGAACCAACTCCCAAAGCCGTACGTTTATCAAGTTACCTACTTCAGGTGGAAATCGAACGGATTGCTGGTCCACGTCTGCGTGGCAAGAAGATTTTCCAGGGAATACGTACGATCGGCGTACAGCTTTAAAAGATGATAGCGAATGTCTAGATTTGACTGATACGTCCCATCGCGAACAAATGACGAATAAGGACCAGGCGCAATGCGGTCGTTCCGGGACCAAATATCTTCGTACAAAATCAATGCGTCGCTGACGCTTTGGCTGCCTTCTTCAGAATGCCTAAGTAAGAAGTAGATTGGAGTAAATCAAAAGCTGCTTTGGGCTCACAATTCTGCTTACACATAATATAAAGATTAAATACTCGCTACATGCGATTTCGTGTTCGCAGATTTGACTCAACGCGCTTCCTCTGCGGAAAATATCACCAGACTTTGAACGAATACCGACGCTTCGTTCCCAATACCCAACTTGCTTTGGCGGTTTTGCCTTTAAGATACACATGCAGCCGTGATGTTAAAGAGCGAAATGCGTGAAAAGGTCATTTCCGCCCGTGCGTCCTTCACTCAGTGCACAATGCTAACGAGGCATTGCATCAACGCTATTCATGTTTCCCCATTTACCATTATACTTGCCACATGTGCTTACGCTTCTAAATATTATATTGTTACACGTATTTCCCAAAACGACGCTTTAGAAGTGGTGGAACGTAGAAAATGTGTGTCCCTTGTCCCATACGCAGTAATCACGCCTACGATGCCTCAGTCTGTAACTGGACGTCCACATTATCATCTAGTCATTACTCCATTTATACGTGTCTCAACTCTTATAGCCAGCACGATTTACTTGGCTTTGTGCATTACGACCAGTTTCTAGCTGACCAAAAGTATACTAAAGGCAATGCGCAAATTGGCGAATTATTCACCATTTAGAGGATTTGATTAGGCGCTAAATTTATTACCTGTGGAAATCCTAATACAAGTTGTCACGCATAGCGAAAACGCACTATATATATATATATATATATATATATATATATATATATATATATATATTCACGATTTGATAGTACGACGAACACCGTTAAATAGAATTTATTACACAAGATAACCGTAGCTTCCGGGACTAACCGCGTCCCGTCTTCAACGGATAATAAGGAGGGAATGCAACAATGTGGCGTAATACAAGGTAAGGAAGAGCACAAATATAGGGTTCGTAACAGGATTTATTCCCATCTTTCACATGCAATTTACGGTTTATGTATATCCTGTTGAATTTTACTTTGACAAGACCAATTAATGTCGACGGAGCTTTCGGAGCTAACCCGCACCGTCATCAGTGTCCTGCTGTCGTGTGGGTGCGTTACGGTGTTGCCCGAAACTTCTGAGTTTTTCGAAAAAAACAACGTACAGGATATATATATATATCCTGTACGTTGTTTATAAATAAATAAATAAATAAATAAATAAATAAATAAATAAATATATATATATATATATATATATATATATATATATATATATATATATATATATATATATATATATATACCGTAAATTGCTCGTGAAAAAGTAAGAAAGAGCTGATTTTGAACCACAACTGTAATGGGTTTACATAGACCTGGTTTAAACTCTTTGGTCAACTGAGACATCACAGAAACCTTTCTCCCTTATGATGGCAGTCCAAATATCACTGTCTATCTCAGGGTCTTGGTTAATTGTATTATTGTTTTAATTTTGATGGGACAGTCGACCAGGTGTTTGCGTGCACTGATGACGGACCGCGGTTAAGGTCCGAAAGCCTTGAATATGCCTTTATTTGGATGAATAAAAGACTTTAACCAACAGGAAGAATCCGTGAAGAAACTTGCTTACATTTAAGTGTATACCCCGTTTTTAAAGAAGAATTTTTGCAATATTATTGTGTTTTATAAAACTAGCTTCTTTCATTCTAATTACATCAAACCGTTTTTCACAGCAAAGAATACTTGGTTCAAAAGGACCGGAGCATTGGGATACGTGTTCCACTATTGCTGATGATTTCATTGCTTGGACCATCGATTGTGGGCGGCCCCCTTGTCTGGGCTATGTTCCATTCAATCCCGCTTTAGCGTTGTTGTATCGAATGACATTGGCCATATGTTCACTGAACCAATGGCTTAACGTATTCCCTGTTTCACCAATGTACAAGGCTGAGCATTGCATTTTGCTTAGTAAACAATGCCTTCTTTTTCACTAGTCAGTACCTTGATCTGATCATTTCTGAGGAGTGATCTTAAGCTTCTCGAACCATTGAAACATACTTAAAATTTAGCCTTCTGCTAATGTTTAGAATTTTCTCTGATAAGCCTTGGAGATAAGGTAAAATAAGAGTACGATTCATTGCTTATATTGCTGTCTTGCTATATTTGTTCTTGAACCTCTGACTGACAGTAGATGCAACGAGTTGCTTAGGGTAACCATTGGCAATCCGGTTTTTCATAATGTCTTATTTCTGTTTTTAACAATACCGGACTGCATATATTCAATGTCCTGTCTACCAAGCCGCTGATAATTCCAGTGAATGCAGAATGGGGGTGATGGGAAGAGAAATGTAGGTACCGATCCGAATGGATCGCTTTTCTATAGATCAGTGATTCTCAACGGGAGCGGTAGCGACCCCCGGGGGGGCGCTGGGAGATTTTTGGTGGAGAGCGGTGAACCCAGGGGGAGGGGGCGCTGCGGATGGCAGTGGAAGATTTTATGGGGGACGCTGGAAGCTTCTAGGGGGGACGCTGATGACATCTAGAAGTTTGCTGCGCCGTACAGATCGACGCCCGGGTTATTCAGGGTCTACCACGACAAAGTGAGAACCCATATAATAGGTGCTTCTAAAGGTCCCCTCTGCCATTGTTCTTCATGTCTACCGACGTCGTTAATAGGCGATTCGTGGATATTTCTCGAGCGAACTCTCACCGTCCCTTCTCAGGAGCACATTGGAATCCCTATCGGCGCTTTCAGTGATAAACCGTTCCACTGAGAAAACTAATACAAAAGACTGGCAGTTTCTTTGCGAAGTCTTTCACGAACCGCTTGGTGAATAAAGCAAACCTAACAGGAGTACCACCATGAGGAGAAGGACGACCCAGAACTTCTCCTTTGGCCACGGCCTAATAAATGTCAGACGCAACCAAAAGGTTGATAGAACCAGAACCAACAGGCATTCATTGTTCAATCATCGTCTCATGATATCTAATCGACGTCAGTACCGCCAGGACGTGCCATTGCGAACGAAACGGCTCTCGCCCCATACAGGGAGGGGGCACTTAAGAGGCCTGAGGGGGCGCTAGCACGAAAATGGTTGAGAACCTATGCTATAGATCGTAATCTTCAGATAGATATCGTCCTTTATGACCCAAGTGTCTAAGAATGGAAGACTACTGTTTGATTATTTTTCGATGGTAAAAATGATTTGTTCCGGAAATAAACTATTCAAATGTTTTAAAAATACGTCTTCTTTACCAATCTCTGTGATGGCAAAAATGTCACCAACGTAACGTTCGAAGATTTTCGGACGAATAGCGTTGTCAATACTGGAGAAAGCAAGCTCCTCCAAGTATTCCATGAATATCTTAGCTATGGTTGGTGAAAGCCTACTACCCATAGGAGCTCCATTCTGCTGAAAGAAGAAGTGCCCTTGGAAGCGGAAACAATTTGCTGCAAGCGTGCAAAGAGAGACTAATTTCTTCACATTGTGGGGGTTCAGCTTTGTTCTATTCTTGAGTCTCGTCTTTGCTTAACAACTGTTCCAAAATGCCCTCTGACGGAAAACCAGCTGAGGTTTTCAATATTGAAACGAGAAGATTTCAGAATTAGGAAAATCAAGGAGGCATTATACATCCGCCACAACGTCTGTATTAACAGAGATGAGGGAACGGAGATAAGCAACATTTGGTCTACGGCGGCAGTAAAGACAGGATGCGCGCTCGAAGAAACTTTCACACAAACAGGTACAAAGAGCATGTGAAGCATTGCTTTACAAGGTCGCTTTGTGAGAAAAGAAGAACCCAAACAAGCAAAGGAAAGAAGGTTTAAAAAAGAGGTTCCAGTCAATAACAACTTTAAAGCACCACACATGTTGGTGTCGGCTTTAAAACAACATCTACTTGAGACACTCCTTTATCGACATTTCACTTGGAACAGTTTCACTCACGTGAACGGTTGGTTACTTGTTTGCGCTGAAGACGGGACCAGGGGCGGTCCCGAAAGCTACGCGTTGCAAATAAAGCATTTATGAACGGGTGCCCTGCCGTCCTATGACACGATGAAACCGAAACCCGTTAGGAATCTAATATTCAATTAAATTCACTCTAATACATATCTTATTAGCAAGAAAAATTAGCAACAAGGCAGTTCATATTGGTGATATGATATACGGATCCATGTTGTATGACTTCAGCGAGCGAAGTTTACAGAACGGTAGTGTACCCTCGTCAGCGCAATTGATTCGCGCCTAATACACATATAACTTTAACTATTGGAAATTACATATGTAACTTAAAAATATTACATATATACAGTAGGGTATCCATTATCCGGAATTCCGAAATCCGGAGTAGTCCAACATCCGGAACTTCTTAGCGCTTACATGACGTCACTTACATGACGTCACAGGCAAAAATGACATTTTGCGACGTATCTTTTGCACGATAATCTGGGACGCCTGTAAATCATCGTAACACAGTAACACATTCGTTGGTCAGGTATGCTTAGGTATGCGAACAGCCTCCCTTCAGAGTCCATTAGTAAACTAGAAGAAGTGGACATCGAGGAGGTGTTTAACATAGATAACGAAGCTCCGACCGCTTTTTCCCTGACGGATGGCGAAATAGCTGAAATGGTCTTGAATGATTGTGAACATAATCGAAGAGGACGTCGTGAGCACCGCAAAAAGGGTTTCCACACAGGAGACAGTGAAAATGTGTGACAAGCTTATTGAAGCACTAGAGCAATGTGCGTTCATGACAGAGCACGACATCATGGCGATTTATAGAATCAAGGAAAAGCTTCTACAACAAACACCACGATTAACCAGGCAGATCACCTTAAGCGAAGCGTTCAAAAACGTCACCCAGCAGAGAGCTTCGACGTCCGCGGAAGGCGCGCCCGATAATTGAAAGAAGCTACTAATTTCCTAGATAAACTGCTTGAGATTACCTACAACCTCTACCTGCGCCAGTAAATGGATTTTCTACTTGGGTTCGGCCCAAACCTTAGCACTTACTTATGTACACGTATTCGTAGAAATGCACAAGGTACGCTGTAGGAACGCAGCTATGTACTAACAGTGTACTGGTAGCTCAATAACTTCAAGGCATTCCACATATTCCAAAATCCGGAAAATTCCGAAATCCGGAATACCCCCGGTCCCGAGCATTCCGGATAATGGATACCCTACTGTATATATATATATATATATATATATATATATATATATATATATATATATATATATATATACCCGGCATGGTGAATTTCTTGTACGGCTTGTCCCATTTGGAAATCAAACGTGTCTGAAAAATACGTCAACAACAACCCCCTACCAGCGGATGGATGGGCAGTTATTAGGAAAATATTTTTCAAGACAATTTTACTGCAGTTTTCGAAACTATTCCGTCTTCAGCGAATGGTGACGTTGCTACGTTGTTGTAACGCTACATGCAACGTTGTAATGGTAATCCTAATAACTGCCCATCCATCCGCTGGTAGGGCGTTGTTGCTGATACATTCTTCAGAAACCTGTGATTTCCAAACGGACACAAGCCGTACAAGGAACCCACATACCTAACAGAAGGCCCTTCATAAAACACCAACCCTATGTATGCAATAGTTAAAGATTAAGTAGGCCGCAAAAATTGTCTTTCTGCGATTACTCGGAACATGCGCGTTAGGAAACTTTCCGGTGTCTAACGTCCATGTATATACGGCTATTTAAGGAAAAGTTACGCTCACCTAACTATCGACACGCAGCGAAAGAACTGACAAACTGCTTACCAAAGATAAAATGAAAGAGCCAGCAGCCAAGGAAGATTCCTGAACAATTGAATGTCCTTCTGAACCTTCCACGTCAATTGCCCAGTAAGTACAATGTAAACCAATAGCAGCTTATCGTCAATGAATTCATCTGCCTGAAATGTGGTTGAATAAATAATATGCTACCGAGACACATGCACGATTAGTGTGGAAAAGTATCCAAACAGCAAGCCATGGACTTGCTATTCCCTTTTTTACAGTTTCCCAGCTTTATCTACCTCGCAGGTAGCAAGTCTTGACGAATAGGTCGGCAAGAACGGCTTGAACGAGGGCAACGTAAACGGTAATAGCGCAATGGATACCAACCTTCGATGAGAACCAAGAGATCACCAGGTCTAGACAGAGACGCCTGGTGGCGCAAGTGCCTATGCCGGCAATAAGCAAGGCCAATCTGAAGTTTCCCGATTCACGAGCTATTGTAGCCGCCTTTTCAATCTGCCCATTGAGAAGCAGAGTTAAAATTACGTCATTAGTCTACACAGAACAATGGTTAGTACGAATGAAGGACGAATGGGAAATACATCTTACGCACGGATTGCCAACGATTCTTTTCTTTGTGACAGCGTCATTCTCCCTTTGTAGCCAACTACGCAAAGCTGATAATCGTGCCGCCTTTCTTACACGACTGTCGGGGTTATCGTTTCCTATGGACAAAATGGTATAAATAAAATTTAATGCTACATTCTGCCGCAACGCTGGGAACCGTACCTTCTACGAAGCAGAATAACGTTTTGCATAAGGAGAAGCATGACGTCCATATTGACGTGCCTACAAAAGGAGCTGTTACGAAAGGAACAAACAGTTGGAGATCTACAAGACTTTCAACTTTGGATTCAGCAGTCGTCGCCAGGCAACAGTCCACCAGCTCATCGCCACCAGTCGGCAACAGCAAATCATATCCAGATGGACTTGGTTTCGCCATGCTGTAACGGAGCAATTGCTGAAATAGACGGACGGCGGTCTCCTGCAACAAATGCGACATTTAGCTAACTCTTTTTTTTAAATGCAAATTACGTTCTCGTGCTTGTCTGGGTCCAACTTAGGCCGACATATGTTTAACGTAAACGAATCTGCCGATTGTTTGCCAATGTTTAGGAAACGCCGTCCACTTAGCCAGGAGACCTTGAAGCGGTTTCCGCTAAAAATTGCCGCCTTCTGCTGGCATTGCCGTTCCATTGAAGAGGTGAATGATTCCGCGCGCGGAATAGCCCTGATGGCGTACTTTTTCACCAACGGATGCAAAGGTCTCTCAATGACAGGCCGATGCTCTTCCGGCTCCGTCATCGAAGCATCTCAACAATATACAGTCAAATAAATAGAACAAATCTCCAGAAGCAATCGCCTACCCAACATCTCCACAGTTTTGTTATATATTTGCCTTAGCGCCGATTGGTAATCGCCTTGGGACATAGCTTTTTTAAAATCCGGCAGCATGGTCACTAGTGTTGTATTGCCTGGCAGGTTTTCGCCGGACACTGCCTCCATCGAGATTCCCAAGCGCTCCTTAGCTGCGAGCTTCTTCTTGAATTCCGAAGAGTCATTTCTCGAAGGCGCATCATCACTCGTGGCAACCTCATTGCTGCTCACTTTAGTCGATAAATGCTTTAAAAAAAATTTCGCTTTGGTATGGCAAATAAGTCTGACCAAATCAGCGAGAAATTGCAAAGCCAATTCTGAATACTAAAATGCCATCTCCAGCGAGGGACAGCAGGAATTAAAAATTTTCAAGTAAGCCAACGGGAATTACTCTTTTCTGAATTGGCATACCGGGTAATGGAATGTCAAACTTCCTTAACGTTTCCACGCTATAGAAAAAATCGAGTCGTTCGATTTGCGACGTTACCGTACCACTGGGGAAGAAGATAATACGTTTTTCACAACTTTCTCAAGATTATCTAACGTCAAAAGGGAATAAAAATCAAACTTCCGACGTTCATAACGCTATAGACGAAGATACTGCACACGTTTTTTTTCAAAAATACATGTAGGCTACATTCAAACATCAGACGATCAGAACAATATCGCCTGACTCCGTACAAGTCCTCACGTCTTATTTTGCTCGCCCAGTCACAGCATCCGTGAAACGACAGGATACTTAGCTTTAGCGAGCGTCACATGAAATTCGAATAAGTTGGCCACCACTGTGAACTCTCCCAATAGTACCTTAGCCGTAAATATCAAATATGCCTATGCAAAATAGTCTCCTGCTGGCATTGCCGTCCAGTCGGGAAGCACCGTATGGGAAAACAAATGTTCGGTTGGAGCTTTACAACTGAGTGCGCAAGGTTTCTTCAACTCTTTATATTAAATAAAATTTAATCACAATCAAACATGTCAGCAAATTAAACGTCATCGCCTCAGTGCTCAGATGGAGTACAGTTTTGGTAACACGAATTTGAATGGTTGAATAATATTAGGCCTTTCAAACGTGGGACAACAATCAACCACCGCGCGCAATGAGACTGCACCAGCGCTTCACCTATGAGCAAAGCAGAACTTAAAATACTTACAAAAGGAAACCACACCTCTGTAACAAACATTTTCTATTTGCGTATATGTATATACGTTAGACAATAATTTGCCCCATACCTGTTCACGGTCCTTCAGCTTGTTCGTTTCGATGGCACCGCCAGTCAGTTTATCCTCATTTCCAACTTCTTCCGGCTCTTCCTCCGAGGACTCCTCGTCAACAAGGCCATACTTTGAAAAGTGTTCTACCTGAACAGCAGCATCGAATAGTTCGTTCTGTTAAATTGGCGTCTCCCCATTCGATTACCTCGAACGTCCAAAAGCCTCGGGTTGAATCGTAGTCAACAAACTTGGCTCCCATGCGGGCGCACGCCTTGTCCAAGCGGTTTCGAAACTTCAGCCTCTCTATTCGGCTTGGATCCTTGAAATTTAGAGAAAGAATCTTCAAAACCTGAGAAAACATTTAATGGACGCGCTCCGTACGGTAATTGGCTTCAGAGTGGTCTTGTCGGTTGGAAACACTCGCTCGAGGACAATTCTGGCTGGTCTATTCAACTCCTCGCCGACAGGAGGTTTGGTCTCGCCTTCGGGATACACGGTCACTTCCTTGTGGTTGAAATGGACCAGCCGATCCAGATTCAAACCAGTGACGTTCAATGGACCAAACCACATAACCGAACCGTAGTTTTGACGACCCACCGTAAAATTTGACACGATGCAATATCCGTCTTCGCCAATAATCTCTTCCAGTTCATCAAAGGACGGGTCGCAATAATATCCTTCTCTTTGACAAATAAGCTTCAGACGATCTCTGCGACTGGTCGACGGACCTGCCGCGCCACGATGAAGCAAAGAATTGTCCAATTCTTCTTCTTCTTCATATGGAACGGTATGCTCGTTCAGAATAGCAGTGGTCATCAAAGGTGGCGCTTCAGGTGCTGGTGCAAGAGCAGGCTTCGGCGTCGACGCCATGCCATTGACCGGAGGATGATTGAAGCGGCCGAAGTTTTTGGGAATCAACTGATGCTCAACGAAATGAACCTTCGGTATGGGTGATGGTTCCTCGAGGCTCCCGTTCAGACAGTTAACGGTCCTGTTTGAAAGAACATGGAAAAGTTGAAAAGAGAAACCCTGACTGACGGGTCTATTTTTAGTACTCACTCAATAATGGGTACAGAGTCGTGTCCATTGGTTAGAGCTGCATGGCTTCCGTTCACTTGCTCAGCAGGTAGGCTTGCCTGAAACAACTCCAACTCGTTAACCAGCAAACGACGGATTAATCACAGTTCGATTAATTCACCTTTTGACGTTGCCTTATGATTAGCTTTTTAATATTCTTCTTCGGAACGAATCCGGCCGATGCGGAAGGCGACGGACTGCCGCTTTCCAGTTCGTCCAAAAGCCCCGTATAATGCTGAAACTAAGCATGCAATGTAGAGCTAGGCAAAGCCAAGCCAAGCCAGTCGCGCGCAAAGCACCTTTGAAGATTTTCCATGGCCTGTAAGCTGCAATTGGTCGACGAGCAGACGAGGCGAAGGTCGAATGGGTGGCAACGTTTTCGGCCTTTCCAAAAGGCTGCTGGCCATTAGCGACACTTCCAATGCCTCACGTTGCTTGCTCGGATCCGTCGGACTCGCACTCTTGGTGTCCATAAGCTTTAGAAGCGGACTTTGTCCGTATGGAGAACTCGCGAGAGCGGAAAGCTGAGATCGTAAAAGTGCCTCCTGCGCCGCCTGCACGGATGGATCCCTGAAAGAAATTCGTGAAGCGAGATTAAATACGTAAAAACGTTAAGACTATTTTGAACTTGTGTTCGTACTCGAAACGTCTCCCTTAGTTATTCGTATATGTTTCTTTCAGTTGGCTCAACACTAACAAGATTTAGAAACAAAAATCATGTGCAAACATAAACAAGTATACATATGCATATATATATATATATATATATATATATATATATATATATATATATATATTGCCTGAAAGACCTTGTTCCATCCTCAGCGCTAATAGCGCTGAGGACGGAACAAGGTAGTTCCGAAAGCTACGCTGGTATCCTTATTAGATTAAACGATTTCATCTAACGGGTTATTGCCGTATCTCGTGTTCACAACATGAAAATCAACCCCGTCAACAGAAGCTCTATTTTCAATTATATATATATATATATTTTTTAAGTTCTGTTCCAACGGGGTATGTGCATTTCTGCGAAGCAACTAATATACACGGATTTCCCCCGTTCATTGAATGCTTTTATTATATATATGAAGACGGCAGCAACGGATGTGCTGGAAGCTCCGCTTAGAATAAAGCATTTCACGCGGGTGCTTTTCCGTTCGTTGATACAATATGATATATGCATCATAGAAACACTGCAAACTGAACGGCCCAACTACATAAAAGCTTGTGTCGGGATGGCGAAGACCCTAATTACATAACTGTACATGACTTCATACACGTAACAGGAAGACTTAAAAGCTGAATTCAGCTGAACGGCTGAACGACAAAAAGCCACATTAATCAATTTCATACTTAAACGTTGACTCATTGGTCCTGGTCTGCACGGAAATGTTTTGAAATATCAAAAAAGCACGTGAACATGCGAACTTCAATTTCTCTAAATTCCTAAGTTATGGGAATCTTGCAACTTATGCATCACCCTGAATACACAAGTACATGCAAACATACGTAAGCATATGTAGGTATAAGAAGTATACGTCATCTTTGCTTGTATAACGGGATTTCCAAGTACAAAAACGTTTTCCCTACAGCGTGATACCCGGTTTCGCATATAGGCAATTTTGGCTCCGGAAAGCTGTACATGTGGACAGACGTGTGGGAAATGTTCCATGCTAACATGCCATCACAGCAAGTACCAATATCATATAGCGTGGGATGTGCCTGGTGTACATGGGCGTCGTATTTATCAGGGATGCGTCACCCTTCGGCATTGGTTTATAAAATCTGCCCACGTAACGAAGAAAACGACGAAGCGATGACGATGAAAAGAGGCAAACTCATCTTTGACAGCTAAACACCACAAAGCTGTCAGAAATCTTGAAAAGTACAGAATGACAGTTATCGATATATGATATATGATGAAGTTATCCGTTCCTGATGTGACGCCAGCTATTCAAAACCAAAGTTTGTAAAACAATGGTGAAGTTCGTAAAAAGGGGCACCAATATCTTCTACGTAAAGTGTCCAACTTGTTGCGTCAAACAAATGTCGATTATGTATTCGCTAATACTTAGGCCTAATTGTTTGGTCAGCTTCGTTCATCATTAGGAAACTTCTCAAATGTTCTAAGGCAAAGTTCCACTTTTTTAGACGTTCGTGCAAATGTTCGCGACAAAGTTCAAGTTATAAATTAAGCCAACGCCAAGGTACAAATCTTTGAAGTTCGTACTATTAGTTACTTTTGCCATGCCAACAATGAGATGCTTTGAATATTCGAAACAGAAACGACCATTCAGCAATTGCTTCCCTAAAACTGATACAGTGCCATCTTACTGACTACCGCATGAATGAAAACTGAGTTAGTAAACCTACAAGCGACAAGGGCGTGAGCAATGAATTGCCAAGCGAACGCTGCCCTGGCATGCGAAAATCTTATTTCATTCACACTTAATTGACTTACACAGCGCCAGCGACGCAAAAGCTGCTTACAATGGTTGTAATTACGCTTTAAGAATAGTTAACCTATGTTGTCTCTTATTTGCACAATTACTACTTTTTATGAACCAACCAAAGAGATTGCAATTGAAAACCGCCATCCTCGTCGGACATAAGCGCCAACGAAGTGAAAATCACTTACGTGACCAAAGTGGAAGCCGCATTTTGCCCAAACGAACCGATGCCTGTGGAACCCAGAGTACCGCCGCCGAAGATGTCTGCCAATGTTTGATCCATTATGTCACAAGCAAAAGGGTCGGTTAGCCGTACGCTTACTTGACGATTGGGTGGTTCCGCCCATAGGGAACATCGGCTTGTTTAAGTTGGAAAACAGTCCTTGACCAGTCGAGCCGGCCGGCTGCGTGTTGAAGAACCCGCCGCCACTTTGGGTTCCCAGATTTTGGCCAAAGGCACCTCCGCCAAACAAAGACTTCTGCTGCGTTTGGCCAGTATTAAAAATGGACGGCTGCTGGGCTGCAAGCGAAGAGCACACTTCACGACTTTTGCAAAAGTACCTTTGACTTTACAAACCTCCGAAGGCGGTCGTCGACGAACCAAACGAGGGAAACAGCGAACTGGATGTCGTGCCTGCCGGTTTGCTACCGAACAATCCACCACCCGTGCCACCTCCGAAAAGAGATCCAGTCGACGTGGGGGCAGCCGACGTTGCAGCTCCGAACGGAGTGCCGAGGCCACCCTGAAACGGAAATGCAATTTTCCTTAAAAATGTTACATTCAAGAAATAACGACGTACTGTCTGGGCCTGAGGCTGTCCAAAGTTGAAACCCGTTTGCTGACTGAATGGGGCGGCCGTTCCCGCTGTAGACCCAAACAGTCCCTAAACATAGAACCACCATGTTGCGACGGAGCACGCACAAAACAGAAACTGCTATACAGTTTGTTGCGGCTGACTTTGTCCAAACAAACCGCCTCCCGTTGTTATCGGGTTGTTGAACGAAAATGCCGACGTCGAAGTGGTTGTACTTCCGAACAACGGCTTCTGCCCAAACAGGCCGGAACTCTGCGTCGTTGTTGGCTGGCCAAAAAGTCCGGTCGACGGTTGCGTTGAACCAAATGCGCCTAAGCAATCACCTAAGACACCCAACAAGGTAGACATATCTCTTACTGCCGCTAAAAAGCGGCTTGTCTTGCGTCTGGCCAAAGACGGAAGTACCAGTGCCGGTAGTAGAAGGAGATGCGCCAAACAGAGATCTCGTCCCAGTCTGCGGTTGGCTTGTAACACCGAACCCAAGGCTGCTCGTTTGTTGCGGGCCTTTCCTATTGGCCAAGTAGTCTTCCACGCGGAGTTCCTAGTTTCAAAGATAAAGATATTAAGGACAGCTAGAAAGATAGCAAAGCAATCCAAAGCTAGATAAGTACTTTATTTGGACGCACCGCTACTGAATAACCACATCAAACCGCTATTTGCCATTAACTTCACAGATTGCTGACTCAGGCATTAAACTTACAACTCGGAAGTTCAGCTAACATTAAATTATGTGAAAAATACTGCTTTCATAGTTCCCGTTGGATGTAAACTTGTTTACTGCATGATGGGCAATCCAATAACTTGCAAAACAATTGCTATTAAAGTAGGTTCGCTCGCTTGGGCATACTTAAAACAGGCACAAGCCAGATTTTAAATGTGCAAAGGCACAAGGCCACTTGCACGGTGCAGATATTGGCACTGGAAAAGCTACAGGCTGACCGCAATCGGTCCGAACTCAAGTAATGCTAGTTCACTTCGGATCCAAAATAAAACTGATAGCTGTGTTCGATTAGTACGATCCAATTATAAATTTAACCAATTCACATGTTACAAAGGCACTAAAGACAAGCAGGATCTTTTCAAATGACCTTTGAACTACGTTTTCTTGCACTTATACGTAAAATCTGGAAGTGCTGACGACGCCAGATGCTATCATACTGGTTCTACACTACATTTAACATATTAGAGCTTTACTAAGAGTTATTACTTCACGCGTAATCAGTACGAAGCGGATCTTTCGCTCCATTCCACAGTGCTGCAGGTACGAATTACTACCACGACAAAATAAGGGATATTATTACGATGGAGAACTTGGAAGACGGAACCATGGAATAGTGGGTATAGATGGCGGAAATACCTATAAAATATTCCTTCCTCAAGAAGAACTGGCTAATGAAGATCTCCTCAGCTTAGGGTAACATCGAGTATTTATAGATGAAGACCACGATCCACTAAGAGTCAACTAATAATAGTAAGATTGGTAATTTTCCCACAATGATTTAAACACGTATTTTTCATGATCGAACGCCGATGCTAAAATTTACAGACGCTGACACTGGTCTCAGCACGAAAGTTCGACGACAGATGAACAGTTTTCTCCCCTACGATCAAATACGCGAAGAAAAAGAAATGAATGCTGTTCAGATTGCTTCATTGAAATTCCTTAACAGGCATACGTCAAACGGTTGCTGCTGGGACCAAACACTGCCTCTCCCACGTTATAACCGTACCAAACAGCGCGACTTCTATTAGCTTATACTTTAAGAAATACGGTAACTTCGAGCTCGTAAGAAAACAAGCTATTTGCAGGGAGAAAGGACACAATGAAATTCACAGAAACTGCCCACCTCCAAGCTTTTGCCCTCGTAATGCTTCATGCTTGTAATGCACTGGTGTTTGGTGGTGATATTCGTCTGAATGCTATTTCGAAGCATCGTGTCGCTGCCAACGACTGGTTCGAACTTGACTGTCGTTCCTGAGGGGGTTTGCGCAGAGCCGAAGAGCGTGGATCCGGGCGCTCCGGCACTTCCGAAAAGTCCACCGGCGGTCGACTGGGCCGGCTGACCAAACATTCCGCCAGCAGAGGGAGTCTGCTGTTGTGCGCCGAAGCCTAACAAACAGGTTTTAGATGATGAGACGCTCTTCGCAAGTTTGGCAGGTCACCAAAGGTGCCGCTAGTTCCGGGGGCGCCAAAGGCGGGCGCTGAGGCTCCAAACAGCGGTTTTGATTGAGTTGTGCCAAACAGGGACGACGTTGTTTGACCGAAGGCTGGAATGCCATTACGTTGCGTTAGCATCCTTGGCTGGTAGAAAGGTAACGTATACCATTTGTAGTACCGAAGAGACCACCGGAAGGTGCTGCTGCAGTGCTGCCGCCGAACAAACCGCCGGACGTTGTAGCAGGGGTGGACCCAAACAAACCGCTAGACTGCGTTGCCGGCGCTCCAAAGCCCGTCCCTGGCTTCGAACCAAACAAAAACGAATTTTGGACGCCAAATGCTAAGCACGTTGTTCAATTATTCGACCAAAGTACGCAGAGCGCCACGAAATCGCAAATCATGCAAAAGAATATCGGTCGCAACGAAATGCGACCAACGCGACGACCGAAAAGAAAAACTCGAAATTGCGCTCACCTGGAGCACTGCCAAAGGATGGCGTGCCAAACGTTGTTTTCTGTCCAAACATCGCACCCAACTACCGACGAAACACGCAAACCAACAAGTATGTCCAATGGTTGGTTACTGTAGTGTTTTCATGTAATAAGCCCTACAGTCAGAAAGCGTGGAGTAAACACAGTCGGACTTTCAAATGGGCTGGTTTAAAATCAGCTTGCTTGGAATCAGTCACGTCAATTGTCACCGACAAAGATCACGCGACGCACGTGCCGACGTTGTCAAAAACGCCGGTCTGTTGAGTTAGACCTTGCATATAGGGTTACGGTATCCCGACTTTCTCATTATTCGTGATCGAAACCACGTGTTCTTGTCTTATAGCAATGCGCTACGAGCCTTTTATCTTTTTTATTCGAACCACACGGCTTTGATCCCGTTTAAATAGAAACAAGCTAGCACGGAGCTTTCGGGACACTACCTTGCCCCGTCATCAGCGTGTAAAATTTGATGAGAACATATCCCGTGCTGAAAAACCCTATTTTTAATGCGCTACGAGATTGGAAGCGGTCATTTGTCGAAAAATTCGTAGTTTTCACTTGTCTGGGAATGTTGTAGCAGGATACGAGATCCAACAAATCGGAGGGGAGAAGATTTCTACCGCCCAAGTTGGCGCCGTGCAAAGTTTATGCAGGACCAAATTGACGTGGGCCGGAACTGAGGCACAAGTCAATCTGTCCCACGTTAAATTGTGCTACGCCCGTCTAATTGTTAAAACTGTCCATTACAAGTTTCCCGGGTCTTTTCTAATGTCTGCTCGACATCTGCTGCAACTCGGAGCGATAGTTAAGTTCAATTTCACCTACCCTGACGTCACAGACTATTTGTGACGTGTAACGTGAACTGACGGCACATGCTGAGCGCTGTACTAAACGGTCGGGGTTGTTCCAACGTTCTTTTTCCTTTGTTCTCCACATCGTGAACGTTTCATATTGCCTTCATACCGGGGTAGCTGACCATGCGAGCGAGTCTCTGCTGCCCAAACCTTAACGCAGGCTCATGTTTCCCGTCAAGCACGACATGCCCATAGGCATCGTTTTCTCCCCTTACCTAAGCCTAGATTTTAATATAGGGCTCATGTTTCCTGTCAAGCACACACAACGAGCATGATCATTAGCACTATTTTCTGCCTTCGTCTATGCCTAGACCTTAACAAAAGGTTCATAGTTCCAGTCAACCTCACGTGAACGCTGAAATGCCTGGATAAAACAGCTCCAAGCAGTCATAGTGTTCATTGGCAAGAAGCCAGCGGAAACGGGGTGGGGGGTTGTAAAGTTATGCAACTGAAAGACGCGTGACGTGACATATAAACTTACTTATCGTTCAGAGTTGCAGTTTTTGTCGGGCCGATATTAGAAAAGATCCGGAAATCCTACTTCAGCTTGTCATGGTCGAACTTTTGCCGTTGAAATTGCGCTATCGCTGTAAAACCGGGAGCACGTACCTGCGTTGCCTACAGTATACATTTTCCAAGCGTACCTGCAAGTCCGCTGCTTTTTGCTGCGGAAGTTGGGATAACTTCGTACGTTTGGTAAGCACGCAACTTTTGCCAGCCTAATATGCTTTCTCGTTATTTTGTTTCTTGTGCTTCCAAGTACTGTTCGCTTTGCTCCAGAACTAATTTGTAGATAAGTTTATCCAGGCTTACGCCTGTTTCTCTCTTTGATACCACCTTCCTGCAGTCTTGTAAGACACGCACAGAAGGAAAACAGCGATCAGATTGTTTGCCTTAAAATCTTGACGGCGGCGAATACCAAAATTCTTAGGCAGTCGAACTCCCATTGGATTTCCAGAGCGCCCATTTATGCAGGTGCGGTTTGTACTAGACGCTGAGTGGCGTGTTGACAAGCATATCCCGATAGCAGTACGTGTTCAATTCTTTGCTCCGGTTGAGTCGACCAATTCACACGAGAAGCAACCTAGCGCTTCTCGAGTGGCTGCAGGCGCAAAGTTTACGACTTCAATAAGCATAGCTGAAACCGATCAGAGAAGTGATCGTCGATTATGAGCTCCGATGAACCTGGATTTCTTTCATCCCTCTTCTGCGGAGCCCTTGCTGGTCTGACCGTTGATTTAGCGCTGTATCCGCTCGATACACTGAAAACAAGGCTTCAGTCTTCTGCCGGGTTTACGGCTAGTGGTGGTCTAAAGTCCATATACGCCGGCTTACCGTCCATAGCTGTCGGCTCAGCTCCCGGTTCGGCTCTTTTCTTCCTTACGTACGAGTTCTGTAAGAGCAATTCGCTGGATTGGACGCCCAGTCAATCAGTGGCACACATGTTGGCCGCTAGCTGTGGAGAAGCGATCGCCTGCTTGGTACGGGTTCCGACTGAAGTGGTTAAGCAAAGAGCTCAGGCCAATGCCGCCCTTTCCCTTAGGAAAGTTGTTGCCAAACTTCTGGCCAACAATGGGCTATTTGGACTTTATCGAGGTTACCTGGCCACCATAGTGCGAGAGATACCCTTCTCCTGCGTTCAGTTCCCGCTTTGGGAGTCCCTGAAATACGGCTGGTCTCGAAGGCAGAAGAAACCTGTAAAGGCGTGGCAGAGTGCTACCTGCGGATCATTAGCAGGAGCGGTAGCCGGCGGTAATCTAAGCTATTCTCCCGCGCAAACGTTCTAATTTGTTCCGCTTTCAGCTTTGACCACACCATTAGATATGGCGAAAACTCGCGTGATGTTGTCGAATAAAATTCACGGCCGAAGCGACGGTATCATCTCGGTGCTTGCGGACGCGTGGCGCCATCAGGGCTTTGCCGCGTTGTTTGCCGGAGTTGTGCCTCGCGTTCTTTGGCTGGCGATCGGTGGATTTATATTCCTTGGTTCCTACGAACTCGCCAAGTCGCTATTCTTTCCGCCTTCCCCTGTAGGCCATTTTGGAAGTTACGCCCGCGAAGTTCGACGTTTGGGGGTCAATTCAATTTTGGAAGGATTGCTAAATCTCCATGGATCCTTTCCGGAAAAGCCCAGCACTTTTGACGACTCAATCGAAGCGGCCAAGAGACTGGAGGAAAGGCGCAAACTTTGGAAAGCTCAGTCAAAATACGCATTTCCCGAGAGTTGAGAAATTAAATGGAATTTCCTTACTCCCCTGCTTATTTATGCGAAATTTCCTGCTTACGCTTTGCACCTTGAAAACAGTGCTTTCTTCGATTTCTTGCAGACGTTATTCCATGGTCCAAACGCATTGCTTATTCAACTCTCTCAAGGCGGCGCTCGACTGTCAGAAGGCTGCAGTACAGTAAGCCGTTGCTAGCCTCAATTTTGCCTTGGATGTAGTTCGCGTTTTCTCCTGCAGCTCGCTTATGCGCCTCCCAAGAAGAGTAGTGAAAAGCGCTGAGAGGATTGACAAGATTATTCATCGTCCCGCTGAGTCGAACAAACGGAAAAGACGCTTATTTCGGGCCCAATATTTGGAATCGAACGATGCGAATGGAAAAAGTCGAAATTCAGTCTTGGATGCCAAACATCCGCCCGAAGATGCACCTACAATAGCCTACGATGGCATAAAATGGCGAAACTTGAATCCAGAAACGGACGGAGAATTGCTGTGCGCACTGATAGTACAATGGGGTTCGCCAGAAAGGTCTGCTTTTAGAGAAACCATGAGGTCGTTGACGAACGAACGTCGGAACAGGAATAGAAGCGATATCCTCCTTGAAGGAAGGAGGCTCATTCTGGATGCCATACGCTGCAATGTTGATATTAGACACCTCATTTTTTGCGAGTGAGTGTCGTTTCCGAGTTGCTGCCTCAAATATGTTCCCTCCTAACTGTAGCCCTAAAGTATTGTTCAACTTTCCCGTCTCGTCAAGTTTCGACTTGCTACGCATAAGCCGGCGTCGAATGGAAGCGTGGTCCTTGCTGGAAACGCCTCCCGGTATTATGGGTAAGTCGGCTTACAATTTTATTTTTCCCTTATGTTAAAGACGCGTTGGTCCGCTCATCTTTAAACTCGGTTTATTCTATAAGAAGCACCTGTTCATCCGGCAGTTCAAATTACGTATGTTCGTTCAAATTTTACGTAGCGGTTTGTCGTCTTGAAATGGCGCTTAAGATAGAATGAGACTAAACCATTCACTACGGGAACTCGCTGCACGAATGAAGCACCCTAAATGTTGAGCTTAGCCTGACCACATTATCTGTCTTTGTTAAGTATCACAAAAGCACTTGTTAACAGTTAATTATTCGACACCATACGCGTACGACAGACGTGTTTGATACTTTATCAGGGATGATGCATTAATGCACGTAATCGCGGTTTCAACCGTTCCTAACATGGAGAAGGCGATTGCAGCTTTTGCATTAAGCTGATAATCAAGTTAGATATCAGTAAATAACTAGAATAGCCAATAAGTGGAACTTTTTTCAAGCAAATACCATTATTTAAATTATAATTAGGCAATCTGGTACATACTCCTTATAGCGCCCATCGTTGTGTAGGTGGCGACACCGTCGGTTGACCTGATTCTGAGGGCAACTCGCGGTCCTTCCTGTCATCCAGCCTTCGCAATGGGGATGTCTGCATCGCACGCAATTGTTCCTGACCGCACCTAAGCCTGGATCTTAACATAAGGGTAATGTTTCCTGTACACGTTACATGCGGGCAGAAATTCATGAAAAATGTCTAAATGCAGTCATAGTATAGGTTGGTAAGGAGACAGCAAAAAGAGGAGCAGTTTTCCCCTGCAGAAAGGCGATAGCGACGGCAGAAGTGCTCGCGTCACGCCACGAGCGGTGACCAATCAACGAAAGCGATTGTGGCGCCATTGGTGGGGGGGGGGGCTGTGAGGACTATGTGTCTGCAATTTTATTCCCGCCTCTCGCAAGTCCATCTCTTGTGTTCGTTCAACGCGTTGTTTGTGTGCATATTGTTAATTTGCGTGCAGCAGAGTAGCAATCATCTAGCAGCGTTTGCTTACAGCCGTGGCCAAGAAACCTTCCTTCAAGGCGGTCTCGTCGGCGCAGACTGCCGGAACGTTGCCACTAATTGTTGTCTGCGATGGCATTAAGGAGCCAAACAATATGGGCTCACTCATACGGTCACTGGCTTCGGTCGGCTGCAAGTTCATGCTGACGCTTACTGGTAAAGTTGAAGTTGAACAACTAACCTTTTGGTCGAAGTTAGCGTTGCATCTCCATTATTACAGGTTGCTGCGATCCATGGAACGTCAAGGTTCTGCGCGCCGGCTCAAGCGGTCACTTCAACTTGCCAATATACGAAAATTTGCGCTTGCAAGATGTACGCGGATATCTGCCGGCTCAGTTCACGGTTGGTAGCATGTGGGATGGCCCTCACGTTAGTGTAGCGCCTTTTCGTTTAGCTGCTTCTTGCGGATGCCCATTCATCGGGTGAATCGCATTCCAATGGGGGCGACACTCATTTTAAAATCCCCTCAATCGATTGGACTTGCCCTGTTGGCATTTCCTCGGAAGTTCCCGTTGTCCTTTTCGTCGGAAGTGAGAGTAATGGCCTGAGCGAGGCGACACTTCGTTTGGCTGTTGAACTGAATGGTCGACGATTGCACATTCCAATGGCCCAAACGGGGATGTGCCTCAATTCTTCCGTCGCCGCCGCTGTGGTCAGTTTTGAAATCCGTCGGCAATTCGTGCAAAAGCAGCAAGTAAACTTATAGAGACTAACGTGCACCTTTGTTCCGATTGGGTCGTTTGGCCTTCTTCCGTGGTCAAGCGAAAAGCGGTCGCTTAAAGGAACATCTCCAATTTCAGACTTATGACCAACCAATGGCGAGCCGTGCTGCCGGATAAATATCGGAGAACGGAACTTCCCTTGCGGGAATTTTACTTCTTCCGAACCAGGGAAAATCGCATTGTTTCGACTTGCGTCCTTCTGTGCGCAGAACTGTTTCCTTGGGAGCGATTCAGGCACTTGAAAAGGGTTCGCACAGAAAGAGACGAAACGTCGAAACGTTTCGACATTTTGCTATGGCCAACAGATCGGTTGGACGAATTGGAGCTGACGAACTTTAGTGAGCAAGTGGCTAATACTTGTACTATTCGAGTGGAAGAAATATTAGTGCTAAAAGTTCACGTTCCCGCAGACCAGCCGCTCACGCGAGCACAGTATCAATGGGCATCGTCAGTCTGGCCTGTTGTATTCCACGAGAACAAGAGGATAGCATCACTTATTGAGCTTACCTTGTTTAGCAATGCGGAAAAGTTGGAAATTGAAAAGTACATGACGCTTGCAATACGAACGGCCAAAGAGGCAAATCAATGGGTGCAGGAGGTAGTAGGTTGCATTATCGTTGAACCAAAATCCGGTGTTGTCCTGGCTGCGGCCCACAACGGATTGACGTCATCAAATCCGCTGAAGCACGCCGTGCTTGCAGCCATTGACATTGTAGCGGAGTTCCATGGTGCCCCGGCTTTGTTCGAACATTTGCCTGGTTTCTCAATCGCGTCAGTTAACTGCTTGCCAAGCGAACGTCGTCGGCAATTTTACCTGTGCACCGGATTCGATTGCTACGTTACCAGAGAGCCTTGCCCGCTGTGCGCCGTCGCCTTGCTGCACTCGCGAATTCGACGCGTATTCTATGGCCATTCCATCGAAAATGGCGGTTTCGGTTCCAAAGCGTTGATGCACCAATTGGACGCCGTCAACCATCGCTTCGACGTCATTCAAGGCGTCATGGAGGCCGAATGCGAATCTTTACGCGCTCCCGGACACGTACCGACTGAAACGAAGGGATAGTCTTCGAAATTGAACAGTTTGCCAACAACTTCACTAACTGTGCAACTACAATCCCGAGTGAAACTTTTCGCTGTCCTTTGATCACTCAAAACCCAAAAAGGTGTTGTCAGGCAAGTAATACTGTGTAATTTAAATTTGTTTTGTAATGAGCAGGTAATCATGTGTTTTCACGCATTTTCCCGTTGCTTTGTACGTGGATGGATCTGTAAGTAAACAGATTGCTTTGTACGTGGATGGATGTCTATCCTTTAGTTTATTTACAGATCCATCCACGTACAAAGCAACGGGAAAAATCCGTGAAAACACAACATCATGAAGATCCATGCTCCCGTTAAAAGACATCCTGTCTTCCGAAATGAGCAGGTAATGTTATAATCCGCTGCCGTGATTTTTCTACCTCTGTCATGTCATTCAATGTTACTTCTCAATGCGTGTAACTATATGATTATTTGTACTTGAAACGACAGTACACTGCGCTGGTCTAATTGAATTAACTTGCATACGAATTGGTTTACAAATTCGTAAGCAAGTCAGTTGTTAATAGTTGATCGTGAGTTTCTGAAAATTGCTGAAGAACTTTTAGTTAGGACTATTGACAGCCTGAATCCATGCAGTGACGTCTACAGGAAGCGCGGGCCAAGGGGGGCTCAACGCAACGACCTTGTTCTAAAATTCTAAACATAATTTTCTAAATGCTAAATACGCTTACGGTACTAGCGAAACGCAATCTCTTATTAATTCCGCTTTCGCTACTTCCCGTCATTGAAGTGTCTTTGGGCAGTGCCACTGCCAAACCTGAAAGTCATTAACGCGTGATTTAGTGACGGCTAGTGCTGAACGGTTAGGATTTGTTAGCCTACGGATTACGAGTGGTTTCGCGTCACAATGAGCGCTGATGCTGTAAACAGCAATACTTGGAAGTGTCAATTTCAGCGTTCGTTTATTGCGTAAACACAAAGAAGCAAGTATGCGATAAGTGTTCTGCTATTGATGCCAGATCCCAGCAAAGGGACAGTTTAAACAAGAACATCTCAACGAAACAACATGAGCTAACGAAACGAACAGAATAAACAGTAGTGCTATAGAATATATGGAAATATAGCACGACGACGCTGCGGATAAGAGATGAACTCCTTTCTATACGCCTTGTGTTTTCCTAGGGCCCAAACGGTCATCTGATACGCACCGCAAACAGCGAATATGAATGCTGCAATTGATCATCAGTAGGGAAATGGGAAAAGCAAAGCAATACAACCCTACCAGGCAAGCACTGGGTCATTATCGAGAAGGAGATCCACGCCAGGATTTCGTATGTGTAATTAGGTACGCTTACGTAATCGAACAAGATTGTAAACGGATTGGATGTTGGGTGGGGAATTTTGCGCACTTTAGAACCTGAAACATTGCGTGAAAAGTTGCCAAGTACATCCTATTACTCGCTCATCCATACCAGCAGGGCGTAGATTGCTCATAGCTATGTGAATACTGTAGTTGCCCATTTCTCCAAGTACAAATCCCGCCAAACCAAGTATTACTTGCACCGAGCAGTAATGAGGGGAAGTGTACAATGGGTGGTTGACGTGGAAAGCTACAAAGGCAGCGAACAGCCAGTAGTACGTACAGTTCTAAACGAAACCATAAATTTCATTTCACACGTGCGCACAACGGCTCCGTACCTTGAACAAGTTCCTCAACGGCATCGTAGCGTGCGAAAAACGATGCACCCACATGGTCTCGTACAGACGTTTGGCGAAATGAAATGTCCAGCAGAGAAGCGCCAAGCTAAAGTTGAAGGAATGCCAGGCCGCGGACGCCTGTTGACGTCACTTACCGAACAACCACGTGTTTTGGATATTGGTATGCATATTGCGATCCGTATATCCATGGCAATCGGGCAAAAAACATGGGATATATAATCAGAGGACCAAGATATTCCAAGATGAAGACCTAGTTAGAGCACTTCAACTTTCATTAAAGGCAAACTAGACCATACTGTTTTCCAACCGATCTGTGGGCCCAAATCTTTCAAATACAAATGGAGTGCAGCGCCGGCACTGAATCCTTTAAGGAGGGACAACTTTTCGTAATCGTCCAACTGTTTCCCACCTAAAAATGGTTCCTACCACCCACTATTACTCCAAAAGGTCTTACGCCTTACGGGGATCCTGACGCAGCGACTGCCGTACAACGCTCAGGTGGGGTACTGAAAGATTTACGAGGAACAAACAGTCAGAGGTCACCAGACAAGCATACTCTTTTTCTCTACCTCCTCTTTCACGCGAACGATCAATGCGTCACTGCTGATCTAAAACAGCGCTGATATTGAACCATCAAGAGCTAAAAGCGAAAACGCACGTTGTTCAAAGTCACCATGAGCTTCAGCGTTTTGCAATCGTAGATCTCGACCTAAAAGCAAAATTTGCTCACTTTCGCAAGACGGAAGTCAGCAGAGCTTACCTGCAGCGCGTCCATCTCGCTGAAAAGAATAAGGAATATGGCCAAGCAACCTGTAAGAAGAATAACTGATCAAACGATCAGCCCTGCAAATCATTGCAACATAATCGTTGGCCAACCGTACGCAGGTTACTGTTAAGGAAACAAAGCATGGCAACTGTTCGAAGCAGAAAGGAGCTAACATTACTGCAGAAAAACTAGTGTCATTTGAAGCACCGGAATCTAATTTAAGTATTCAATTGCAAACAATGCGATAATGAGCTTTTGATTAGCGGAAAAGACTTCTTACGCGTAAGTAGTAGTGACCGGCTCGAAAACACGAATGTTTCGAGAAAAACTCGATTACTGTCGGTCAGCAAGTTTTGTACCAAATCTATGCGTTTTCCCACCGTTTTTCGCCTTATCAAACGCCGTTTGCACGAGCAAGTAATTAATATGCCAAACTGGACAGAATAAGCCGTGACATGCTAACGATTAATTCTACTCCGCTTTCTACTGCACACTCAGTTGGAACATCTTGCGTCGCGATTGATAATGCGATTACAAAGAGCACTTGTCATTTTGGTCACCTGCTTGGAATATTATTTTGGACACCGATGAGATGAGATGAAGTGTCTGAGGTCATCGTCGTCTTTGGACTAAAGCATCCAGAGGCTAAAAATGACAAACTGCGTAGACCACGCAGTTTGTCATTTTTAGCCTCTGGATGCTTTAGTCCAAAGACGACGATGACCTCAGACGCTTCATCTCATCTCACTTGGACAGTCGACGTCGAGGGCATTCTGAAAAAAATCTATCTGGCTTTTCGCTTGACCTGCAAGTAGCAACGTTGAAATTGGGAAAACGATTGCAAGATCTAAACGAACTGCATGGGATTTCGGAACACATTTTGCCATTGAACCTGAATGGAACCAGTGCATCCGAAGCTACTTCTACAAGCCAACAACTGCATACAATTTTCAACCAGTAACTCAACGTAAAATATTCATACTTGATTTTAATGTCGACACATTAAGCAAGGCGAGCGGAGCTTACGGCGTCACGGTTTATTCTCAACAAAGAAAGCCGTTGCATCGGTTCGAGGACATCTTAGGGAGATGATGCTGATGCGTCTGCAATTTCATATGAACGGCAACGCTTCATCGCATTGCAATCCAATTTTCCACGGCGTTGAAATATTGAATTTCCCTTCGCACATGAATTCAGGTGCTTTCGGATTTCTTACGCAGTACTCGCCAACTTGTTCTGCACTCATCTGAGCAAGAAGGATTATGTAGAAAAACGCCGAAAGTTCCTATCTGACGGCAACGGCAAACGGCATCTTCTTCGCCTGTGCTCAAAAGTCATGTTTATAGGTACGTCGAAACCTTGGCATATTCCATTATAATAACTAATTGGAAGGCATTAATGATTGGCCTCTTTCATCTTTTTGCCAATGTATATTCAATGTGCTAATATTAATTCTGAGAATACCCTTTGAAATGCTTTACAGGTGGATGGTCTCGCTGTGATTATTTCAATGCAATCTCCATCTTCACAAATGCAACTGTCGACTTGTTCCACTTTCGGAATGTAGCCAGACTGATCAAATTTCATTAGGCTGCGTTGTACGTACAGGTGCATGGAGTCGGCATCCAGATCGCACTTTGACTGCTCCTAAATTCTTAAAACAATTCACGAGCAAGAAAACTTTAATTTCGTGTAGCATCTCTTACCGATGTAGCCGCTATGAAGAAGAGCAGAAAGCAAACCAATCCTACCAATGTGTTCGTCAAGCTGGCGAAACAAGTCAACGAAGTATTCATATTCGATTGCGAAACGCTATCTATCCTCCTTTCGCCTCCACAGCGCACCATTTCGTTTCTATTTATAAGCACGTTAAAGGTAAATATTTTCCCTCGAAACATCTGCTTCGGAGAAGAAATTCAACGTGCACTAAAAAGCGACGCAGTAATGTATATTGAAACAATTGCTTGGAGAGCGCCCTCAATTTTTCGTTATTACGAAAGATTAGCAAGGCTATTGAAAATAAGTTCATGCCGAATGAGTCGTATGCTAAACTCCATGATGCAGCTCCAGTGGATTGCTTAATAAATTATTAACACCAATGACTTTCCGAAAAGACAACCTGCTGTCTACTTCATCTCTGCTATACCACCCTGCAATCACTGTTTGCTTGGACAAATTGCTTTTGCTACCATTGAAGGAAGGGCATTCGCACATTATTATTCCCAATATTTTAACTTCGTTAACGCATCCATCTCTAAGGGGAAGCATATTAGTATGACAAGGATACTTGCAATTATCTAACACGAATCTCGCACCAAGAATTTTGTAGACGAGATATAATCAAGCAACAACCCCTCATGCTGTTGCTGGCATGTCATGGCAAGCCAAAGATACAACCTGCACTTTGGGTAACGTCAAATCTATTTGCGCAGCCACATCAACCGGAGAACCTGATTATCATGCACCTTACCGACATCGATTCGCAGGTACATTTCTTAATGTAGCGTCAATATCGCTGCTTTTGGTGGGTAAGGTAGGAGAAGATGTGACACCTGGCTGCTATTACTACGGTCGGCATGGAACAAGGCTGCGACTCCGAGTTGAAGGTAAGATTGCACACTTTATATTTCTCAGTTTTGCAATTCGATGCCGTCGTTGCGTTCCTTGGACTGAGCGAAGCTGTAGCGCAGCCGGAACAGCTTCTATTTGTTTCAATAGCCGTGGTGCCCCGTTCCCTTTTCCAGGAGTCGCGTGAGCTGGATGAGAGCAATTCGGCGCGGGACGGGCAATGGAAAGGATGGGTAAGCCGAAAAGACCTCGCGTGACGTTTGTTGTTTAACTGCATCCCGTCTTAGGGCGATTACATGGAAGCTAAAAAGTCAAAACTTACCGCGCAGTTTAAAAAGGAGGCCGATGCGTACAAGGATTCATTGAATATCTTCAAGGGTATTTCTGTGTACGTCAATGGGTATACGGGTAGGCTTTTGCGGAGCACTGAAGTATCGTATTGATCGTCTGGAATTCAAGATCCTCCTGCCGCTCAGCTGAAGCGCCTTATTTTGAAGCATGGCGGCGAATATCACGTTTATCGCACGTCCAGAACTACCCACGTGATTGCCTCGAATTTAGCATATGCAAAAGCGGCGAAGTTGAAAGTAAAAGATAAAATTATGCGTCCCGATTGGATAACCGAAAGGTGAGCTTCCGTCATATTAAATTTGTTCCCATTTTTGGCCTTTGATCGATATAGAGAAATTGGCTTACCTTTTGCAGCTTGAGAGCAGGCCGCCTGCTTCCAGAGCGGCTGTATCGCCTGTATTCGTCTTCCAGTGAGGCTCAAGCTCCCGGTAACGTTGATGCGCCCGGTGCAATGGAAAAGTTCGTTGTTTCCATTGAAAGTCCGTCAAATGCACAACGGGTGAATCCAGTGGCCGAAACCAACGACCCTAACTTTCTTCAAGAATTCTACGAGCACTCAAGATTGCACTTCATCTCCACGCTTGCCCAAGAGTTGAAGAGCAGTGTTCGCAAAATGCAGCAGTGCAGAAAGGATAGGTCGCAGGATCGTGCCCGTATGCAAGATGCCATTCAGTCAAATCGTCAGGGATCGTCATCGAGCGTGGATGATTCCAGCATTCACCCTGATGACCCTTTCATAGCTCATCTGGATTTGGATTGCTTCTTCGTTTCTGTTAGTTTGCAAAGATACCCAGAACTTCGAGGTTTGCCTGTCGTGGTAGCGCATTCCCGAGGCAAGGGAAGGGTGGACAAGTCGTCCGAAGGCGGCTATGCCTCATCATGGTCCGAGATTGCTTCCTGCAACTACGAAGCTCGCGCCTTTGGCGTAAGGAATGGCATGCTGCTGGGGGAAGCTCAAAAACTTTGTCCTTCACTGAAGTCGTTACCTTACGATTTCAATCGGTGCAGAAGCGTTTCCATGACCTTTTTCTCTCTAGTGTCCCGGTATTTCCGTCCAACGTATATTTCGTCAAACGTTTTCATCTTTGCGCAGGTACACGGCCGACATTGAAGCCATCAGCTGCGACGAGATGTATGTTAATTTCAAGGAGCTTTGCTCGTCAATTGGTGCTTCGTCGTCAGAGGTAACGGCCTATCTTCGGCAGGAAATATTTTCAACAACTGGTTGTTCAGCGTCGGCTGGAATTGGTGCACTTACATAAATTTGCATACTATATTTGTTATTAAGAACTCTTTTCAACCTTAGGCCCCAACAAGCTGGTTGCCAGGTTGGCCACGAAAAAGGCTAAGCCCAATGGTCAGTACTTGGTCACCGGCGAACAGGTATCCCGCTTCATGGAGTCCATTAACGTCAGGGATCTGCCCGGTACGCACGCTGTTTCCAGGTTTGGGTTCGCTAACTCTATTCAGACTTGAAGGTGTCGGCCATAGCACCATGAAAAAGCTGTCCGGCCTGGGTGTGACCACTTGCGGTGACCTCATCCGACTAGACTTGTCTACTTTGCGGAAGCGTCTGGGAGAGAAGATCGGCAAAACATTGCATGCCCGAGCTCGAGGAATCGACTCTGCTCCGGTGCAGATGGAAGCCATGAAGAAGTCACTATCCTGCGACGTTAACTATGGTGTCCGGCTAAAAGACGTTGGTTAACAAACAGAGTTTGTCTTTCGTTTATCCATTACTTTTAGATAAATGAAACGGTGGCGTTCGTGAAAAAGTTAAGTGGCGAAGTTGCGGAGCGAATGCACAAACAGGGCGTTGAAGGCAAAACGTTCACGCTAAAGTTGATGGTTCGTACGACCCTTTGACAGCTCCTGTGTTAGCTTTGACCGCTTTCTAGCTTGTTGTGATGAAAGTAGCATAATTAACTACGTTTAAAACAATTATTCATTATTGATGACTGCTTCAGCATTATGCGTCGTTCTTTATTGCGGCGAGTTGAAGAACAACAACAAGAGGTGTATTCTAGAGGGATAAGATAATAAATTCACGCTGAACACCGTTTAATGTTTGCCAAAAAAACTTCGGAGCTTTCGGGGTTTCTCGTACCCCGTCTTCAGCGATGAGTAATGCTCAACCCGTCTACATCAAGTGAATGAGCCCCGTCACAATTGGTTTTAAACAAATTCTTTAAACAAACTGCAACGAACCAGTGCATGTGCACGCATCTCAATGCACTGGTTCGTTGCATTCGAATTTCGTACGAAGGAAGATAAAAGAAGCTTTATTTATACGAAGCAATAACACCTTTAACAGGGACAAGGGTGTGGAAGTTAGTGAAATTTGGTTTGATATCATCCGTCGACGTGGGTGTTGCAAAATTCCACACTGAACAACCCAAGACCCTCACGAAAAGGAACCACTCAACACAGCAATCCGTACAGAAGATGATCCTGGGACGGATAACGTTGGGAGTACGGATACATAGCACACAAATTTCCAAAAAAGAAGAAGGGAATAGAAAACGGCGATAATCATCAAGAGATTCGTCGTCTAAACTGTTCAATGTTTAATGAATTTGTTTAAAACCAATTGTGACGGGACTCGTTCACTTGATGTAGACGTGTTGAGCATTACTTATCGCTGAAGATGGTTTACGAGAAGCCCCGAAAGCTCCGAAGTTTTTTGGCAAGCATTAAACGGTGTTCAGTCGTATTAATTTTGCTGACATGTATAAGTACACCGCTACGAAACATCCTATTTTCAAGTTCACGCTAAAATTTGTAACTCATGTTGAAGAAATAAGAAAAGTATGCATACTTTCGTTCTTCGTCTTTAGTGCAGACAATTGCAGCGGTGCATTTTATTGCCATTATTCACTTTTTCAGTAGTATCGTTTACATTACAAGTTTCAGTAATACTGTTCGAGTGAAAATGATAATCATTTGTAGAGCATTTCTCTTACGATAGATACGCGCTCCGGATGCCACCGTGGAAACGATGAAATTCCTTGGCCACGGCATATGCGATTCGTCCTGTCGATCGGTAACCATTGGAGCCTACACGTCCGACGAGGTAGTGATAACACGGGCCGTCCTGTCTCTCCTGCGCAGCTTGCGGCCGTCACCTACAGACATACGCGGGGTTGGATATCATATTGCTTTTACGCTTCTGGGCTTCAATTTCGAATTTTCCGTTTTCTGCAGGTAGGCATAGCGGTGCACAAGCTTCGCTCGGTCACCATCAGTCGCAAAGCGGGCGAGAAAGATTTGAGCCGTTACTTTCTCGGCAAATCGAAGCATCCGGGAAACAGCGCCGACTGCAGTGTATGGGTTTTCTTGGAAAAGTTGTTTATTTGAGCCAGTAGTTCGTGTGTGCAGGCGAAAACTTCTGCTCAGGCCAATTTGCAAGTGGACGACAAAGACAAGACGATCACTGATGTCGTTGCATCGAAGTTGCCGGATAAGTCGCGTTCCGGGGAAGTTCAACTAATTTCTGACTCAACTGCTCTTGGTTCTGGAAATGTTCAACATGAATGTGAGGTAAATATGCATACCAATGAATAAAAAATAAGGCACAAGTATGTAAATATATAAATAAATAAATAAATAAATAAATAAATATATATATATATATATATATATATATATATATATATATATATGTATATTTGTGTTGTTTGACTCGGTTAGCCCGTTGAGATTGTTTCAGTGTGTCTGCAATTAACCAAAAGACCTCACCAGTCAACGATGGGTTAGTTTATTTGGTAAAATTGCGAGGGCACTGTAACGTACTATCGAAGCTTTCGGGAGGCTCTAGTCCCGTCGTCAGCGAATGGATGGAAAGAGGCCTGTTGTTTTGCCGAACGGTATATATAGACGAGGTTGGGGCCTCAGATGCTTTTCTACGGATCCTTCCCGTTCTTGTAGGTCTGAAATTGAACTAAACAACACCCTACCGCCGGATGGATGGGCAGTTACTAGGTAAAAGTTCAGAAAACGCTTGCTTGTCTCGGAGCTTTCGGAACTACCTAGTTCCGTCCTCAGCGAGTGGCAAGGGCAGTGGTAGGGCGTTGTTACGTTTAATTTGGAACATACAAGAACGGGAAGGATCCGTAGAAAAACATCTGAACCGAATCTCCCGTTACCATGAATCCAGTGTTCAACAGGTTGGGGCTTATCGGGTAGGTGTTAAGTGGGGATTAAGCAGCAGCCTGTCAACGCTTGGATGATTTCAGTGGCTCTATCCCGATTGATCGAAGCATTGTGCCTAATGTAGCACGCTTCTTTGATCTTTCGGTGATGAAACAGGCTCTCGCGACAAAGGATCCTTGGTTGGAGATCGTGCGAACATTGAGAGGAATGTTCGACGATGGCGGAAGCTCTGGTGGTTTCTTCCAGTATCTTCACCGGTTCCTTTGTCTGCGGGCGGCCTCGGCGTCTGGGTTGCGCGCCACTGAGTCTGTCCCGCGCGTTCTTGTACCTTGTCACGCATGCCATGTGTTCTTTGAGCCTGTCAAACAAAGTGTTGCCCGTTTCTCCTATATAGGAGGCGTGGCAACCACACTTTATCTGATAAACTACACCCTTTGCTTCCTCTTTTGGGATCCTGATCTTGTCGGTCCTGAGGATTGCGCGCAAATTTGGTGAGCTCTTAAAGAACACGCGAAAATCGAGAGACGTGGCTAGTCGCTTTATTGTGTCTCCAATGGTGCTGTGGTAGGGGAGAACAACCGTAGGGCCCCTGGGCTGTTGAGGTAACACATTAGGTGGTTTAGGACGCAATCTACGGTTAATTATCGATGTTATTAGTTTGAACGGATAACCGTTGTCGGTGAAAGTGCGTTTAATGTGCTGTATTTCCTCACCTAGGAAATTTTTATCGTAAATGGCGATGGCCTTGTCCACCATCCCGGCTACTATACCCGTCTTCACTGAGAGCGGATGGTGAGAGGTGAAGTGTAGGTATTTGTCCAGGTTGGTCGGTTTTCTGTAGACCCTGGTGGTTAGCCTGTCTTGTCCCCGCATAACCAAGGCATCTAGGAACGCTAGCTTGTCCGTTTCTTTTTCGACAGTCAACACGATGTTTTCCGGGTATAGTTTGTTAAGATGTTCTAGAAACTGGTCTTCCATACCCGTTGGTGTTATAGCGAAAATGTCGTCGACGTATCGTTTGAAGCAGATAGGTCTTATATCCGGATTGATGTCGTCGAACGCGATCCGCTCAAAATGTTCCATGAATAATTCCGCAAGGACGGGCGACAAAGGGCTGCCCATGGGTACTCCGTTTCTCTGGGAAAAGAACCCGTTCTGCGTGGTTAACCTAGCCTCATTCTGCATGAATGAAGGCAATTATTTCCGATTTCAAGACCGGACTGAAGTTTTCTGACCAACTTAGGACCGAGAGTACAGACCGCGCTGAAAACGGGCCTACGTTGGCCTGTAAGCTCCGCTTTCCCGACCATCGTGCGCCACGATTTGCGTGTATGGAAATAAAACATATTTTCCATCAACGTGGTTTTCAACAACGGGTAGAACCTTCCATGATTTTTCGTTTCCATTTAACCGATCAACCCGTTACAAATAAATTGATATCAAGTATGTATATATATATATATATATATATATATATATATATATATATATATATATATATATATATATATATAATGAAAAAATGACACGGTATCCTTGCTCAACGATCTTTATTGAGCGTAGCTTTCGAAACTTTCGTGTTCCGTCGTCAGCGCAGTTGGAAAAGTGCTGATGCGTGCGTCGTCAGCAAAGTTCTCTTGCTTCAAGAATATATATATATATATATATATATATATATATATATATATATATATATATATATATATATATATATATATATATATATATATTCTTGAAGTTCTCTTGCTATAGTTCTCCTGCTTCAAGAATATATATATATATATATATCCGGATCCTTGAACCGCGACAATGGTGTACAGGTCAGCGAAGTTTGGAATGCTATTGTCAATAAAAGCAGGTGTTGCACCTTACCGAGCTGACCTGTACTCCCTTCCCCTTTGTCTCTGACCCGTACTTAAACCGACAATGGAGTAAAAACTTTCTCTTGCTCGCTGAAGACGGAACTCGAGCGTTCCGAAATATCCGAAAAACCGTACGTTGTGTTCTGACCGTGCTCTTCCTATAACTACTCTCATCCATCCGTTGGTAAGGAGACCGTGTCAGTTTACTTATAGATCCATCACGTACAGAAAGCAACGGGACAAAATCCGTGAAAAGCACAACAACATGAAGATCTATGCTCCCGTTAAAAGACATTCTGTCTTCCGAAATATATATATATATATATATATAGTCTTGAAGCAAGAGGAATTAGTAACAAGGTGTCTCATACTTATGAGAAATAAGAAAAGATACGGTATCCTTGTTCAACAAGCTTTAATTGGCGAAGCTTTCGGAACGTACGTGTTCCGTCATCAGCGCGATTCAAAGTCGCGTACATACGCGTACGTACGCAACTTTGAATCGCGCTGATGACGGAACACGTACGTTCCGAAAGCTTCGCCAATTAAAGCTTGTTGAACAAGGATACCGTATCTTTTCTTATTTCTCATAAATACATATATATTTTTGCTGACAAATTCTTCAAACACGGTAACAACCCGTTAGAACAAAAGCGTTTATTCCGAAACGCAAAGCTTTCGGCTACTACTCCCGTAGCCGTCCTCAGTGCAATAATCATAAAATATGTCGACTGCCCAGTCAGCCGACGGTTCAGCAAGCCCCTCTGCTAGACCGTCTGGGCTGGCGACATCAACCATCAGGTACTAACCCTGTACCCGTCAAGTGTCCGTCGCCCGCCCAGTCAGTCCTGCAGAGAGCGAGCATCCCCACCGACCGACCGGGGCAGTGACAAAACTCCAAACTGAACAACGACAGTAACACAAGTCGTGCCCGTGGACGTATTCTTGTTTAAAACGTGCGGGTCTTAAAGTGACTTTCATGGTCTTCACCATCCTTCATCCCTTCTTTCCCATCCGATGTTTTTGCCTTCATCTGTCGTTGTTCTTTTCCATCTTCTACCTTCTTTCTAATTTCTGCCTTTTTTTGTTATTCCATGTGCCCCGTGAAGCACTTGCATGTAGCAAACGTTTCTTCTTGTCTTTTTCTTTTCAACGGGGAAAGGACCATTTTTGCTGACAAATTCTTCAAACACGGTAACAACCCGTTAGAACAAAAGCGTTGTTGTTCTAACGGGTTGTTACCGTGTTTGAAGAATTTGTCAGCAAAAATGGTCCTTTCCCCGTTGAAAAGAAAAAGACAAGAAGAAATACATACATATATATATATATATATATATATATATATATATATATATATATACACGGTGGAATATCTAAAGTTGCCCACCTTTGAACGTTGCATGTCGACCACTTAGATTGTGACGTGCAATGCTAGCTTATCCACTGTAAGCTGACCTGTTAAATGTACGCTAAGGAGTACATGATGACAGCTTTCCACCTTCGTTGCATTATTTGATATTTAGTATTGCTAATGGCACACGTTCCTACTACGTTGACCAAGTGCTCTTGCGTGCTGACAGGTTTCTGTCGTTGATGCTTATGGTATTAGTAATTAGGCATTGTTTTCTTCGATTTTGCTGCGTAGGTCTTTTTGTTTTTAGAGGAAGTTTGGTTGGTAAGAGAGGTCACTCATTTTGTCCTATTTAGCCGTTTAACTTTGTTTTGAAACTCCAGTGGTGACAAAAGCTTGGTAATGAATCGTTTGCTGCTAAAGTAAAAGCCACTATTGAGGGTGCTTTCCTTGATTACGCTTCTATCAAAAATAAGAAACATTAAGGTTGAGTCATTTCTCACAAAGAATGATTAAACGATGAAAGAACAGTGTAAGTGTTAAATGTATTGATTTTGTATGTTGAATTTTACTGTTTTGACCAAGTAGATTTAATTCGATGATCTCCAATAGAAACTGAACTGTACAAAGTAACAAACTGTATGCACGCATCAGCACTGTAGGCCCAATTCCGTATGTTGGCCAGTTCCTTCGGTGCTCAACTTACAAACATTCATGTATATAGAAATACTTTCTTCTTTTGACGGGGTATACGTATAAATGCAAGCAAAATTTTCACGGATTCACCCTGTTCGATAAATCCTTTAATTTCACCAAACCAAAGGCAAAGGTTCCGGACCATGCCCTTGGTCCATCATCAATGCAGAACAGTTTCTTAGTCGACTATCCCATCAGCCCATGGTTCAGTAAGCCCCTGAGCTCAACCATCCGGTTATGAGGCTTGCTCCTTTGCTCGACTGACTGGGTAGGCGATAGTCGCTTGACGGGTCAAGGGTGAGTAGACCTGACAGTTGACATTGCCAGCCCGGATGGTTGAGCTTAGGGGCTTGCTGAACCATGGGCTGATGGGACAGTCGACTATGAAATTGTTTGGCATTGATGACGGGCCAAGGGTATGGTCCGAAAGCTTTGCCTTTGGTTTGGTGAAATTAAAGGCTTTATCGAACGGTGTGAATCCGTGAAAATTTTGCTTGCATTCATGTATATATATATATATATATATGTAGAAAAATTTTTCTTCTCGTTCGCATATATACACATGTACGTATGTACATATGAAGTTGAGTAAGGGGATTCTGACGGGTTGAAAAAAGAGATTGATCACGAAGTGTTTCATAACGATGAGAAGATGCGGATCCTTGTTTTACGTGTTTTATTCAGCGACCGATGCTTTCGAAACGGACATGTTCCGAAAGCTTCACTCGCTGAATCGAAGTCGCAAAACAAGGATCCGTATCTTTTCATCATTCTGACGGGTTAAGGTTTCATTGTCTCGACAGACAGCAAGTCACCCTGGAAATATGCTTAAATAGTAATGCGCAGCTTTCGGGGCCTCTATAGGTCCCGTCTTCAGCGACAATACGAAAATGATTATCGTCGTGAGTACAATTTTCAAGAACGATAGTTTGAGATAAGGTCAGGGGTGAGATTGTTTTTAAAACCGAAACTGAATAATATAATAATTTTACAGCTGTTAGTGTCAGCATGTTGATGTAAGCCTAAGTCTTTAAAGGAACTCCGGTCATCCAATGGCATCCCAACTATTGTATCTGTTTAGTCCTCCTTTGTTGCCTTATTCGACCTCTTTTTGAAAATAAGGCTGCAGGCAGTTCTGGAAGTTTATATGTTTCCTTTTTCTGATTGTCCGCTTGGCCATTAGCAACAAGCTTTCTTTAACGCAATGTGGCACATCTTGTTTATTCCAATTCCTTCATCCTGCTAGCACAATCATGGGGAATGTAGAAAGCTTATTTGATTTTTCTAATGTTAAATTCTTCGTGTTTTTGTATTGAAATCCTCATTTGAATGAGCTCACCTTATCGAATGCTCCGTCAGAGCTGAGGCATATGATTTTTATAGGGTCTCGTTTGAAACCGCCCTGAAGATACCACGAACGCTCGTCTTAACCTCCTTTCTGCATTCCTGCATCTTGTTATTTCCATTTGATGTTGTTTCATATATATATATATATATATATATATATATATATATATATATATATATATATATATATATATATATATATATATATATATATATAATGGTTTTTTGGAGTGACGCATGCTTTGGGTGGTTTTCCCACCAATCTTAGGAATAAACTGACACTTAAAGTGAGGTGAACTTCCGTAGAGTGAGTTGTTGGCTAAAATGGGTGTCAGTGAAGTGTCTGTTAGTGGAATTGTTAGACAATGTCAGCAATAATGGTATTTTGACATGTTCGAGCTTTAGGTGGATATGGAGGTGCTTGACGCGCTACCGGAAAGCATGCGCGGAAGATTAGTCAATCAGATGGCTACAAGTGGCAAGGTATTTCATTGCAAAGAATATAGCGGCTGTTCGAATTGGATGTTCCTTATCGCAGACGAAATGTAAACGGTCGTTACGGCCGCCTGACTCGGAACCACCAGAGGAAGTTGCTGAAACGGGAAGCGAGTCGTCGTCGCCTTCGTCATTCGAGCAAAGTAGCCAATGCTCTCTTGTAATTCCGGACCCTTCGCAGGCAAGTCATCGATACGACGACCACTTTGTCTGATCAAATCAGTTTTCTCTTAGGTTGATCAAGAGGTGCTGCAGCAACTTCCGGAAAGTATGCGAAGGAAGATTGCGCACAAAATTGAACAGAAGCGCAAAGAGGTACGTTCTTCCGAGAAAATATTAATACTAGGCTGCCATTACCATTGCACGAATTCCGTGCTACGTCGAACGGCGTATTTTGCTCGCAAACAGCATTTCGCGTTCTGTGCTTGCGTATTTCATAATTGCATGGGAACGAATTGAGAATTGCTTTGCTTTCGCAGGCATCTGCTGGCGTTGTCCTCCCCTTTGACGTTCCGTTATCTGCATTCGACGTATACAGGCGCTTCGACCCTGCTGAATTCGAATCTATGCGACAAATGATCATTTCTTGGACGCGATCACGCACTTGTAAGCATTTAAGAATGTTGGAGCCAAGTATGTATTCTCAAAAGCGAAATATTCGTAGAATAGTAAAATTGTTGCTCGTAGTTTACCGTACTTCTACATTTTTGTTATTATTTTAGTGCCGCCTCCCATTGATGTGTTCCATGTTGGATCATGTATTGCCCGGTTGATATACACGAAGTACTTGGAACGGGCGCGGATCTTGATGGCATATTTGCGGTAAAGACTGCCTGTTCTCTTTTCAGTAGAAGATTAACGCCTAATTCCTGTAGGGATGCGATGCGCAGGAATCCCATACTTAAGCTGCCGGTCGAGTCGCTTGTTGCCTCAGTGCAGGAAATAATGGTTGAAGAATACGGTGCTCCAATGGCTATGGATTCCTGACCGCCACTCCTGTATTATTAAGCGATCTTTGGACGCTTCTGATGATCATTAAGAATAAATATCACCGACGCGCTTGTTTCTTTTTTATTCCCAACATACTTTATTATTATTATATTAAACAAAGGGTTTCGAAACACGGGCTAAGACCTCAGCCACGGGTAGTTTTGCCGTGTTCCTTCAATTAAAGACATTATTATTATCCAGTTATTTTCCAGAGAAAAGTACCTGGTACATTGTATTTCATCCTTGAATTCTATTGCACTTTTTTCGGTTCAATAAACGGGTTTAACTGACGTGCATAAAGGAAAACTCAAAATAACAACCCGTGGTGAAACCTTTTGTATTCAAAAATACTAATTTTGAAATTTTATGAATGCAAAATGGAATTACGAGTTTGTTTTTGCCACACATCGCATCCGTTGTTTAAGAAAAGCATTCTGATATGAAATTCCATCCTAGTTGTTTCCTACTGCTTGGAGGCATTAATGTGAATTTGCTCCTGAAACTACGGGAATCAATTTGCTCCGTTGTCAGCGGTCAACGGTAAGTCAATGACAACGGGATAAGTTGGCTGCTATTGCTTCGCGATTCTTTCCTTCGCCATTATCGTATGGAATTCGAATACTACGACATGCAAGAACTATGCGCTGTACAAGTGGCTGAGAGTCTGTATGGCCTTTGAACTTTTCGAACTTAGGTTTCTTGTAAGGCCTACTGGCTCTTAATGCTAATTTATAGGCAACCACTTTTACGTCGCATATGGAAAACCGTAGAACATAAAGTTGGTAGCGCACATTCCATGAGAAGGACTTGCATGTAATATCAAACGAAACTGAGAGGAAATGACATTGTTTCCACGTTGACAGGGCATATTAACGGTGCTTCTCTAATGCTTTGGTGAGAACATGAAATATAAAAGAACGCGCACTATTAGCACAATTACCGCAAGTAACTTCAGGGACAGAACCTGTTACTGCTTTTCATTTATACGTTTCGATTGTTACCGGTACGACTTTGCATTAAGGCTAATTTATCGCTTTCACATTTCTGTCTGAACTAAACGAATTAATATCCAAATGCACCGCGTGCTCTGGCGTATTTATGCCTGCAATACTGATCAAATTTACCACTTGAGCAGTTGCAGGCTAATATTACATTGGCAATGCAATTCTTAACTTTCCAAGCCAGAAAGATAAGTAGAACAAGGTGCTCGTAACTTTCAAATTGTATTCTTTGCGCTGAGCCATGCTCCACTCGGTCATGAATGCAAGTTCGTACTGTACAAAACTATGCTTACCCAGTTATCAATACTAAACTTTGAAAAGTCACTCTTCTTAACCAGGATAAGCGTCATAGATTAACTCAAATAATAATAAATTGAACATAAGATTTGCTAAACCGTTCACTTCTGCTTCAACCCGAAAACTGAATCGAGAAGTCGAACAAAACGTTCCTGGCAACTGCAAGTGCTTATACTGCTCATTTGCCCATAGCACTAATTCTTCCATACTCACTCAAAAGATTTAATGCTACGTTGATGACCATGGCGAAATCATCGGTTGTGGACTCTGAAGATAGCACATGACAACGGAAGAGATCGACAGCCTGCAATGAACAACAATGAATGCCGAAGGAACGGTGCGGTGGTACACTTGTAGGGCATACATAAAACTTGTGACGATTTGCTTGGCGTCGTCGACCGACTTTGAATTGGCAAAGCTGATAAACGAGCAGGACAGCGCGAGCCAAGCGCACCACTTAGTCTGAAACGCAATAGAAAAGCAGCTAGCCCTTTTAAGCAGTCCTTCGCTCAAGTCCTACGCGCATCAAGAGGCCACACATGCTAAACAACATGCTCAACAGGTTCATGTAATCGGAGGTTGGGTCCTCAGGCATGTCGTTGGCATCCGGAGGTTTGTACCTGTAAAACAAAGCTAGCGTATTGGCTTCCACGCTTGGCCAAACGCACCTGTAGTATTTGTACGGCCGCCGCATGTCATTACTACTGTTATTAAGATGAGGACCCATACAGCTGGAACCTGGAGCTTAGAAACAGGAAGTCACGTCTAACAAAAGTCAAAACGAAGGAATATAAAGATACAGTACACCACAATATTATACTCAAGTTTGCCTCGGTTCATCGCCTTATGTTCAAGGTTGAACACCTACGACGCAAGGCGCTTGGACGCTATTTGAAAGAGTAAGCATTGACAATTATTTTCTGCTACTGACTAAAAATTATCAAGAACTATGGAGCTATTTTCCTAACGCATAGCGGTAGGTAGGATCTTGTTGAGAAGAAGAAGAAGAAGAAGAAGAAGAAGAAGAAGAAGAAGAAGAAAGCTTCATGAGGAGACAAAATAAGGATGATAGGATTTGGCAAAGCTTGTTCGCCCTTATTCGTGCAAATCTAAGTAAAGAATGGCATTTCGGCTTCTTGCTCTAAGAGTGCCAAAACTGTCTCCCTCGCTCATACTTACATCCCGAAGGGGGCAAGGCTGCTCCGTAACCACCGTTGCTTATTTATTAGATCCCTAATAAATCTTCACCTTCTCAATGGGAACCTACTGTTTTCTAAATGTGAAAATTCATCAGCCCATTATGAGGCAATCAATGTTTGAAATCACTTAATCATTTGAACATTTGTTCTTTTTCCTCATTGTACGAAGGACTGGCAAAGTGGGTAGTTGCTTTGGAATTAGCCTATAATCAGGGTCACTCACTTCCACTTGCACTGTGAATCCGGTTGATTCCCCCAAGTAGCAATAAATCGTAGCCAATTTGCCATGTATTTATTAATTCGTTCGGATTAAATCTAAATGCATATCCTGGCATGATGCGTTGCATAACTTTTGGCTGAAATACAAGTAATGAATTGTAATGCATGAATGTGCTACCATTTCTTTATAAACGTTGATACGCGCGGAAATTAAAGCCAAATGCCTATAGAAGTATGGCGATTCCAAGTGCATATCGCTGAACGTATCTTAGATTTAACCGTTTATCTAAATCGACGTTAAGTGGCAAACCGTCGTGTTCTCAATTACCGCCTTGTCCTCATTATTACAAACTGATCAATTCTATTCGGCTAACACATCGAGCGAGTTATTTTCAACTGATATATCCCTTTTGAAATTCGATTCTCAGAACGTCAAACCATATCTGATTAGGTCAAACGCGCCGTGATATCCACGTGTGCTGGAACATTGATTGCTTTTGCTCTTTTACATTTGCGAAGAACGTATTCTGTTGGCATCTTTATCTGTCCGGATTTTCAATAGCTGTCGCTTCTGCTAGGACCTCAACGTAGGAATAGAATCGTTTCAAAGCAATAATGAGCCTCATCTAATCTTCCAGCCATTGTAAGAAAAATTTTGCTTTTTGTAGCAAGATTAAATAGTCAGTTCCAAATAGCACGGCATATTTTTAAGATGTTGCTTTCTTCTAACAGGATCATTTTCATATTCTTATACTTTCCTTGCCACGGATTGGTCCCATTTTTTGCGTTGTGTAATTGTCGCGGTCGGTAGGAGAAGATGCTCGCATCTCTGCATGACTGACTGGGCGAGCAACAGAAGCTGGAGGGGTCAAGGTTCAACTTGACATCTGATGTCGCTAGCTTGGATGGTCTAGCAGGCAAGTTTGCAGAACCGATGACTGACAGGGCAGTTGACAAATAAATTGGCACTGATTATGGATCAAGGAATATTCCAAGTCTGGTTTAATTGGAAGAAATGAACGGTTGTTTAGCGAAAATGGAACAAATCTGTAATGGGAAAATTGGAATATTAACAAAGCATACAAGGATTTTTGTATTGCAGCGCACTTGTTTGCTAGAATCTTATGATTACGTATTAATAATTTATTCGCAGCAAAATGCTAATTCATGCAGTCAGTAAACGCTGTCACACAAAGAAGCAGATTGCAACACCGGTCCACAACATGGCTAAAGCAACAAAAACACATACCACCTTATTTATATATTTTTTTCTCCTGTCGCGCTCTCCAGTGGACGATCCACTTTCGCTGTCCTTCTCGGAAGTATCGGCATCTTTCTTCTTCCTGCGTTTCTTTGGACGGCTCACTTCTGACTTCGATTTGGATATCGAAGATTCATTGTCCTTGGAAGACGGAACATCAATTATTACTTCGTCCTTGTTTGATGAGCCTGCTTGTTGACTACTGTCTGCAGCGCTGCCAGTTTCTGTCCCACCTTCGCTGCGGTCTTCAGACTTAATTTCTGACTTGTCCTTTTCTGCTGACTTCCCTTCGCTCTCGCTACTTTCACTTCGACGCTTGGGCATCTTTGCTCAAATAATTTACAGTCGTATTGCAACGACTATGTTACACATTGACTCCCAACCAATACTAGCATTGAAACAAGGCCTACAGACAACATTGTACACCGCTGGAACGGCAGAAACTACTTTAAATTGGACAGACGAAATTAAACCGCTGTCGCAACACGCAACCCAACGTTAGTTCCTTTAAAACTGCTCAAGCACTAGCACATGCGACATGCATTTTGTTCTTTGCAATTTAAAGAATTTCCATAATGTTGCAGTCAACGTCTGTTTGCTCTTCGATGAGGACTAGGCAAACAAGGTGTCACATGGTTCTTGGTTGGCGACTCCTTAAAATGTCTTCCTTTTCCTAAAAATGAATAAGAGGATTGTCCCTCAGTTCTGCACAACACTGAGCGCATGGTTAGGTGATCTTCGGTGAGATGCTTGCGCCGGGGCACAAACCGGAGCAACCTACGGAGGGGAGAGATGAACATCTGCTTTGCGCCGAAGCAGATTTATTGAATATTCCAATTGTTGAGACCTGGAGCAAACCATTGGAACCTGCACATTTTTCTCTGCTGTAGGTGTGACCTGTCCTCACTTCCTGTGTCTATAGTTGCGTTCACTCTTATTCGCTTCGTGAATGGCTTCACAATAAAGTGCTCCCACTGTCGGTTGAAGTATTCATATTACACGGAACAACTTTTAACACCAATAAACTAGCCGACGCAGTGCGCAAACCAGTGCAATGTGCATCCGTGGACATTGGCACCAGAATCACTGAATCACACCGAACTTTAGCGGAGCCTTTTCCGTTAAGAAGCTCAACTTAGCACGAGTAGGCCCACCTGTCAGAGTGCGCTGGACACCGACTGCTTTGTATGCCTGCTATGCGTGACTAAACAGTACTTCAAGGTTGTCGTGTCCTTGATATGGCCGTTTTATTCAAGTAAACACGAAAACAAATCCATTATCTACCCAAAAGTCCTAAGCGAATATCCTACCGTAATGTACATTGGTACAGTAACACTGAGCTCTGAAGTTCACGTTGTGTACGTTCTTAACCAGTAGCTCCGTACACAACAAAGGTTAATTGACAAACGACAGACATTTCATCGAAACGTTGAAATAGCGAAAAAAGTAATGGGATAAATTTTGTAAAGCAGTAAGGTGAGTCAAGACCTGATTATGCAAATTAGACAACTTACAAATCCACAACTTAGGCAAGACGTCTCCACTGTTTGCGTGAGCACGGTGCTCCGACGAAAACTTTCGCCGGTGGAGTTTACCATTGCAACTTCCCAATACGTAGGAGTAGTGTAGCAGATGTGAACAGTGCAAGATACGTAAGCAGCAGCAGCAGCAGCTGGGACCTGATGATCGAAAGAGAGGACAGTAGCACGAGAGAGAGAGAGAGATCGTGTGGCGGCAGTGTGTGTGTGTTCGTTGCTTTGGGTGTTGCGTTCTCTGTGGTGTGAATAAAGGAATTGTACTTGTGTGTGTATGCGACGTCGTGCTACAGTAGCATCCTTCATCAGGAGTAGCAGTGCGCAGTAGCTGCTGCAGCAGCAGCAGTAGCAGCAGCACCATTTCCAATACGCAGGAGTAGCAGAAGTGAACCCGACATACGTTCCTTAACTAGATGTTCCTGAACTGCAGTTTACTAAGGATTGAACATTGATGTACACATGACATGGACAAGCTGTTCAACAGTTTCAATGCGACTGATCTTAACGGCTGTCTGTCCTCTGGATTCATCTGAAGGAAAATGTGAAATTATCAATCCAGCTTGTGGCGGCTGCACATACCTTACTTAATCAACGCACTGATGCTGTCTTGAAACGCAGTGAACACCGATTGCCGGGACGGATGATCCACGCTGAGCAAAAATATGTGCTATGCTTATCTCAGCCTGTTCTGATGATGACTCAAGTGCACTGCAAGATTTGTGCTGCCTATTCTGTACTTAACAGTACGCCAGGCAAATGCGGAATCGATTTCATCAGACGAACCGGCCGTCAAATTCCCCCTTTGAACCGGTCGTCCCGCAGTATTATCTCTCCTATGTACCTTTGATACATAAAGCTCCGCTGAAGGCGCAGAATTTGCAGAACGGTCACCCAAAGGAGAAAATCCGGAAGCCGGTTCGCCTGACAACACGGAACATGCGTACTACATTATCAGCGTCGAGAAGGCACCAACATGTTCATCGATATTTCCCCACCGCTTGGCTGCAAGGTGGTGGTAATTTGGAACTGGAAAGTAGGTTCTGCAATAAAGAGGATGGTAAAAACAGCGGTGGCATTTCACAGCCAAAAGGTCGCATGGAAATTACAAGTAATGTTTCAGTAATTCAGAAGGCGATCTTCTCAGAGTACAAGAAGACAGTATATCGGACTACGCTGAATGCACCGCGATCGGATCTGCAAATTTAAGTAACTTAGGCCGTTTTTGTACCATGGTTAGAGACAATGCGTAAACCCTGAATGTCGTAGACATTGTTATTCTCGCAGGTTTGTCAGTAGGAAAAGCTTAGGAACAGAAATTTTCATGTGCCTCTGCAAATTGCGCATCCAAGCATAGGTGTCCTTTCCAACATCCAACGAACACGTTTCAAGATGAGCCTTTACGAGCAATGATATTCGGCCAATAGTATCGCTGCACAATTTGCTCTTCAAGCAGAATTAAACTTCTGTTCCGTTCATGTTCGCATATTTCCCAGTTATTCTTGTGATCCATAGGTTGAACAGTGCAGAGGAGAGGGCCCTACGCTGGCGTATCTTCACGCAATTCAGTTTACGATTGCGTTTGAGAAGCAGTGAGCAAATACATGCATCCTAGAACTTCCGTTCCATTGTGAAGAGAAAGCTACCGTGTGTGCCGGTAATCCAAGAAAGCTTGCACAGGAAGCCTAAGAACGATGGCAGCGACACATACACGTTTATGAAATGAGAAACAAAAACTGCTATACACTCACAGGCCCAAATTTACGGACTAAGAATTAACAAGATTTAAACATCTTGGTATTTTTCTTATTTGTTGAAAAGAAACACATCTGCTGTACACTCACAGGCCCAAATTTACGGACTAAGAATTAACAGATATAAACATCTTACGCTGATGATGGAACGAAGATATTGCAAACGTTGTGGTTAATTTCTGATAAAGCATACTGCTAGCAATGAAACGGACACACGACCATTGCCATACAAGATTGCCTGCACGCAAAGCGACAAAGATACCGAAATTTCCATTATCGTAGATATGCAGTTCTGCACGAAAGAATACGAATAAACTTTATATTCCAGCAACAAACTTCCGCTGCAGTGGGCATTGAATTTTGGGCATAAATTTTGAAAAGAAGACAACTGAATAAGGGCATATGGCGACGGTTGGCTTGAACATTATCCTGCGCAAGGCTATTTATCTATTCATTTACTTATTTATTAAGACTAACAGACCATTAGAAAATTTGACTGCTATTAAAGTTAAGGCATTGTTAAATACGCTACTGCAATGAAGTAGCTGAATACTGTGCTGCTGTTCGAATCGTTGCTGTGTGCATATTGGTGTTTGTTCTTTTCACGTCGCATATACTGTTGTTCCGCGCTTCACAGCAATACAATTATGCCATACCATGACCAACATAGTTCCCTAGCTGTTTCTTCACAAGTGCAGCCGTCCCCTTCTGGAATGCTGCTGTGCAATTGTTCTCATTGGATATCTTTTCTCCTTCCAGCAAGAGCGCGAATTAATAACCCCGTGTCCTGAAAAGGGGATTCCATAATGTTGTTACATTATCTTTATGCTTTGAATTTCACTCGCCCTACTGATTCTGAGTAATCATTGCTTGTAGATTGGTTTGGTTTCATGGCTCTGCATGCAGATCATGGTGACCATTCCATTGGAGATGCACATTTTTGCGCTTCAATCTTCATTAAAACGCTCGGGAAAGCTCACGCACTTGAATTTAGCGAATCCTCGCACAACGCTGGTGTAACTAATCGAACTATGGCTGCCTGAAACCTTTGTTATAGTTACCACTGCACAAGCTGAACCATGCGAAATCCCAACTTCCCGACTCTGCGCAATCGTCCTGGACAAAATGAGGGGATATGGTTTCACCAGATTTTGCACAAGGGCCAACGATCCCTCGGTCGACATAGAGGGCGGTCCGCCGTTCTTTTGGTCGTCTTGGATATTCTCTCTGCTGTTTTTCATTCACTATGTCCAACCATAAACTGCTGTCCTAGGTGGAGGTCTGTTTCCATAAGCCTACTGCATGGCCATGATAATTTTTCTTGTTTCCCACTCAGAATTGGTCAGAAACATAATATTTGCTCTTGCTTCAAATTTGAACTTTTCTGACATCGCCAAAGAACGGTTTGGCAACGTACAGATAATGAAGTCTTTCTGCTGATCTCGACTGATATCATTGACACGTGTAAGCGTTTTTTTCGACGACATTCACCTACTTTGTGCAACGATTTTTCCGAAATTTTGTTGGTACACGTACATTTCAGGGATAATGCGTTGCTGAAATCCGTTGGCGATGAAAACGATTCCATGAGAAAATGCCATGACACACATTACCGTAGCCGAACAGTAGATCACTCATAGAATATTATCATTAACGCTTCGTGAAGCTAGCTAGAAGAAATATTAACAAATTCTGATGCTGTTGAGATACCTGCGGCACTGGACTACTGGTAGCATTATCAGTTGCTAATACGGTCAATACCTGCAGCGGTATTCCAATGTTGCAAGTGAGCTCACTGCAACTGAGTCAACGTGCTCTTGTGAATCCGTCTGTCATGCTTTTGATATTCACTTCCCTTTTAAGACGCTGTTTTCCCTTGTGATTATCTCGCAATAGACGTTGATTGAAAACGACACGATCGAATGGTAGCGTTTCTTCAGTGGAGTGAATTCAGCGATGTAATGTTTATTGGCGCACTGCATATTGCTCTGTCAAGACCAGATTCAGTATATTCAATACTCTTTACACCAGGTGGAAATTATCTTGGGTTGGTTTAGAACATTTCAGGTCAATGATGAAAGGAATATTTGTCCCCAAAAGGTAGGAGACGGCTACTTCATTTACTATCATGCGGGTTCTATTATTTGCTTTCATTCTTTAAGCTTGTTGATTGTAGGAGCGGCTAGTTGGAAGAACTACTTGTACTAATCGTTCGAAAATGTCCCCGATGCGTACTGCACAGCTATGTACATACAAACCGCTATGTTACTTCGCCATCGCAGGGAATGCCGCTGGCATGACATGCGCCTTTTGGTGCATTCATATTACGTGGCGGACCACCAGCGAGTTCATTAATATTTCCTGATAAGTACATCCGTCTTAGTGGTCCCCAAACCGAGAAATCTTAACTAATGAATTTCATGCTGTTAGTACCTGCCAATCTCGCGTCAACCGTAATCAAATGTGCGAACAATAAAACTTTAACTAGTGAATAAAGTTATGAAGAACTACGCCTCTTTAAACTTTGTCCGTGACTGCAGCACGTACTTCGACTTCGACTAGTGGATCGCAATTCCTGTGCCACTGCCTAATTTCTATGCATCGTGAACGCTAAACATAGAGCTAAAGTTAACATCAAAATCTTTCCACCTACTGTAGTACTCTGAATAAACAGCGCTCCTGATATATGCGCTTTGGCATATTTTCACTTTAGAATGCTTCTATCAGTTATCATAGTTTTAATGTTGTTCAATAAACCAACAGTTCCTAAAAGTGGTTGCGTCTTTAAAAATTAGTTACCAATGTCGCCGTGCCATAGCTGGCATCAGTACCACCCATGGGTCCACTATATCACCCGGTGTACACGCACAATTCCACTTCAGCGCGGCTGCATATTTTACTTGTTCACTTGTTTACTTTCCTGCTGTGTTCGCCCCTTCTGAGCACCCTTTGAGCTCATCGACTGACCAATTTGACGCCACGCCTCCATCCCGTATGTTATTTCGTTAATAAACCTGCCAACTTCCTCCTTGCTTGGCTGCAGTGACTTCGCTTGTCCTTGCTTGGTCTTCAACGGGAGGTTTTCGTCCGGCATGGGATCCTTGGACTGAAACGGACGTTCAAACTGTTACAGTTGCCAAACAATCTCTCGATCTCCCGCTACTTGCCTTGACGGATTTGGGCGACAAACTCTTTTGGGATTCTTTCGGCTGGGACGACTGTAGGTAGCTCCAGAAACACTTCACGAAAGAAACATGTGCCCTATGGTCTTCGTTTTCCTTACGGTCGTCCACGTCACCCAACCTTATTGACCGGTCGTCAATGGGCACCGGAGTTGATTTTCGAAACATCACCTTGTCGCGAACTCCTCGTCTGATCAGTTCGTAGTCTTTTAGCAACGGACCGTCAGTTCGCCCCAAATCTCGATTCTTCATGTCAATGCTCCATTGGTCACGACTACGCTTCAGCCGGGCTCCCTGCTCCCGCAGGAACCTGTCTCTGAGCTCGGCCTGCTGTTCGACTGGCGTTCGCTGCAGTATGTTGAACCTGCGCATCGTGTCCGTCGCCCATTCAAGCAAGTCCATGGGCCGCTCCTTCTCGCCCTTCTCGCCCGGGTAGCACCGTTCCCTTCGGCCGATTACGCAGTCATCGGGCGGATGGGCTTCCAAAAATTCCAAGTCCTTCAAAAGTAGTGGGTCGGAAACTGGCTCTTGTGCTTTCCAATTGTCGTCCGACTGTCCCTGTCGCCGCTTCGGTCTGAATGGCGTTTCCAACGGACACACTTTGGACGGTCGAAGAGGAGGCAACTTTAACAACTTTGCCTTCGCTTGCGAGATTTGTGCTTGCTGCTCATTAGATGCATTCAACAATTGCTGATCAGCGCCCTCTCGCTCAGTTGTGCTGCTTCTCCGAATCTTTGCCAAGACAACCTTCTTATCTTTTACATCTCCTACTGTCACGTCAGTCTGCGGCGACCCAATATTACTGGTGCTCGCACTCGTGGCTGTCTGGGTCTGGTCAGTGTGGAGCAACGTTCTGGACATACCGGTGGACGGACTGCCCTGCGGAACTGCCTTTCGCTTCATTCCTAACGAAGACGTCAGCATCAGTTTGGACCAATCAGGACATGGTATGTCGCGAAGGTCCGTCTCCACTTGCACCGACTTGTGCAGAAACCGAAGGAAAGGAACCATGGCCTTCAAGTCACTTTCGACTAAGTTAGACTCGTAAGCGTTCCTTATGTCATCGGCTAACCATACGGGCGTTTTCAGGACCGACTGCTCCTCATTGGCATCAGCGCTACTGTATGAGTTGCACCACTTCCTGAAAATGCTGTTCACCCTGAGCGCCTCCGGCAAGAATTGGTCGGCCAGCACAGTGCCCTGCTTCTCTGAATCCGCTACGTTCCTTTGGAGTGCCCCTTCCTCAACGAGCAGAAACTCCGGAATTTGATTAAACTTTTCGCCCACCAAATCCGTCCACTCCAACAGACGTCCAAACAGGGTGCTCATAACTTGATCGTCGTTGCCCCTGACCAGGGCCTTGGTGGCCAATGAATCAGCGGTCGAATCTTTCAGGAAGTTTTTTACGGTCAGCTGGATGAACTCCTGCAGCGAGGCCCGGTGGTTATCCAGCACGTTGGGTATGCGCTCATTGACCAAGTACTCGATAAAGTTGACCAGCAGGTCGAAGCTGAAGAGCAGCGATCGCAAACCGTCCTTGATCGCCTCCTCTTGGTTGCACCTTGGGAACTCCTTGACCAGATCGGTTTCGTCCTCGACATCTTCGAACAGCTCTTCCGGATCCTCGAGGCCGACCGTTTCGAGCACGATTCGCCGCAGCCAGGAGTTCATTGCCAAATCGCTGCACCGCTTTTCGAAGCGGCACCTGGTCACCTCCAGCAGATCGTTTGCGTGCACCATCGTGGCGCGCATACGGTTACCTTCAGCGGTCAGCATTACCACCGGCTCAATTCTGTACACGCACCGGGTGTCCAAGTGCCTGTACTCGTTGCTGCGTACCCGAAAGCAGGGCGTCTTGTGAAAGCCGGCCAGACGACGGTACGACGACCCGGAGCCGAACGTGACGGCCAGTTTCCAACTGTTACTTTGATCCCTAGTCAGCGGCTCTCCAAGTTGCACTTCCTCTATAGTGTCCAGCGTCAGAGTGGGAACTAAGGTGTCCGGCTGCAAGGAGCGCGCTCCAAGTGTTCTCAGCGCGTCCATGCTGCGCACGCGCTTCAAGGGTTCGCGCAAGGGAGATGTTTTGCCATCCTTTATGCCATACAGTGCTTGCAGGTGAAGTGGACGCAATTTTCCGCCCGTGCCTTGCTTCCTAGGAACAGCCGAGGAAGAAATTCCCAAGGGTGGCAATTCCTTTCCTAATGGTATGTTGTGATCATGGGTTATACCGACGGTCTGCTCACCGGTTGACCTCTGTTGGATCTTCTCCCTGATTTGGCGGATCGCGTCCTTCAGCGCCGGTTGCATGATCATGTCGTCCGGTGGACGACTGTCCGGCTTCCAGGTATTGTCAGCAAATGACGTGACCGATCTGCTGGGCGTCGCGTCCTCCCCACCTTTGGTCATCAGCTCGTCAACCAGAGCACCGGACGAACCCTCACTGCTAGGCTTCTTCTGTGCATGGGTCACCTCCTTGGGTATCATCACCTCTGTGCAGCGCATCTCTGGAGTCCATATTAGCTTCTTCGTGTCAGCTGAAGCTGAAGAAGAGTTTTCATTGGACGTTTCCTCCTTTTTCCGTTTCGCAGATTTGCTGTTTGGGTCGCCCTTCGGCTTATCTGAGCCACCTTTATCTTCCATGCTCATTCGTTTTGGCAGAAGTCTCTTCGCGGACTAGGCGAAGCGATGAACCACTTGTCATGCTCAAATGACAGAACGATAAATTGACTTCGATGTATCTGGACAGAAGGGTAACACTTTAAAATACCAATTTCTAAGAAATTCACTTGTTTAAACTCCTTTCGAAATTTGGGCGGCCAACGTGTCACTTTGCCCGCCACCATATACACTTTTGGATCCGTGCAAGGCAGGCATGGAACAATGTACATTTATGCATCTTTAGGAGTAGCCCGCCGCGGCAGCTCACCTCAGGAAGGCAACGGGAAACAGCAAAGACCATAGGCAGCTTTCCTGTAGCCGTCTGAACTATGTCCCATACTTGAAGAGCATCATCCAAAATCGAGTACAGGAAGACCTACGCGCAAGACAGCCACACGTGACAAACAGGAATTCTGCAATGAGAGCAAAATACTGTCTATATCGAATTTGGAGGGTTTGTGAAGTACGTTACGTCGCTGCTCACCAGCCTCTCCATTGAATACCCAAATGATATTGAAACAGTTGTTAAACACAGAGGAAATACCGAACAGAAAAACAAAAGTTACTCCGTTCCACATTAAGCTATTAGTTTTCTTCAGCACGGTGAAGGGCGACTTCATTTCCAAACGAATTCCTTCTTTCAACTTGAATGGATCCTCTATGGGAAGTTGGAATCACAGAAGACTCACTGGAGACAGCATTTTTCCATTAATGCTCAGATTATTAAGCGTTGTACAAATAGGTATTTCAAATGTTCTTCTTTTCTACGGGGTTGGTGCACATATGCGAACAAAATGTTTCACGGTTTTCCCCGTTGAGCAAAGGCCTTTTATTTCCAAAAAAGGCACAAAAATGCATAGCTTTCGGCTACTACTCATGTAGCCGTCATCAGTGCAATATAAAATATGTCGACTCCCCAGTCAGCCGACGGTTCAGCAAGCTCCTCTGCAAGACCATCCGGGCTGGCGATACCAACTACCAGGTACTACCCTTGTACCCGTCAAGCCTCTGTCGCCCACCCAGTTAGTCCTGCAGAGAGCGAGCATCCCCACCGACCGACCGGGACAGTGACGCAACACAAAAAATCCCTTTCATGTTGCAAACAGGATATTTGCTATATCACAGAGAATTGTAAGAATGCTTGGGGTGTGTCGTTCATTCCATTGAGGATCCAGGATACGAAGATTCGTACAGAACTTGAATCCGAGTTGATTGGTTGCTTTCATAAATAAATAAATAAATAAATAAATAAATAAATAAATAAATAAATAAATATATGTCTTGCTCGCTGAGGACGGAACTCGAGCGTTCCGAAGTATTCGAGAGAAAGCAGTACGCTGTTCTCTGATCGTGTCTTCTGATAACTACTCATCCATCCGTTGGTAGGGAGACCATGTCAGTTTACTTACAGATCCATCCACGCACAAAGCAACGGGAAAATTCCGTGAAAACTCAACATCATGAAGAGCCATGCTCCCGTTAAAAGACATCTCGTCTTCCGAAATATATATACAGTAGGGTATCCATTATCCGGAATTCCGAAATCCGGAGTAGTCCAAAATCCGGAACTTTTAGCGCTTACATGACGTCACTTACATGACGTCACAGGCGAAAATGACATTTTGCGACGTATCTTTTGCACGATAATCTGGGACTCCTGTAAATCATCGTAACACAGTCGTTGGTCAGGTATGCTTAGGTATGCGAACAGCCTCCCTTCGGAGTCCATTAGTAAACTAGAAGAAGTGGACATCGAGGAGGTGTTTAACATAGATAACGAAGCTCCGACCGCTTTTTCCCTGACGGATGGCGAAATAGCTGAAATGGTCTTGAATGATTGTGAACATAATCGAAGAGGACGTCGTGAGCACCGCAAAAAGGGTTTCCACACAGGAGACAGTGAAAATGTGTGACAAGCTTATTGAAGCACTAGAGCAACGTGCGTTCATGACAGAGCACGACATCATGGCGATTTATAGAATCAAGGAAAAGCTTCTACAACATACACCACGATTAACCAGGCAGATCACCATAAGCGAAGCGTTCAAAAACGTCACCGAGCAGAGAGCTTCGACGTCCGCGGAAGGCGCGCCCGATAATTGAAAGAAGCTACTAATTTCCTAGATAAACTGCTTGAGATTACCTACAACCTCTACCTGCGCCAGTAAATGGATTTTCTACTTGGGTTCGGCCCAAACCTTAGCACTTACTTATGTATACGTATTCGTAGAAATGCACAAGGTACGCTGTAGGAACGCAGCTATGTACTAACAGTGTACTGGTAGCTCAATAACTTCAAGGCATTCCACATATTCCAAAATCCGGAAAACTCCGAAATCCGGAATACCCCCGGTCCCGAGCATTCCGGATAATGGATACCCAACTGTATATATATATTTATTTATTTATTTATTTATTTATTTATTTATAGCATCACAGCATGGCTCATTTGTTAACCACTCTGTGCGGACTATGAAGGTTCCGGATAAATTTAACGAACAATCATAAACGATGTCAGCTATCTTATCAACATGAAAGCCAAAGTGCCAGTTTGAAATCTTGCAAGACCCAGGTTAAAGCTTGCGGCAGTGATAAGTCGCCAGTACACTTACCGAAATGCCCTTCCAAGCATGAGTGCTTCTTTCGCCGATTGTTGGACATATAATTTGACCAAAGAAGTAACATCGTGTTCGGTAGAAATTTGTATGCCAAGACAAGGTCTTCAGGATGATTCGCGGAACCGCAAAGCCATGTATAACTTTGTGAACAAAGAGGAGGTGGCTACCAAAACCGTCACGTTTATTCAAATCGTTTTTACATACGTAAAAAAGAGTCTGAGGAAAACTTGCTTTAAAATGATCGCTTTCGAAGGGCAGATGTTTAGACGCACCAACTTGTCAAGAAACTATAATTTTGGGCAGGGCGTCCAAAATGTGCGGACTGAGAAGAACGAAGGGCGGGGGCAAGCGCGGTCTTGCCACTGGTGGGGATACAAGTAAATGACGGCGAATCAACCAAAACAAAAGTATCACGCATGTGTACATATATGGACGTATATGAATTCACATCTACATATATAAATTGTGTATCTCGAAGAGATAAAAGAAAGCACTAATCAGCAGAGCCAAGCAAAAGGGCAACGAAAATTGTGAATATTCGCAAGAAAAAGCGACAAACACGCGGTAGAAGACGAGGGAGAGGAGCAAAGAAACAAGAGAAGGCAATGTGCAGAGCTGCTACGAACTTATGTGGTCAGGCGGAAGACCGGCTTCGTAGCGATGCCACATTTTGAAGTACAAATTTTCCATGTCAACGCAATATTGCTTGACGTTGAACAATGTTGTGGTCGTACGAGCTTTCCACACTTTCGCCCTGATTCTTCGAAGGCTAAATTAATGAAATGTGCGACTGAATGGCTAGCATGCATCACAAGCAGCATACTAATCAACATCCGTGCCTAAGCGCACAGCAATGTCGACGTAGTCTTCCCTGGATTTTGCTACCAATTCTGGACATCCTAATGCGTTCAATTGGCTTGACGCTACCCGGGAAGCGAATGTCTCCACTATAATTGATTTTAAAAATGACACATTCGCAAGTTAATACAGATATACAAGCGCCTACATGGTAGAGTGATCATTGGTGTCCCCGCCCAAAGCATGTCCATACCGGTCGTATGCCCATTGCATAAAGGTGAGTCAAGACCAATGTCTGCCAGTTGACCTCGCCTTACGTGCTCCTCTTTGGCAGCCACATTGCTAAACTTTAGTCGCTTCGGATCGATGCCCTCTTTTTCGCAAAATTTTAGAACATTATGCTCAGCGTGGGCGGGAAATCGAAGCAGCCAAAGAACGCTATTGGGCACTCGGTTCAATATCTACAACATATTTTTCAATAGGTAAACAAGTGCAGCGATGTAAATACTGAAAAGGCATACCTCACACCACATCTTCAGCGTGGGCGGATCCACCTTGTACATCTGATTGAAGTTGCAATAGACCACCGCCTCTTCGGGTAAGCCGTACTGATGTCTGCTGGTAATCAAAATCGTCTGCGGCACCTCCTCGCCTGTTGCCGCCTTGATGTGGGTCTACATTGAATAACACACAATATGACAATGATCCGTGCAAAGTACACAGTTCGTAACAGGATTGACTTTCACCTTTTTATGTTATTGGCACAGCAGAGTCCTGCCCCGATTATTAAGCCATCTAGCATCAACAAAGTTAATTAAATGAATGAAGTTGCCAAAGCTAACCAGCGCTAAGTTACTGGGTCATCGGTGTACCAATGTGAGTGGATGACTTATGTCATCTATTCATTCACAAATGAAACGTTAACCATATACAGCCTCCTCCTGCTTAATGCGAAAACATTTCCCTTGGAAAAGGCCTCGTTAAACGAAATCACATTACGCGGCATATGTAAAACATAAGAAAACGGACATTGGACGGATGTGTTAATGGCTCGCGTTCTAACAGCTTCTATCTATTCACATACAGGTCCACCTGCTATAACGCGAGTCCGTTCCCACTGACAAACAAAATGAGCAAACAACTGAGGCAGTCAATTATAATTAATTAAATATTCTGTCTTACAAATAATAATTTCCGTATGCTCTTTCACACGGATTATTTCACATAAGGTAAGATACCAAACGCAAAATCATGTTATAGTGCAATAAGACATTGTGTCATAATTGGCTTTAACGAGATTTGTAAATTGCATGAGAAATGAATCGCATTGTACAAGATGGCATACAAGGGTGGGATGACCGTATGTACTATATATATATATATTAGGTCGTTGCATAAGTTTTTGCTGTTTTGTTAGCTCTTAGGTTTGATAGTGTTTTATTCTTGCTTGTATGTTTTTTTCCCGGCAAATGATATAATATTTTGTAGCTCTTTTTTCAACCTATCGATTGATCGTATTTCATTTGCATAAGCTCGTTAGCCTGTTGTTCTTTTACCGGTGAAAGTGAGGATGAACAAGACGGTAATTCGGGGAGTTTTGCTTTACGAGTTCAAGCAAGGCACTAAAGCTGCGGTAGCTGCTCGGAAAATTAATATGATATTTGGCAGTGGTACTCTTGGCGTCGGTACAGCTCGGTGGTGGTTTCGCAAGTTTCGTAGTGGGAACGAGAGCCTTGAAGATAATGACCGTAGTGGGAGACCCAGTGACCTTGATGAAGACCAATTAAGGGCCATTGTTGAAGAGGACCCACGGAGATCAACTTCAGATATCGCAGAAAAACTAGGCGTTCACAAAACAACGGTTAGTCGTCACCTCCAACGAATTGGGAAGAGGAAGAAGCTGGACCAATGGATACCTCATGAACTGACCGAGATTCAAAAGTTGCGCCGTTTCGAGATTTCATCAATGCTCCTTTTGCGCAACAAAAACGACCCTTTCTTGGCACGAATTGTTACCTGCGATGAAAAGTGGATATTGTACGACAATCGGCGGCGATCATCGCAGTGGCTGGATAAAGGTGCGGCTCCCAAACGTTTTCCCAAACCGGATGTCCACCAAAAGAAGGTAATGCTTACTGTTTGGTGGTCAGCAACCGGTATTATCCACTACAATATCCTCAAGCCTGGTGAAACAGTTACTGCGCAGACATACTGCAGCGAACTGGAAAAAATGCATGAAAAATTACAGCGTACTCGTCCTGCATTGACAAATCGGAAGGGTCCAATTCTGCTGCACGACAACGCCAGACCCCACGTTTCACAAATGACAGTCCAGAAACTGCACCACCTGGGCTATGAAACTCTTCCTCACCCACCGTACTCACCAGATCTGTCGCCCACGGATTATCATATTTTCAAGCACCTGGATCACTTCCTGAGTGGGAGACAGTTCAAAAAATCAAGAGGAAGCAAAAACTGCCTTCGAGCAGTTCATTGCCTCTAAGACTCCGGACTTCTACGCTACTGGAATAAATGCCTTAGCGAGTCGTTGGCAGAAATGTGTAGATTGTGATGGTTCTTATTTCGATTAATAAAGTTTATTCTTTGCCGAGATATTTAGCTTTAAATTTGCGGGTTGAAAACAGCAAAAACTTATGCAACGACCTAATATATATATATATATATATATATATATATATATATATATATATATATATATATATATATATATATAGGAGGTCCTCGTTTAACGTCAGGATGCGTTCCAGGAGGTGACGCTAAGCGAAAACGACGTTAAATGAAACTGACTTTATTATTATTTTGATAGGGGCTGCGGGGGATGCGTTCGCAGCCTGTGATGGCGGTGTCAAGAAAACTGAGACTTCCAGAGCTATTTCACCGTGGTCTGCGCCAGCTATAAGTTACCTTAAGATATTAGCAAAATAAAAATACGTTTTATTCGGCTCTACTTTCAGTATTTCCGAGTAGCTGAAGTAATACTGATATTACAGGCTACCAATATAGCCCACCTTCATGCTTATCTGTGCTGCAAAATCCTATCCAGTGTCCGCTGCTGTGTATGCCTTTTCTTATTTTTGTACAACGACGCGAATGAGAAGCGGTTTGCATACACGGACAGCGAATGGGACGCGGAGTGACCACGCAGGGGTATGGGCGCGTCCAAGTTATAGCGAACACTTAACCGGAAGAGAAGGCCGTCTGTCAGCAACCTCCATGCCCCCCTCGTCAGACTTTGCCAGAGGGCCTCACTGAGTAGGCACAGACCAGGCGCATCATCCATCATACCCTGGTGGGTGCTGGGCAGTCGATTCGTCCATCATAACGATCCTAGTCATTTCAAACTGACAGGTAACCGTTACTGCTGGGCAGAGTTACAATAGCCAAATGGGCGAACCTGTCAGTCTTTGTGTGTACTGTATTTCTTCGCCCGTTCACGAGTGACGTTATAGCGAAAACGACGCTAAGTGAAGCGACGTTAACCGAGGACCCAAGTATATATATATATATATATATATATATATATATATATATATATATACTAAGAATAATACGGTATCCTTGTTCAATGAGCTTTAATTGGCGAAGCTTTCGGAACTAACGTGTTCCGTCGTCAGCGCAAATCGAGAAGTGTTCCGTTCCGCATTCAAATAATAGCTTCTCGATTTGCGCTGACGACGGAACACGTTAGTTCCGAAAGCTTCGCCAATTAAAGCTCATTGAACAAGGATACCGTATCATTCTTAGTTATGAAACGCCTTGTTACTAATATCTCTTGCTTCAAGATATATATATATATATATATATATATATATATATCACCTGAAATGTACGGTCTGAGTATCCTCTTTAATACACTATTATTCGAACAAATCGAACATTAGTGGCGACGTAGCTTTCGGAGCTATCCCGCTTTACTGTTACCCCAGTTTCTTCAAAAGATACGCTGTTTTGCCGTGATAAAAAAGGGAAAGGAAAAGGCTTTCCTGGACCATTTGAATGGCCTTTTTCCAGGGGTCATTTTGCTCACCATGGAAGTAGAAAACAATAATGAAATTCCCTTCCTAGACAAGATGATCATTAGAAAGAAAAACCGTTTCAAGACTACGATATACAGAAGACCCACAAACTCAAACCTTTACCTGCAATATAGCTCCCACCATCCGAGATCAGTTTTCACAGGCACTACGAATGGTACGGTGAAAAGAGCTACAAATTTATGTGATGAGGAATATTTGATGGAAGAAATAAAGCACATAAGGAAGATCATACATCATAATGGCTATCAAAAAACTTGGTTGAATCAGCAACTAGAAGGAAGTTTACAGAACGGAACGAAAGAATCAATCAGACTACACAAACAATGAACCCTTCTACCCCGACCATTACGATACCTTTCTTTTACGGTATTGGAAACAAAATCAAGTGTAGCGAAAAATTTGAGCTTCCGTGTATTTTTCAAATCTTCACCTAATATTAGAGCTTTACTTAGAAATAACAAGCATAGCGTCCCTGGTGAAAGATCCCACGGTTGCGTTTATAGACTGAGTTGTAGTTGCTCAGCCACCTATATCGGTGAAACTGAACGCACAATCTTGGACAGATTCAAACAACACCCATCGGGCATTAATAGATACAAGAATGCAAAAGAAAGAATACAGAATAACGGTTATGTCCGAAGAAGAGGAAGACCATCATCACCAGATGCACAACTAGTAATGGAGAGGTTAATTCAAAATTCAGCAGTGGTAGAACATGCCGCAGAATGTAGCGGATGTTTCAATGCTATACGATTATGCACAGAGAAACACCATAGACGAAGAAAAATCAAAGCATTATACATAAGACATAACAGCTGTTTAAATAGAGATAAAGGGACACTTGTAAGTAACATATGGACGCGTGTAATACAGAGAACAAACTACTGTAAACTCATCAGACCTGAACGATTCCGAAACATAAACACGCCACAAGATGAAGACAGAGCGGGATAGCTCCGAAAGCTACGTCGCCACTAATGTTCGATTTGTTCAAATAATAGTGTATTAAACAGGATACTCAGACCGTAAATTTCAAGAGAGAAATGAGAATAAATCCTGTCACAAATCCTGTACTTGCTTATATATATATATATATATATATATATATATATATATATTTTTTTTTTTATATATATATATATATATATATATATATATATATATATATATATATATTGAAGTATTCACGGCTTGTACCCGTTCTTGCGTATTCGTAGTGCCTGAAATTAACGGAAACAACGCCCTACCAACGGATGGATGGGCAGTTATTAGGAAAATGTCAGAGCACTGTGTAAACCTTTCGAACCTTTCGGAACGATCTTGCTCCGTCATCAGCGATTTATTGGTTATATATATATATATATATATATATATATATATATATATATATATATATATATATATATACAGGTAGCCCTCGCTTAACGCAGTAGATGCGTTCCTGGAGACGCGATGTACAACGAAACTACTTTTGCCATTACACAAATATCACACTTGGGAGTTGCGTACCGACGGTATATGTATAGTTAAAAAACATTACCTAACCTTTGACTGTGCCTATTAAACTGTTAATTTCAAAAGCTGAAACAAGTACGTGTTTTAAACACCTTTAAGATACTCCAGTAAGAATTAGATCAGTGATTCCCAACGGAGGCCCTGGAGAGGCACAGGTGGGGGGTCTGGAAGGCGAGGAGTCTCTGGGAAGGCCTCGACAAGATTAAAGGCACTCCGGTGTGGTAGTATACTTTTCTTCTTATTTTCTCTTTAAACGGGGAAAGGTGCATTTCTGCTGACAGATTCTTGAACACGGTATCACCCGTTACATAAAAGCGTTTAATTTCAAACGCAGAGCTTTCGGCTACTCCTCATGTAGCCATCATCAGTGCGACAAAAATATGTCGACTGCCCAGTCAGCCGACGGTTCAGCAAGCCCTTCTGCTAGACCATCCGGGCTGGCGACATCAAATATCAGGTACTACCCATGTACCCGTCAAGCGTCCGTCGCCCGCCCAGTCAGTCCTGCAGAGAGCGAGCATCCCCACCGACCGACCGATACAGTGACAAAACTCCATAATGAACAACGACAGTAAACAACCCGTGCCCGTGGACGTGTTCTTGTTTAAAACGTGCGGGTCTTAAAGTGACCTTCCTGGTCTTCACCATCCTTCATCCCTTGTTTCCCTATCCGATATTTCTACCTTCATCTGCCGTTGTTCTTCTTCATCTTCTACCCTCCTTTATTTTCTGCCTTTTTTTGTGATTCCATGTGCCCCGTGAAGCACTTCTATGTAGTATACTTTTAGTACTTAAATATCGGATAGGGAAACAAGGGATGAAGGATGGTGAAGACCAGGAAGGTCACTTTAAGACCCGCACGTTTTAAACAAGAACACGTCCACGGGCACGGGTTGTTTACTGTCGTTGTTCATTATGGAGTTTTGTCACTGTCCCGGTCGGTCGGTGGGGATGCTCGCTCTCTGCAGGACTGACTGGGCGGGCGACGGACGCTTGACGGGTACATGGGTAGTACCTGATATTTGATGTCGCCAGCCCGGATGGTCTAGCAGAAGGGCTTGCTGAACCGTCGGCTGACTGGGCAGTCGACATATTTTTGTCGCACTGATGATGGCTACATGAGGAGTAGCCGAAAGCTCTGCGTTTGAAATTAAACGCTTTTATGTAACGGGTGATACCGTGTTCAAGAATCTGTCACTCCGGTGTGGTAATGGTATGTCACTGAGCGCTACGAAGTTCGAAAGGGTAAAAGGCGATACGATTTCGATATTTCATGCAGGACGTGAAACAATGTTCTCGTTCGTCCGAGTGTTCATGTAGCTGCGAACTTGTCAGTAGTAGTGGACTTCTCGTCTCCAAAAGTCAGAACCTGATTCCACTTTACTCAAATTTGACAAGCACTACGATGGACCAACGCCATCAGTCCGGAAGTAAGCGCCTTATATAGGAATTCGCTTATGCTTAAATAATTGAATAAATGTTAAACAACCTTGCCCTGTAGTCTGCCGTTCGATTGGGCAAACCCTGATTATGACAAGTTCAATGCTTCATTCTGCTCTAAATGCTGACCATTGCTCAAGTATCTATTCAAGAAAGTTCACCATGAAGTCACTCCAAAAAAGCACAAAAACCTGTAGGGAATCTAATGCGACAATATGCACGGTTGTAAACAGATGGTGAGGGCCCCAGGATGATTGCCAGCAATGGAAGGGGTCCCGGGCTATAAAAAGTTTGGAAAACACTGAATTACATGATCGTTCAATCAAGTTTCGATGAACCTGTTCCATGATTTGCTGAGACATTCAAAAAACCCGGTGATGTCCACCTTCCCGACAGTTGACCTCCCCTACGATCACCTTCCCGACAATATGCTTACTGACAGTTTATGTGACCGAACCTTGACCTTTCCGAACGTGAACTGCCCAAATGGTCATTGTAGCTTTTACGCTGTAGAATGGTCATTGTAGCTGTGTTTAGGTTAAGGCTTAGGTATCGGCGAAAATGTCAGCCATCATCAGTGGACGAGTACGAAAGCAGAGAACACAGGAAAGACCGGTTGTGTTTAGGTCTAAGCTTAGGTATCCGCGAAAAGGACAGCAATCATAAGTCGACGAGTACGCAAGCATACCGCACAGGAAATATCGGATGTGTTTAGGTCTAGGCTTTGGTATCGGCGAAAGCGACTGCCATCATCAGTCGACGAGTAAGAGAGCATAGTGCACTGGATAGATCGGTTGTGTTTAGTTCTAAGCTCAGGTATCGGCGATAACGACAGCCATCATGGGAAGGTGACATAGACCACGAGTGAAGAAATTGAAATTTTGTTCAAATGAACGTTTGGGCACGTGTGCGTTCGGGAAGCTGAACGTTAGGGCAGTTCATGTTCGGGAAGGCCAACATTCGATCAGGTAAACTGTCGGTAAGCATATTGTCGGGAAGGTGATCGTAGGGGAGGTCAACTGTCGGGAAGGTGATATAGTCCCCAAAAAACCGTCCAACGTTTATTGCCGTGCACGCTTTTTCTTCTGTTCACATAACTGCAGCACTTGTATCCGCTCATTATTATTCTGTTTGCTTAAAAGTCTCTCCATTTCTTCCATTCTTACTTATGTTAATGAGTTAAGGTGCTAGCTTGAACAGACCTTATGGTTTGGGCGCAAGCATCAATCTTCTCAGCGTTACTACGAGTTGCTCGTGTAACAGAGGTAAGCCAACAGCTTATACAATATCCACATTTCACTATCCATCAGCAGATATCTGTATAACTCAGTCTTGTCATTAACGCCATTCCATTTCTTTCCTTTTTGGAGGGGCACACGTATGGAGTAGATAATGAACGTTTGGCACTAATTACAAAAGGTTATCTATAGCAGTAAGTGTTCACAAAATAGTAGGCGCCAATATACACCTGGGACCACAAAGGAGATCAAAAAATAAGCACGCCAAAACCAAATCGACAAAATAGCATCTCTATCATTTACACTATACAATAGTTAGTAGACAGAACCTGAATGTCTTTTGCAACATGCCAGTCTTCTCCATGAGCGACGTATAACGAAACGACGTAAAGGGTCGACTACCCATATATATATATATATATATATATATATATATATATATATATATTATGAAATTTCTTGTAATTCTTTTTTAACGGGTCTTATATATATATATATATATATATATATATATATATATATAATGGAACTTTTGTAACAGCGTAATTAAACATGATACGATAGTACGACGATCACCGCTTCTGTTTGTAAAAATTCTGGACTGCATATATGCGCAGCTCTGTCCACCATGCCGTTGATAATGCCAGTGAATACAGAATGGGGATGGTTAGAAGAGAAATGTAGGTACCAATCCGAATGGGTTGGTTTTCTGTAGACCGTAGTCTTCAGATAGGTACCGTCCTTTATGACCAAAGCATCTAAGAACGGTAGAACGTTGTTTGACTCTTTTTCGATGGTAAAAATGATCTGTTTCGGAAATAGACCATTCAGATGTCTAAGAAATACATCTTCTTTACCAATCTCTGTGAAGTCGAAAATGTCATCAACGTAGCGTTTGAACATTTTCAGACAAAATGCGTTGTCAATAGTGGAGAATGCCAATTCTTCTAAGTATTCCATGGATATCTCGGCTATGGCGGGTGAAAGGCTGCTTCCAATAGGTGCTCTATTCTGTCGCAAGAAGTTCCCTTGGTAGTGGAAGAAATTGGCTTCCAGCATGCAGAATGATACCAACGGTGATGGTCATATTACCATATATATATATATATATATATATATATATATATATAATCTTGAAGCAAGAGGAATTAGTAACAAGGTGTCTCATACTTATGAAAAAATTATGGCAAGATACGGTATCCTTGTTCAACGAGCTTTAATAGGCGAAGCTTTCGGAACGTACGTGTTCCGTCCTCAGCGCGATTCAAAGTGTTGATGACGGAACTTTGAACTATGCATCTTGAACATCAGTACACTTTGAATCGCGCTGATGACGGAACACGCACGTTCCGAAAGCTTCGCCTATTAAAACTCGTTGAACAAGGATACCGTATCTTTTCATATATATATATATATATATATATATATATATATATATATATATATATATATATATATATATATATATATATATATATATATATATATATATATATATATATATATATATATATATATTATTAGCAGGGATCGACACAGTTCCTCGTTCCATCGTAAAATTTTTAATAAACTCTCATAAAATGGCGGAGCTTTCGGACCTACCCGCGGTCCGTCTTCAGCGTTTAAATAAGATTATTTTGAATATATATAGGTTTTAGAAAAGTGGTAGCATAAGTGCTTCATTTCCTGTGGAGCATTTCTCAAGGAGGCAGCCGGGAGGGGGAGGGAGGAGGGGCGGTGGCGACTCTGACCTTGAGAAACAATGGAACTTTTGGGATTTTCCTGGTCCAGTCGCTAGCACACCGTGGCAAACAGCAACAACTATGCGCGAGTATGCTATTGGGGAACTGTAAACAGCGGCCAGTTGTTTACAGTTTCCTCAATCGCATCCTAGCGACAATCACAAGAAAGCAATTTATAGAGTACACTTAAACATATCTAAGCATAATTGAACTTAAACGTTGACCAAACTGTTCCCAAGGTAACTACTCCAAACGATTGTATCAGTCTACAATTGCGGGACATTTTAGAAACCTGTGTAAACATGCGCACACCGCTAGGTGTTAGCAGTAAGATTATCGCGCGGAGATTCCAAGTGTACCTGCTGGCAAAATAGTCTTCCTATTAATGATACCAAATAACCACAATGTGCCTGGGTCTGGGCATACAGAACGAGAACACATCCTACGACATAAAGCCGAGAAACGTGGCAAAATTAGGAGTCAAGATACATGAAAACAACGATTGTACTACATCCAGCTATACGAATGCTACCATTTGCACATTGCTACACTGATGTCAATGTGGATTAGCTACGAGAGCATCCCCCCAGTCAACTACTTGCGTTAAATTGTTCTTTATAAACCGAATATGAGGTTACGACGAAAACAACGTAACAATGGATAACAAAACATAAGGCAATAATGCAACGCACTTGAGTCAACGCAGTCACTCCATTCTGGACAGGCACCCCTTCAACGGACGTCTGCACCTGACCAGTGGACACCATCGTCTCGACGGCGGCCGTCGTGGAAATTTCCAAAACCGGGACGACTACTTCAGTAACTTTTACCTCCTTCTCAGGTCCGTGAACGACCTCAGCCTCGCGGACGAGCGCCTATAAAAGTTCGAACGAACGCTTAGAGAAGGGAACGGACGAAAGATGATTGTTCAACTCAAACCTTCACATCAACTTTAGACATAATCGGCTGCAGGTTCGTCCCGTTGACCACGGTGACGTTGTCTTTGCGCAGATCTAACGGCCTGTCTTTGCCTCTCAAAATTGCTCGCTCGCTGAGGTGAGGAAACATTTGCATATGGTCGCCGATAAAGAACGTGTGCGGCATGTACGCCAACTTTTCGCTGTACGCGTGCGCAAGCGACAGCGGCGACGTACACTCATCAGTGATTATGTAGTCCATAAAGGAGGCACCGCTGGTGCCCGGATAACCCAACCACATAACCTGCAAGTCAACGTAGACAATATCTCTTGCAAAGGGAGGGGTAGAGAATGCGCCTACCTGTATGGGTGCCGGCCGAAGGGCGAATATCTCGTTGCGCGCCCCCTTCGTGTAGCCGTTCATGTTCACCAGAATGTGTATCCGATCGGTGGCGATTCGGTCGGCCGCTTTGCCGTTGTCCAAGATCTGCGACAGATCAACAAAATGCTCTGACGTCGAGCTGACCTTCTGACGAAAGTTGGTATTGTCGTCGGCGCTTAGCGCGTAGCAAAAGATCTCCACTCTGCTCCGGTCGTGCATGCCCGGCACCGACTGCATCAGGTGGCTTGTTGGATGGTTGCCAAAGTCCGACGACACGTAGCCAACCCTGAGACGGCCATTGGAGCCCAACGTCTTCGGATGCTGGTAGGGCGCCTTGTGCAGCACGCTGACCTTCTCTAAGCACAGCTGAGCGTGCCTGGCTGCGATGCCCTTCCGCTGCTCATGAGTCAGCGGATAAAGCATCGAATGATGGGGATGCACCGAAGGTAGGCGATTTCTGTGCAACTGATCCTCAACTATGCTCAATATCTTCTGCGTTCTACTCTCGTAGTCCGTCCAATCGCAAATAACCTAAACAACAACAGAAATGCTCCGCCACTGACGACCAAACGAACCAGAAGACAATGGGATAAATTGCAGAAAGCGTCCGGAAAGTCGGGCTTCAACTTCAGCGCCGTCTTGTAGGACTGTATTGCTTCCGGTATATTTCCCGAGTCCTAGAAAGTGGCAAACCCGATATTTTGCATCAGCAAAGAAGAGACCAAACCTTGTGAATGGAAGCCAAGTTGCTGTGAGCATCAGCGAAAGCGGGATTGATCTGTATTGCCCTTGTATAGCACTGCAGGGCACCCTGAATGTCGTTCATCTCCTTCAAAGTGTTACCCATGTTCGAATATGCGTCCGCAAAGGTGGGCGCAATTCTTATCGCCTCCTTATAGTGGACAAGCGCTTCGGTCAGGCGACCCTGCTGCTGCAGGATGCTGGCCAAATTAGAATGCGCTGCCGCAAATTCAGGATATATCTGTAAGAGAAGAGGAGCGCCTAGATGGCCAAGTCTCGATAGCATATCTTCCAAACCTCCAACGCGCTAAGGTACAATCTGGTGGCTTCTTCAATTAGCCCCTGTTCACGCTTAATATTGGCCAAGTTGTTCAGCGAGTCTGCATGCTGAGGGCACAATGTCAGTGCGGTATTGTAACACTCCTCAGCCTCAGAAACGAGACTTTTCTCTTTAAGCGCATTTGCAAGGTTGCAATAAGCGTCCGGAAAATGCGGCTGCAACTCGATGGCCCTTTTGTAAGTGTCAATGGCCAAGTCGATAAGGCTAAAATGAAAAAGAAAAGTTGTTCAAAAGTGGCCATATGATACAAATATAGCAGTTTACCCTTGCTCGTAATAGACGCACGCCAGATTTCCATGAACTATAGCATGCGAAGGGCTCAGAGCAAGTGCCCTGAGATAGGCAGCTGATGCCCTGAAAACAGTACAACAGTAAAAATCCTTAGCAAAATGTTACCGTTGAACTTCCTTTGAAAAGAGAAATCTGAACAGCCAAGGATTATAAGCACTGCGAAATACGGTGAAAGATACAATAGCAGTAACTGAATCAAAATCAAAATAATAGGGCAATTCAATAACAATCGAACAACATAATTGAAGATGCACTAATAGAAATTCCGCAATTAGCCGCGCCAGCCAATACGCGAAGAATATTTCTAACAGTGTTACACATTTCTTACAACTGAATTGGCAAATTCTCCAAAAAATACGGCGCGTTGCACCCAACCTCCTGTCACTAGTGATCTCGCGTAAGACAACCAATTGAGCAATCGTAAACTGCTGCCTCGCAAAGACCAAACGCTGATACACACAGCTCGACGGGAGACGATAATTCAAAAATGGCAATCCTTATTTTTTGACGGTCACCCCATTGTGGCAAAATGCAATCTGGCAAAACACTAAACCAAATTACCAATTCATCAACATGTTACTATTTAAATTTTTTACGTGACAATCAATAGTCGGAATCAGTAGTACGATTTGCGCAACTTCTTGCAAACCCCAAAACAGTACGATTCGACGTAACCTACGTTAACAGCGACTTGACGTCGCTGTTACCCATACTTCACTTAATTAAACTCCTTCCACCGTTCTCAGGAATTCCTCTTTGGCGGACGCATAGACAATTCAACCATGCAGTAGTTCGACAGAGTTGGAGAATAACTAACGAATCAGTTGTACACGGTTAAACAGCGCTTTGTCCGCCAAAGACAAGGCGCGCTATTTTCTGGAAGACCCACAGAGAAAATTAAAGTGTCAACGACAGTGGCGTCAGATCGTTAAGGAAAATCACGCAAAACGCGCAAAGGCGGAGTTCGCAATGGAATTCTGCTTCAACTTTCGTGCTCGTTCACGATAAGTGGGCAGTTACGTTCATTCGAAGTCAAACGTTGACCAAACGAAGCTTTCGAATCCAACGCCACGTCGCCAGTTCATCAATACTTAAAGTAACTAAGCGATTGACGTTCCGATGTCAGTTCGTGAATGTACAGTTGTACGCTGCTAGCATTCGACCAGTTTAGACATCACCACTCATCGTCAAACCTTGGTCTTTGCTTCGTTCAAACAAATATTAGGTGGTACATACACGGGTTAGGCTTTGATATTCCTGCGTCTGTGCCACCTTTCCTTGCATAACCTAATTGCTGTTGGGTCTAGCCTACATAGGGTTGCATGATAGGTCGGACTAACTTGCCCACGACAATCGTTCGGTCCAGCTTTTCTTTCTTTCTTCCATGACCTCGTATCCCCTCTTCTGTGTTTTTTGCATATGATAGTTAGTGATACAGTTTTTACCTGATCCATATTCTGCTCCTCGCCTACATAACTACCTGTACAACTGTGCACCAGCCTAATACACATCCTCCTGAATGAAAGACGGCATCAAAGATCACACGAAACAAATGACGTGAACCCAATATACGTACGACGCGTCCGCTTTGCTTGCCTAGATTAGTAGAAAGGTATCGGGTAGCTGATAAATGCAGTACGAATATGCGCCTTTGAACAAAGTTATGGGCGCTGTTACCCTTTCACAAACCTTGCACCTATCGCCTTTAGAAACACTTCCGTATGGCGCTAACCGTAAACAGTCCTCTCAGCGTCTTTCAACCTGCAGACATAACGCGTTCTCGTTCACTCTGTTTTATGAATAAGCAATGTCGTATCATCTACGTTGACTTTAAGGGTGGCTAACACCTGCGTTCAAATTAGGTCAACGCGCTTCTACGTAAGAACGCCACCACGGATGCCCCGTCAGTTATTGCAATGCTTAGAACAGTGTTTCCCAACGGGGGCGATATCACCCCCTGGGAGGGGGGCGATTTTGATGATCCCGGGGGCGATAGAAGGCTAAGGCGAGAGGCCCTTCGGTCCATCGTCCCTTCGACCTCGATTAGTCAGAGGAAGGGACTCTTGAAAGAACCTCGCTCCTCCCCAACATTACCCAACAGCGGTCACCCAAAGAACTATTGCCGTGAAAAGCCTATACGCCGCTTGACACCGATATTCTTGGCCGTACCGGCTCGCCCGGAGCCACCTCTATGTAGCCTGTCACGGAATAGTGACGTGAAAGCTATTTGCCATCTCCCCAAAAGGCGCTGAGAAAATGACGTCATGCCAGCAAGGCCCAAAAAATAGTTGTGCAAAACGGAGGGAAAGAGCGCACGACAGAGCCTACGGGGGTGATGACGACGTCTAGGGGGCGATGGGGGCGTTTAGGGGGGCGATGGCGGGCAAAAGGTTGGGAAACACTGGCTTAGGACATAAAGTAAACGGTCAACTATGGATACACTTTCCCACGGCTGCAGGTTCCATTAAGAATCTTAAAGACCAACCTATTCATTCAGTGACAACTTGAAAATTACTTAAGAAGCCAACCGCTTTATGCGATTCCGATTTGCTTTACGCCTCACCACTAGAGAGGTGCTTCATTCAAAATTGTCACTGAACTGGAACACCAGTTGTGTACTAACTAGTTGTAGCTGATTCACATTCTATAACTTGCTTCCCGCGGCGACGCGAACGAACGCGTAGAGAAAGCGCGCCGCCGAACAACCTGCAGAAAATCGCACCAGCCAAAGCGAACGTGTTTGACGAACGCGTGCCGAATTAACGCGCAATTCAGGATAAGGTCAACCCTGCCAGCTACCGCCTCTTTGCGCCCAAACGTACGGAACAAAACTTCCGGCTCTCAAAAGCACTGAGTGCGCCCACTTAGCTCAGTGTTTGTTTGGCCACATCAACGGCACGGATTCTCCGAATCCCCCTTCCGAGATTAATCCCAAACCACTGGAGTGTTAAGCAAGCGCTCCGGCAAAAACGAGAGCCATTCCGAGCAATGTATACGAAGACATACTAGCTTGATCGGAAAGTTTGGGACGACTTTGCCGCCGAACGTTTGGGTGAATCATCATTTGTAGGGTAAACTTCGCAAACGGCGTTGTTGCAAAGCTGAAGATTCGCTATACTTATTTCTTAATTCCAATGACGCCGTCTGATTTCAATATTTTAACACCGGTACAAAGTTAGCTATTTCATTTCGGCCAGGAATAAGGCTACCGGGCTCGTCAAGCTCGATCAAATGCCAATGCTAATTTGCATATTCTCAAGTTCTCTCCTCGAAGGACTGTCACTTCTTCAAGCAGTCTCCATCCGTCGATATCAGCTGTCTTTATCAACCAAGATGTTGCAGAAAAGGCCACAGAAATGTTCGCCGCTTCTAGGATTTCACGGTTCCGCGCTGACGGAATTAATGGACTCGTTTCGCGTTTGGCAAAAAGTGCGCATATCCTAATGGTTCATATTTCGACCGATATCCTTCACTACACGCTAAAAAATAGACTTTAAGCTGCAAATCTTGACGAACCCACGAGATAACTGCGACCCCCAGAGCTAACATGGAATTTATGGAGTCGCTTCTCGTTCGCAGAATCATATACATTCTAATGGTTCCTACTTCGGCCGCTGAACACTACTATGAGGCTGAGTTAAACTTACTGGTCGAAAGCCAACAAAGCTCAACGACCAACTTGGCGGCGCATTGCGCTAAGACACCGCGACAAGAGAGAGCGCAGAAAGATGGCAACGAAGAGGGGGTGAACATTTAGTAGCAAATAGCTACATCTCTTAGGCGGACGGCGAAATCGCCTGCCACTACGCCTCTACACTGTATGCAAAATAGATTATGAGAACATTGGTACGCCCAAATTATTAATACATTGTGGACGTGCATTGGCAGACTAGCGGGCAACCTTTGAACACGACCGCCAATGAGACAAACAAATTAATCTTGTCTTCAAGTTGTACTGCGGAATCAGGTTAACTACTAGCCAGTAGCTGATCATTAAATGCGTGGATTCTGGAATCTGCTCCAAGATGAAGCGCTCACTATTCAACAGCGGTTGAGCGTTTGCTGGAATAGGCAAACAACAACTGATTAACCTGTATTCACCCAAACTGGGAAGGCACTCCTGGAAATCAGTGCAAACTGCTTGCTAAGATGGAAATGAAAACTGCTAAAGCGTAAACAGCGTTAAGCCAACGAAAATGTACACATGAAGTAGCAATTGTTTAGCCTATGCAACCAAGTTAAGCGCTCTCCAAGAGGGGAAGTAGAAGGGCGCACAAACCTTTCGAAAATTCTAGCCTCCTTCAGCACGTTGCCCAAATTGATGTAGGCGTCCAGGAAGTTGGGATCCAGCTGGACGGCCTTTTCGAAATGGTGAATGGCAAGCCATATTTCACCCTGCGCGTTGAACACGCAGCCAAGATTGCTCCAGGCTACGGCAAAATTCGGCTGCGTATCGATGGCCTTCAGGTAGCATGCCTGTCGAAATAAGAAGGAGAACAGTGAGAAAAAGGTTAACAAGGAAGCAAAGGCGAGTCAACTGGAATTTGACTTTAAAATTTAAGAATTTTGATAAAATTTTTAAAAACGCCTCGCCGCTGCGAACTGCGCTTAGTCTTTCGCTTGCCGCGCTGCGCAACTGCACTCACAGCCACAGCACTCACAGACCCACAAATGGTTCAAGAAAGTCGGAGACTGCCTATTCATCGTCATCGCAGGCAACACACGCACACATACCCAACTTGGGTTTCTCTCTCACATGCACACCGCGTATGCTGCTGCGCTGTCTGCAAAAAAGACCGCGCGCACACAACGTTAACAGATTGAAGAAAATTTAAGATGCTAAATTCAATAAAATTAAAAGCAACGGCAAAATCGATCAGTTACTTCGTACACTCTCATACCGAGGTTGGAAGAAGACTCGGACCGGACACTTCGAGTAGCTGCGAGCTCTCCGTTGGCCTTTTTCCATCATCTTACATAGATACCACAGCTACACTGGCGCTACTGGTAAAAAAGGAATACCATTATGAGTCTTCAACAAAGCAACGTCGTCGCTGTCGAACGGTAGAACATCAACGGAATGGCAATTGGCGCCCAACTGACGCACGGAAGGGACGACCATCTCTTCTTGACACCCTAAACCTGTCGCTGGAAAAGGAGGCAGCAATCTGAGTCCGCCGCTTGCCGCGAGACACCCAACTAGCCTAAGTGTCGCACCGCACACGGACTTCACAAGCTGGAGACTAGATCAAATTGGAATATTTACGGTCACACAGGTGAAGTATTGTACTGCTAGACGGAGGCACGCGCCCGGATATGGGAGGGGTCCAGGGATAAACTTTTATATGCATGCAAAGGAGATGAACGCACGGCAGAACCTTTCAACTACACTCAGCGGCAACAGTTTTCCAAATTCCGATGAATGGACGCGTGCCAGCATCCAGGAAGGCCAATAGTAAGGGGCGCGACATCGTAAAAAGCACGGACGACGAAAATGCCGCCCCATCATACGACGACGACGACGCTCTACTCACTTTAGCCTCATCATATCTACCCATCACTTTCAAAAGATTTCCTAGATCACTTCGCACGCAGTAAAGATCCTGAAGAAAAATTTGACATGGACGCTTGGCAATCTTAAGGTTGGCTCTTTCTTACTGGTCCGTAGTGAAGCGCCGTTACGTAGGCTTGAACTGCCTGCTCCAGCTGTCCGCTGGACACCAAAGCGGCCGCCAAATTGATATATCCGTCGATGAAGTCAGGCTTTAGGCGAACGGCATGCCTGTAGTTCTCGATGGCTTCGGCCAGCTGGCTGCGCTCCTTGTAAACGTTGCCTAGGTTACTGTACGCCTCGGCGCAAAGCGGGTTTGCCTTGATGGCCATGGCGCAGAACTGGGCAGATCTGAAACATTCGGAGACTCCGTTTATTCATGGAAAACTGTGAATAGCCAAACAGTGGTCGCGCAGTAGCAGGCGAAAAGCAATTGCCGACCTTGACACGCATTCAATGCGAACCTCTACAACGGCTGGGGCAACACGGAACGGCCAGCCGGCCAGGTTGGCCAAAAGGAGTCCCCTCCGCCATTAAAACTAAGTACAAACTAAGAGTATGGGTCCACGGGATGGCCAAAAGTAAGCAAGTGAAGAATCAAAGACGAAGGAAAGGCTTACCTGTCCAACCGACGGCATTGAAAGTGCACCGAAGATAGGAGCAGTAGGACGCTGATGTTGGTGGGATCCTGGCGCCAAAGTTGCATGCAATGGCGTTCGGCGGCCTCGTAGTCGGCTGCCTGGTACTCTCGGTGGGCCAGCTCGCTCAGGCTGGTCGACGATGGAAACGAATCGTCCACGCGACGCGGCGACAACGTCCACCGAGACAACGTGACAGCGTTGTCGCCGTTGGCCAAGCCGAAGTGGTCGCCCACCGGTCGTACAATGCGCCTTTTGACGTCCATTCGAAGGGCCAACGTTTTGGACCCACCTTCCGAAGAAGGAACGTGGCAAACGAACATCGCGTCTCACCTCATTACGGTAGCAATCTCTATTGTTCTACTGTATGGTGCATAACTTGCGCATCAGACCCTGGGACTTGGTGCGTAAAATCGAAGTGAGCTTGGTCGCCGTTTACGCCCACTGCGTTGGGCACGTGTGCTGGAGCAAAAAGTTCATTTAATGCGCGCAAAGAATTACGTATCAGTAGCGTACCCATTGCTTTCAATCGCCCAATGCGTAACTGAAAATGGTGAAGCACTGGACAATGCGCGCATGCGACGAATTTACGCATTGCCTGACGAACTTTAACTGCTTAATTACGTCGATCAGAAAAACTGGATTAGCCGACAGCGCAACTGCAAGCCAGAGAGACGCTCCACTCAAGCATGGAAGTTTTGGAAACTTTCGGAAAGTTTTCAAATGAGGAGATTGGAGTCGTTTCTGCGAGACTTTAACAAGGCGTGTTAGCGCCTCAGAAACTTCCAAGCTTGTCCGTTTGCATTACGTGGGCTACAGTACGAACGTACCTGAGACTCCAATGACGAAACGACATTCCTTCGGAAGTGAACAGCGGTAGGAAGTTTGTGATCCAGACGCTGCGTACGCTTTCGCAAGATTGACCCTACCTCCACGACCAAAGCACCAAGCTCTTTGACCATTGAACTTCAATTTCTAACATGCCGTTGACGCTTATAGTTTTCTCTTCAACGTCAACAGTAACTTCTGCCCAAAGAACCGACAAGCTTCGGACACTTGGAAACGTCAAGCGCTTTGCCACTCACGTCTAATAATGCCCAACAGTATATGCAGATTTAATTCGCTGCAAAAACAAGGCCGTGCTCTTGCGCATTCATACTTGCTCTTGCTGTTTGTTAAATTAGTTTTGTCCATGGACGAGCCATTTCGACGACAAATGCTTACCTCGCAACACCAATGTTGTGTTAGCGGAGTGTACAGTATGCTGCACGGTTTGCGCAGGTGCAAGCCTGTTTTGGTTCCGCGAAGATTCGTCTGTTACAGCTCTGCGTGTCAAGTTCCCCGCGATACAGCATTCGTTTTTGCTTGTGAGCTATGCAACGCGCATTTACAGAAGTTAGGATCGCTCTGGACATCAATGGAAGCGAAACGATTGCTCTGCAGTGGATTTCCAACTGGTGCATGTGCTCTCAAGCTTTGCTTGCGAAGCAAGCCGTGGTATCATGATCCGTGATTTTTGATGTAACAAGCACCCACGAACAATCGTTTACTGCAACTTTGGCCACTGCACGTGTTTGTATTCAACTCGCTAATAACTTCGACTTGTGCAACATCGACATCCACACTCCCTTCCAGGCATGGTGTATAGCATTATATGGGCGCTAGCAAGTGAAATGAGATTGGTCGGCATGGCTCATGTTAACTCTGGTTCGCCTTGGCCGAGTGGTGCAGCGTAACATACTCCATTTGACATAAACATTCCGTTATCTTGCTGATATGATTTGTCATACACCTATATGACAAATTATACTATTTTCAAAGATAGGTCTGGTAACGCGGTTCAACAGTTTGATGTAAAAATTCACGGACTTCTCTCCCGTTGAGGTTATCATTTTCACGAAAAGGTGGTAAAGCTTTATTTCATGAAAATGAAAAGCACGCTACTGTACGTCGAGCCGCCACTGGGGTTGGCCACTAAGGCAGTTGCTCTGAAACCTGGCCGAACTCAGAGGGAATCAGTCCAGAGGAGTCAAGTTTGATCCGATGGGCCCCCACCGCTGTTTGGATACGTGGAGGAGCTTCTCGTGAAAACCAGACCTGGTAGGTGGCCAACATAAAACCTGCGCTGACGACGTGCCAAGGTTCGACTCGAAAGCTTCGTCAAGCTTTTTTGCTTTTCATTTTCATGAAATAAAGCTTTCCCATCTTTTTGTGAAAATGATAACCTCAACGGGAGAGAAGTCCGTGAATTTTTCCATTAAATTATGTCATTGAGATAACGGAACGCGTTTATTTCAAAAGTTCCGTAAATAAGTTCGTGAGTCTAATAGAGAATGCGTTTGTTAGCCGGAAGTAGCAACCTTAGGGAACAGTGCTTCATCAGAAGTACAGTCAATTCTGAGCAGCAGTGCAACTCACCAACAACGTCTTACCTATGCGATTCTTAGAAACTTCCAGTTATATGAATTGAAGTCCAAGCGACATACGCCAACAATTTTTAATAGAATAGGTTGGGTTTAGTGGCATCATTTAGCTTCAATACTTTAAGATCGGAACAATGCTAGACAATCAGTTCTGGAAAGAAACAAAAGAAGACAGTGCACAAACTTCCTAGTTCCACCGTAAGCTCACTCACTCTACAGCCTGTTCAAGTCGGTCCGTAAGTTAATTCCTGCCCATAAGTAACTGAACATTGTTTAATGACGCATAAATGTTCAATCCTTTATTCGTTTTCTGAAATTTCGAAACATCATTTACATCGAGCATGAGAGACGGCAACGCTAAAAAGCAGTATGAAATCCACTAATTAAAATTAAGGTCACCTTGATCAGTGTACATACTTGTCGACTCTCCAAGCACATAACATATGAACCTCTTTGGCATGATGGAGTGTATGGCTTGTTCCCGTTGGAAGCCAAGAAGTCTTTGCCTACCAACGGGAACACGCCATATACTCCATCGTTCCACATAGAAGGCCCGTTACAAAACACCCTATTTTCGTGAACTACTTTGCATATATCTACCAAAGCATATATGCATTTTGTATCCTGCTGTCGACAATACGCAAGAAGTGCAGGAAAAGCATATAAACACCGTTTTCTGGATGACTACGTGAATTCGTTGAGAAAAGGGAATATATCGTTGTGACGGAATATGGTAAAAATAGACCTTTCACAAGACAGCATTTTATTTTCAATTTAGAAAGGTAGCTGTCAGGACTATCCTTGTCCTATACTATCTTCACTGCAGCTCATAAAAGGAGATAGTGTCGCCTCCTCTTTAATGCAAATGTTTTGCCCTTGAAAAATCTCACGTTAAACGAATTCCCTCTATGTGGGATATGTAAAAGGAAAGCGGAGATTTGGAACCGAACGTTTTAATTGAATGAGCGATTTCGAACCGAGATTTGATTGCTGAGAATCACGATACACGGCATCATGTTATACTACCACCGAAGACATACCCACATTCGTCCACCCAACCATACACACCCACACCTACCCATACACACCTACATCCACCCACCCACCCAAACGCGCGCGCGCGCGCGCGCACACACACACACACAGACACACGTGTGCGCGCTGAGCAACCCAACCTTTTAAGTCTTTAACTCTGCACATTTCAAAACGCTTCGCTGTAAGCACGCCTAATTAGCAAGCTACACGAACTGAGAGATTGAAACATCGTTCTACTGCCGTTAACTTATAAACTCGCTTGTACACCACTATATTGGTCTACCCTTCCTCTCTTTTAGTTATAATTTAGCATATCGAAACATGGTAAGTCTGAGTTTTACTCACTCACCTGCTTCAAAGTGCATATCGACGTGCCACTGGGCATGAACTCGTATCGCTTAGCACCTATTGCATGCTCGAGTTCCCTGATGGTCCTGCATGGCCTTTACATAATCAAAGTTTACGGGAAGAACAGCAAGATAAATCTGAAAAATGCATTGCTACTGGAAGTAGAGTTGTTCTAGCTCTTCCAGACGCTATTTCTTGTTGGCGGAAAATATTTTTTACAAAATTTTCACAAGAATAAGTGATGTTCAGGATAAGTGGCTCAGCGCGTAAAAGTGGCGTAACTCCTTATCGCGAAACAGGTGACGTATCATTCGAAACTCGAATGCAAATACCTTTAGGGACCGAAAGAATTCGGCGTCTGCGGAAGCAGGTCCAATTTTCTCAAGCGACTGGGATGAATTAGCAGGTAGGCCATTAGTCTTCTATTTCCTCTGACAGCTGATCTCCACCGCACCGCCCATAAAACCGGCTGGTTCTCAGTTGCGCTGAAAACGGCAGCTTTCCCTGGTTCGTCAGTGTGACCAATGGCTCAACCAACCGCACGCAGGAGATGAGCTGAACCGACGGCTAAACCTGAGAACCAACGACAGTAGGCAGAAGCACGAAGAGAAGGAGTCAGTCGGTGTTTGGTGATGTTGAAGGTCGATAGCGAATAAACATTTTGTGGTAGAAGTGTGTCTCTAAGCTGCACCACGCGCAACATCAGTATATATATATATATATATATATATATATATATATATATATATATATATATATATATAGCAGGTATCGGCACAGTTCCCCGTTCCATCGTAAACCTTTTATTAAACTCTCATAAAAGGGCGGAGCTTTCGGACCTCCCGCGGTCTGCCTTCAGCGCTTAATGGTCACCACGCAGCCAGTCTTTGGTTCAGCAAGCTACTCTGCTCAACCAACCAGACGAGCGACATCCGCTATCAGGTCGAACCTTGATCTGTCCAGCACCAAGTCGGCCAGGAATAGCCAGTCGCCTTCAATCAGATAATGTCCCGTTTATGGTCGAAAGTGCTGGCATACGTCTACCGTGGCGAAGTGGTTGAACTTTATGAGCGACAATATCAGGTGAAGAAGCGCCTTGGTGATGGGCAGTTCAGCTGCGTCTATTTGGTTCAGGAACGGCGTAGCGGTCGCGTATACGCGCTAAAGAAGATCGTATGTCGCAGCAAAGCGGATGAAGCGTTGGTGAAAAGTGAAATCCGCGTGCACGAATTGGCGGCTGGATACGCGAACCTTCTACCATGCGAAGGATATTCGGTTAGACCGGTCAGCAGTTACGAGCAGTTGATCAGTTACAACAATGAGCCAGGCGGTTATTGCCTTCCATTGGATTCGAACACTGCAACGGAATACAGCATCCTTCTTCCCTACTACATGAGAGGTACTATACAGGATGAACTTCGGTGGCGTCTGTCCTCCGGTGATTTTATCAATGAGAAGGTGGTTTGCAAACTTTTTTGAGACATATACCATGGTTTAATCAGCCTCCACAACCTTCTGCCGGAGCCGTATGTCCACGGGGATTTGAAAACTGGCAACGTATTGCTCAGCGACGAAGACGACAGAGCCGTGTTGATGGACTTAGGTTCGAGTCGACAGGCGCTAATTGAAATATCCAGTGAGCATCAGGCGCGTTGCCTTCAGTACCTCTCAGCTGAGCGTTCCACAATATATAAGGCACCCGAATTGTTCTCGCCTCAGGTTGGCGACAAGCTGGACGAGCGGGTGGTCATTTGGTCGTTAGGCTGCCTGCTGTACGCCTTATGCTTTTGGGTATCCCCGTTCAAGAAGGCAGTCCTACGCAGTGACAGTCTTCCCCTAATGCACTTATCGCTCAAGCGGGTCATTCCGGTCCATTCCCCCTATTCAGAGCAAATGAACTAGTTGATCTTGCGCATGCTACAGCCGGACCGCCAAAGTAGGCCCTTTCTGCCGAGCATCAAATACGTCGCTGGCTTTTCACTTATAAAAGCTGCTGCGATCCTCAGTCACTGTTACCCCACCAAGTGCCGCAATGCCGTTCATACCTAGTATAAGATCAAAACAAAGCAGCTTCTTATTGGTGACAATTGCCTCAACGGTAATTTCGCTCCCTCCTCGCGGCTGCAGTCTAATAAGCTCACTCCTATGCAATGTAGGACCGCTTACTGTAATTACGGTAACCTGCTCACCCTGCCATAGGTGTCCTCAGCGTCATGTACGAACTGTTTGTACTTGACGCTGAGGACGGGAGTCGTTTCTCCCGAAAGCTACGTCATTCGAGTAAATTACCCAAACAAAACTTTCTCCTTACACAGGCAACACGTAAAGAAGAAAGAAAGCATGAGATCATATGAGTCTATTGCGACCAGTAGTTATCACGAATAATCCCCCGTTCAGTAAAGCCTTTATTTCCCAAAAAGGCGAAACCTGCAGAGCTTTCGGCTACTGCTCATGTAACCGTCATCAGTGCGAAGATAAAATATGTCGACTGCAATCATACGAGCCTGTAAGAAGTCACACTTTCCAAGATATATACTTGAATGCAGCGATTATTGGGTGTCCATGTGCCCTGTGGAGAAGGGAGTGCCTAGCGAGCCATATGTGCGCCCTTGGTGGGCATGAAGAACGGGGACGCAGTACGCTTCCCAGGGAGCGTGGGTGAGCCGGCTGTCAGTTTCAGAAATAGGACACTGCGCAGGTGTAGGAGTCGCCAGGGTGCGTCGGCACGTCTTTTGAGTCAGTGTGCGTGTGTTCTTGTGTTGCGCTCATATGCGATTCTCTGCGTTTGTGAGCTGACGATCCTACCGATTTCGAATAAAGGCGTTACTACATTGAAGCAAGAGAAATTAGTAGCAAGGCGTTTCATAATTATGAAAAAATGATACGGTGTCCTTGTTCAACGATGTTTATTGAGCGTAGCTTTTGGAACTTTCGTGTTCCGTCGTCAGCGCAGTTGGAACCGGATGGAACGTACGGTGTGCTGGTATCTAACGGTACTGGAAGGGTTAGATGTTAGGTGGCAGCACCTGGTTTGATTAATCAGATCTGTCCATATTTCGCTGACCGCAACCCCTTTGTCCCTATTCATCTGTCAGGTATTACGTCGGATGAAGAAGGCTTCTTTGAACTTCCGAACACGGAACAGGCTCTCGCGACAGATGGTCTTTGCTTGCAAGTCGCCTGAACATTGAGAGGAATGTTTGACGACCGCTGAGCCTTATATCGCTTCTTCCATGATCTTCCTTGGTTCCTTTGGTTGAGGCAGTCCTTGTTGTGTCTCATTGAGCTTCTCCATTGCGTTCTTGTAACGGGTCACGCCTGCTCAGTGTTCTATGAACATGTCAAGTAAACAGTTGCCCGTTTCACCGATGTAGGAGGCGTTGCAACTGCAGGTTATACGGTAGACGACATCGGGCCTCTCACTCATGGGGACAATGGTTTTATCATGTCGTAGAATATTTCGTAATGACGCAGAGCTCTTGAAGAATACTCGAAAGTTTAAAGCTAAACGTTTAATTCTCTCTCTGATACCTTTGTAATCGGGCAGAACTACTACTGGTTATCGCTCTTTTGGATCTTAGAGTTGTGGCATGTTCATCCTGCGATGTATTGTGCACGAAATCACTTTACTGGGATAACCATTAGATCGGTGAGTATTCGTTATATGCCGCAACTCCTTTTCAAGGAACTCTATGTCACAGATGGCAATTGCACAGTCCACCATTCCGTTTATGATCCCTGTCATCACCGAGCGGTGATGGTGGGAAGAGAAATCGAGATAGCGGTCAGAATGTGTTGGATTACTATGCAGGGGATGAGATCAGCGAAATGTGGACAGATCTGATTAATTAGCCCAGGTGCTGCCACCTAACCACCTGACCCTCTTCCAGTACAGTTAAATACCTCCACACCATACGTCCCATCCCTTTCCAACTGCGCTGACGATGGAACACGAAAGTTCTGAAAGCTACGCTCACTAAAGATCGTTGAACAAGGATACCGCATCATTTTTTCATAAATATATATGCAGTGGAACCTCTATAAGTTGACCACTCAAGGGCGGTAAGAAATTGGTCAACTTATAGGGGCGGTCAACTTGTAGAGTATCCCCTTGAATTCAGTCATAAACACGCCATAACTCCTTCCAAGCACTTTACTGAAGAAGAAACGTAGTAATCTTTATGAAGAAGCGTTACGATAGTAAAAGAATGAAAACTAAATTAGTATTAAGACAATGAAAATAAAATAGTGGTAAAAGTGCATTACAATCTGTGCATTTTATGGCCCGATCGTTGCACGTCTAAAGAAAGAGTCTATCGTTGCATCTAAAGAGCAAAGTCGGCGTTAACTATTGCATTAAACATATCATGGCACTTTTCAGCGGCAAATAACTTCAGCTGATGGACTGAATGGCGAACGTCGTCGGCTGTAAGTGTCTTTTCGACATCTGTTTCGCTGTCGCTTTCTTCTTCTTCTTCTTCTTCTTCTTCTTCTTCTTCTTCTTCTTCTTCTTCTTCTTCTTCTTCTTCTTCTTCTTCTTCTTCTTCTTCTTCTTCTTCTTCTTCTTCTTCTTCTTCTTCTTCTTCTTCTTCTTCTTCTTCTTCTTCTTCTTCTTCTTCTTCTTCTTCTTCTTCTTCTTCTTCTTCTTCTTCTTCTTCTTCTTCTTCTTCTTCTTCTTCTTCTTCTTCTTCTTCTTCTTCTTCTTCTTCTTCTTCTTCTTCTTCTTCTTCTTCTTCTTCTTCTTCTAAATCAGCGATTCCCAACGTGGGCCCTGGGGCCCCCTCGAAGGCCCCGGAGAGACACAGGGTGCATTGGAAGGCGGTGGGGGTGGTCTTGGGGGGCCCTGAAAAGTGAAGGGGTCCCAGGGAGAGCCCTGACAAGATTGAAGGCACTCTGGTGTGGTAATCGTAGATGGTACAATGAAGTCACCGCTAAAAACCGCAAAAACCTGTAGGTAATCTAATAAGGCAATATGGGTGGCGGTAAACAGTTGGTGGGGAGGGGGGACAGGATGGTTATCAGCAATGAAAGGGGTCCCTGGCTCCAAAACGTTTGGGATTTACTGTTCTAAATCATCAGCTGGCGCATTCATTACCAGCACGTCGTATAGTACTGCTTGAAAAATGGGTTCTGCATCAGGTTCATTACAAACCACCAATTCATCGTCCATTGTAACGAATGCTTCGAAGTCGACTCCTGGATATATTCCCACATTGATTATACTGTCTGAGGAGGCCATAATGACTGTTTATCGACTTGTAACAAATGCAGCTTTTTGGAAGCATTTCGTTATTGTTTCTGGCTGTACTTTGTTCCACGCGACATTGATCCAGAGAACAGAATGCACAGCGTTAACTAATCCAACAAGTGCAGATGCGTCAGTAAGCAGGTTAGTCCTTTGAGTTTAGGAAACGACCCAGTCCCGAAGCTGCGCCTGGTAATGCATCTTAAACGCTTTGACGACACAATTTGCTGCTGTATGCACAAGCTAACTTCAGTTTGTAATGTTCACGACATTTTGCTGGTCAACTTAAGGAGCTCAAAACATGTAGTAATTGATATGCAGTGTCTCAGCTATGGTGGACAAGGTACAGCATACAGAGGTGGTCAACATATAGAGGTAACTCTCCTATGCTTCACAATGACGGGCCAACAAACCAAAAAAGCGCGGTCAACATATGGATGATGGTAAACATATAGAGGTGGTCAACTTTGGAGGTTCCACTGTATATATATATATATATATAGCGAACTTTTCTTCTTTTTTTCTCTTCTATATATATATATATATATATATTTCTCTCTCTCTCTCTCTCTCTCTATATATATATATATATATATATATATATATATATATATATATATATATATATATTAGGTCGTTGCATAAGTTTTTGCTGTTTTCAACCCGCAAATTTAAAGCTAAATATCTCGGCAAAGAATAAACTTTATTAATCGAAATAAGAACCATCACAATCTACACATTTCTGCCAACGACTCGCTAAGGCATTTATTCCAGTAGCGTAGAAGTCCGGAGTCTTAGAGGCAATGAACTGCTCGAAGGCAGTTTTTGCTTCCTCTTGATTTTTAAACTGTCTCCCACTCAGGAAGTGATCCAGGTGCTTGAAAATATGATAATCCGTGGGCGACAGATCTGGTGAGTACGGTGGGTGAGGAAGAGTTTCATAGCCCAGGTGGTGCAGTTTCTGGACTGTCATTTGTGAAACGTGGGGTCTGGCGTTGTCGTGCAGCAGAATTGGACCCTTCCGATTTGTCAATGCAGGACGTGTACGCTGTAATTTTTCATGCATTTTTTCCAGTTCGCTGCAGTATGTCTGCGCAGTAACTGTTTCACCAGGCTTGAGGATATTGTAGTGGATAATACCGGTTGCTGACCACCAAACAGTAAGCATTACCTTCTTTTGGTGGACATCCGGTTTGGGAAAACGTTTGGGAGCCGCACCTTTATCCAGCCACTGCGATGATCGCCGCCGATTGTCGTACAATATCCACTTTTCATCGCAGGTAACAATTCGTGCCAAGAAAGGGTCGTTTTCGTTGCGCAAAAGGAGCATTGATGAAATCTCGAAACGGCGCAACTTTTGAATCTCGGTCAGTTCATGAGGTATCCATTGGTCCAGCTTCTTCCTCTTCCCAATTCGTTGGAGGTGACGACTAACCGTTGTTTTGTGAACGCCTAGTTTTTCTGCGATATCTGAAGTTGATCTCCGTGGGTCCTCTTCAACAATGGCCCTTAATTGGTCTTCATCAAGGTCACTGGGTCTCCCACTACGGTCATTATCTTCAAGGCTCTCGTTCCCACTACGAAACTTGCGAAACCACCACCGAGCTGTACCGACGCCAAGAGTACCACTGCCAAATGTCATATTAATTTTCCGAGCAGCTACCGCAGCTTTAGTGCCTTGCTTGAACTCGTAAAGCAAAACTCCCCGAATTACCGTCTTGTTCATCCTCACTTTCACCGGTAAAAGAACAACAGGCTAACGAGCTTATGCAAATGAAATACGATCAATCGATAGGTTGAAAAAAGAGCTACAAAATATTATATCATTTGCCGGGAAAAAAACATACAAGCAAGAATAAAACACTATCAAACCTAAGAGCTAACAAAACAGCAAAAACTTATGCAACGACCTAATAGTACCAATTTGTCCACATCGCTAAATACTTTTCCAACAAACACAAATTGAACCTGAGATAACAATTATGGGCGCGTATTACTGCATTCTTGGTGGCAAGGTTCGTTGTTCCATGTCTGCTTAAAGATTTCCTTCTGCTCGTTTCGTTGGCGCAACCGTATGGTGACTTTCTGAAGAACTTAATTCGTTCGTCACCCTTGGCGTTTTCCTTATTGAAATCGGGTCTTGTGTATAAGCTGCCCTGCAGGGGGCGCTCTCGTCGTAACTGCAGTTTTCTCGCTAGATCACGCTGATGTGGCTTCGGCTTGGCTGTACTTCAATTTAACGTAAGGCGTAACGTAACCACTGAATAGCCATACGAGTTCGGCGCTGATGTGGCTTCGGCAGCTAATACACTAGACCCTTGAAATCTCCCAGTAAAGAAAGGAAGCGCCTGTATTGAAGAGTGCGTCCTATCGATGCACGAATGAAAGAAGCAGTGCCTCAGGCTATTTGTCGTTGCAGTGTTATTATGCTGCATTTATTAAATGATTTGGCAACATTACAACATGCAGTTCGTGCATACCCGTTGTATGAATGCCTACCTTTCATCATTGGCAATCTCTGGCCTGCTGGCTTCCATAATCTTACTGTATTGCACATTTCAGAAGACAGGATGTATTTTAACGGCAGCATAGATCTTCATGGTGTTGTATTTTCAAGGATTCTTCCCGTTGTTTTTGTACACTGACAAGTAAACTGACACGGTCTCCCTATCAAGGGATGGAGGAGTGCATAAGGGGACGCGGTCAGAAAACGACGTACAGGTTTTATCTCGAATATTTCGGAACGCTCAAGTTCCGTCTTTAGAAAACCACGAGCTCTTGCTCGCTGAAGACGGAACTCGTGCGTTCCGAAATATCCGAGAGAGATCCCGTGCGTGTTCTGACCGCGTTCTCTTATAACCACTCTCATCCGTCTGTTTGTAGGGAGACCGTGTCAGTTTACTTGCAGATCCATCAGCGTGCAAAAACAACGGGAAGAACCCGTGAAAATACAACACCATGTATTGCACATATTATTTTACGATGCTGGTCATTTCAGTCTCTTGTGGCTTTTGAGCAATAAATTAATGAAATTTGCCTGCACCGTAATAAATCTTACACTGGGATCGATTCGATTAGAAAGAATAATGCAGGGTTCTTTATAATGAGCTGTACGGATTTCATTACTTCGCCGAAACGGCTCGGATCCGCGGCAAGCAAAATGCCTTTCCATTGTTCTCGCCTACCATTCGCTGTGCACTGTTTTCACTTTTATGCGTGCTGCCGCATTTCTTCGCATTATGTTGATTTATTGCCATACCATCATTTTGTTGCCTCCTTATCGTTGGACCGTAAAGAATGGATATTCTTTGGAAACATTACTCAATTGATTTTTCCGATGAAAACAAACAGTCTACTCCGTTAAAGCCTGCAAAACAAATACTCTATGTTATTCCAGCATTTGAGGGCAGTGCGGATTTCCTCCAGAGATTATATTAATATACAGCGATTCTCGCGTGCAAAACATACTCTCATTTTGGCAAGCGTAAACAGAAATTAGTTTGCGCATGTACCATTCACCATGCTGCCTCCGTTGGTGATGCATATCGACGTGTTTGGTTTGCCCTTGACTTGCCAATTCAGGACGCGCCAGCATAGAATAAGCTTCCCAAAGAGAAGTCCCCGACAGTGTTGCAAACCAAAAAAAAGTTCTATCCACCTTCACCAACACGTGGTTTGCGTTCGTCCTTAATCTCGGTTCCATTACGTAAGAGTAATTTCGGATATCTCTCATTCAGGTTGCAGACGTTACTCCACTGCCTGCTCAGTTCACGTCTACCTTAATTCCATTTGCGCAAGCTGAAGCCGAAATGGCTTAAAACCTTTCAATTAACTGCAGTCAGTGGATTGTCTCTGACAGAGAAAAATATGATGTTTTTTATTAATCAAGGTTTAGCATAGCACTTTTTCTTACTAAACGACTTTTTGCGACTTTCATTGAAGCAGTTATTAATGCACGCAGATTTCGTATTCATTACTATCGTGGCTTTCTGGAGCACTCGCGACTTGACTTCAGTGGGCCCAATCTATGCTATGCAATGCATAGATTGTACCCACTGAGGTAGCTTGGTAGCTACGCGTGTGCAGGAATCATGGAGATGTGACCTCATGACGATTTGACACTGGTCGACTCCACACTTCCCAGATGCCGCAAATAGCTTGTGAGGCAATGCTATTATTTGTGAAACTTCAACCTCGGCTTACCCGATATAACCTTTCAAATTCATACTAGCATGCTTTCGGCACCCGAAAGTCCAGTTTTAAAGTGATAAGCGATTGTATACGCTGCGAAGAGCGGACGTGGTGATGCAACAGTTCGTCCACTTCCACCACCCGTTGCAAATGGGAACGAAAGGCAGAGCTGGGAAAGTCAAGCATTTGCACGTTGTCGACGCTCGCTGAGTACGAGAAGCGAATTAATGATTTGCAAGTGCGACTGTAACTTCAAATTTCCTCGGCATATGCGAAAGTACCAATGGGGAGCATTTAGTCGGCGGTCATCCATTTACCTGCTCGAATACTTTTCGACGTTTGCTTTACCGATTTATTTACTCAAAATTTTTCAAACCAGACAACTTTTGGGTAAATAAGCAGCGGAAAAGGTGGGCACGCTTAATTGCGACGTTGCCGAAAGGTTCGAGATTCAAAGTCGTCAATCAACAGGCTCGAATTGAGGCGCGGCCGATATCGACGTTGCTGCCAAACGTCCTGTCGCGCGCACAATTCACGTTGTTCAACGATTCCCTTTCCAACCGATCGGAAGCCAAGCAAACCGCATTCAGCCGATGGCCAGCGATAAAGAATGCGCATGGTTCGTCGAAATGCAGGTGGTTGAAGCCAAACGGTGCGAAGTCGCCATGGGTGATGAGGTCCTTGAAAGGTGCAATTGCGTAATCGACAAGTCAGCAGGAAATACTTGACTTTCCGACAGTAGGAATTGGAATTTTTGAATTCTAAAAATTACTGCCAACCTGAGCATCACCGTCCACGTTGCCGCGTTATGCGCTTGGCGTCGGTGGGGAGACTTGCGCGCGTTGTTCGGCGACGACCACCGGTGTGCACGGCACGTTTATTCATCAAAGAGGAAACACGAAGGTGTCCGAAATAAAGGTATGAAGCACGTACAAGCGGTCGAAGCGAAGGGGCAGAGCAGCCTGGCCAACAAAGCAACGCCATTTTCAGTGGTCGCTGCTCAGCAGCGGAAAGCTGAGCGCGCAGGGCGCACTTCCACTGGGTCCAGCCGGAGACGACTTCCAGGAGCTCATCAACGACGTTTCGTTGCTCACGTTGTTGCTACTGCTGTTGTTGTTGTGCAGCGTCCTGGGTGAGCTCCCTTCGCTCAGCGGCGGCGTCTGAGGGTGCGCCGACGGCAGAACAAAGCTGATAGGCGTCGTCTCGTCCGGACTGGACGGCGCTTCGTCGAAGGCGCTTTCCGAGGAAGAGGTTGGCGCGGAATTCTTCCGCAAGCTGGAGCCCTGCTTCGCGCGCGCCTTCGGCTCATTTCCATCGTCCCGCTCCTCCCGACGCTTCGTGATGAACGCACTGCCGCAGGCGGCCGACCTTTTGCTCTTGTAGTAGGCGATGAGGCTTCGGAACTTCCGCGGCGACGGTAGATCGACACCTTGGGTTTCCAGCGCCCGTTTCACCTGCTTGGGCGTCAGCCCCAGCGAGAGGTACATCTTGACGCGTTCGCGCACCGGCGAAGGCGGCCGGCTTGTTTTCAGGCGACGGTCGTGCTTGTGCTCCCCTTTCCGGTACAGCGTGATGATCGAGGTCTTGGCGTGAACTTTCGCGGCAAACTGGATGCCGCATTCGGGAAACTTGCGTCGCTCCTTGCAACGATAGCGAATGCGCAAGCCGCTTTTGAACGTACTTCTATCCTTTACGCCCACGTTGACCGTCTTTATGTAGTCCTCCAGTTCGGGCATAGTTTCGAACGATCGCACATACACATAGCCTTCCATGGTCAAGTGGAGCCGCCGCACTGCCGATGAGCCGAAGCAGCGAATACACTGAGACGCGTGGGCGTGACCCGTAGACGTTATCTGGTCGCGATGGCTGTGTGCTTGTGGTAACGATATGGCCGTGCGGCTATGGCGGTCGCATGGAGATAAGCCAACGCGCGCCTGCCTGCCAGAGCTGGGGCCACGGCACTACGCGAAAACGGCCCCTACAGGCGAACCGGCCGCCGAGACTATGTTGACAATGGGCAGGTATGGTTGACGTACGCTGCGCTAGCAGTGACCTTGAGCGCAAACAGGTTTACCCACAGTACTGGGCCACCGCCGACCAGGTCCGTCAACCTCTGTGTGCCCATATCGTCAGGAACTGGGGCCGACGTTGTCGCCTACATCAGACCCGGTCACGTCAATCAGTCGACCACACTTGACCCGAATAAAAACAATGGTCGCGGCGCGGATGGCCAAGCGACGGCGCCAACATGGCGTCCCGGCGCGACAGACGGCTCCCTTGTTTCTGGGCCAGCATTCTAATTGGGCCCCCGCTATTGGCCGAATTCGCCCCCCGCGGCAAGGCAACGCGTGGCACCAATTCGCCAACGCTTCTTACGGTCACTCGCAGGTGGCGCCCCTAAGGGCACCTGCCCCATTGATTATGGGAGCTCGCTTTACTCACTCCATGTTGACCAGTTACCCGCTGACCGCATGTAGCGCCCTCTATTGTTTGCGCCTCCCTTCGGTCGGCTGAAGCGGATGACCAGCTGCGTCCACCAACCATGTTCACCCAACGAAGCTGTTTCGCCCTTGTTTGCCAGCGGCCGAAACTCATTGGAACCGTTGCTTCGAAAATCTGGGCGCAGCAGCAGTTGGTCGCTGCCCATAAGAGGGGTGCTGTGCTTCAAGCCAATGGTGCCAACGAATAACTTCGCGATGCCAAAGCGTGGAAGGAACGGCGAGTACACAATCCAACGGAGCGCTTACGAGGAGCCGCTGTTGGCCTATGCAAATTTCCGGTCATTGGCGCCCAAGCGTCCCACGCCTATGGAGCACTGCAGCTGAGGAACCGCCGGATTGGTCCGGCACATTGCAAGGAATATTATTTGCTTGCCAAACTAAGTTGCTGAGAGTTATACTTGTTTGCCAAAGCATAAACTTTCGCGCCGGTTGCACCGCGCCCATCGGCGTTACGGGGCCATGCTTCGGAGCGTTCTTCGCTCCGCTGCACCCCGGGCGCTTCGGCAACTTGAACTGCGCCGGCGAGCAGTTGACGTGGCCATGGTATTTTTCCTATAGGTTAGAAAGTGCGCAAACGGTGTTGTTTATCCGAATATGCAAATTTATCCGGATAACGCGCCGCCCGGCAAGTTTCGCCGCGGCACTCGTTGGGAGACCGTCGTGGCGGCGCCTTGATGAGAAGCACTTGGTCATCATTCATTACTGTATTTACGAGTGGCACGTTTGACGGGACGGAAGTTGTGCAGGTCATTCCCAGTAGCCATCTGTCAGGCAGAACGGCCGCGCAGTTGCTCGCTGTTGGACGGCAGGAATGTTGGGCAATTCCAACATAATGGGCGAAGCTTGAAAGGCTTACGCGAAATCAAATTACCATCGGAAGCAGCGCGGTATCCCGGCCATTCTGCTCCCGAATTTCGCCTTCGGCAAGCCACGTTGCCCAATCTGCCCCATACGATTGGGGCGGCGAAAATGCTTGCAGTTTTCCCGCGAAACGCCGTGGCAAATTGTTGATCCAAGTGGTATTCCAAACCCGACCGAAATGATGGGGTCCAAGGTTCACTCCGGTAAGGAATCCAACGTCCAGGCTTTCCAATATCCGACACGTGAGAAGTTCAATGTTCAGGACAAAGACAAACTGAACTCCTATGATTCGAAAGCCAAACTGTGATACGCTGGCGTTCAAGGGGTCATGAAGTCCTTATTGCTTATCCCCGTGCGTGCATGAGATCCGCGGAATTGCAGCAGCAGAGTAAGTCATCTGCTTGGCTACCATGGCCTTTCATGCACCTTTCGCGCTCGCTTCTTGTGCCTTTGATGCTTTGCAGTTCCCCTGAGGTGCCAAAGCGTCCCGTTGAGGACGGTTGCGGTAGGGTGCCTATCCATTTGACTCAGAACGATGACGCGGATACTTCGAGAAGCTAAGCGATCCAAGCCTAAGCTTAAGCGCAAAGTCTCGCATATCAGAGCAAATTATCCGCGACACCAAATCATCATTATGGAAATTGCCCCGTAGGGATGAGCCTTTTGGCCAACGCGGAGTAGCGCCAAAATTGAAACGATAAGATGGGATAGTCGCCTTCCCGTCTGAATTGCCTGCTTCGTTCCTTTCGTGAGACTTTCCCCCATCCCTTATGTCCAACTACTGATAGTCCAAGTTTTCGGGCGACGTAAGCGAAGCCATTCTCCAAAGGAGCGCGCACGCAAAGCCGGGAAATGTTCCCCGCGCCTTGCCTAGCGAAACGCCGAGCAATTTCAGTTATGTAAATTTCAAGACTTCTGGATTCCTTGTCCCCGTTTGTCGGAGAAAGTGGAAAGCGCAACTTCATTCCAAAGAGGTGCGCCCACTTCCAACGCTGGCTAGTTTCGATACGATGTCCCTTCTCGCAAGACAGATGTGAACGACCCTGTCGCCCCAACAGCGTTGATAGAAGTTTCCCGACCGGAAGTGTGCGGTGTCCCACTTTTTCTGGAACGGACTTTTCAGGTCGACAAAAATGAAGATCCAAGAAATGGCGGCGAAATCCTCCGAACGGAAAGCACGGTGACAATTTGCAATACTGTGGTCATCGACCATAAGGCTTTTGGTTCAACATCCCTGCATGGCTGGCTGCTAATGCTCTACTTAGGTATCAGCCGCTTCAGCGGATGCGCGGTTCTCCTGTGCGTAAAGTTTCGCTATTGAAAGAATGGTGAGACGTGCAACACCGACTGCCGTCAGACGGTAATGATTAACGGCGCCCGTTCGCTGATGGTCAACACAAGTTCGCCTTTGTTCGCATTCCGCATCTTAAAGCACTCGCGAAGGATGATCGTATTATTACAGTATTGGAAATTTGCATAACTTTCCATCTTTGTCCTCGCCCCGGGGGATTTTCTTTTTATAACCATTGCCATTTTAAGCTGCCGAGCGCTCAAGGCGAAGACAGCACCCAAAGGTGACGCAACTGCAAAGCTGCCAACTCTGTTCAACGTGCTCGCGGTCTTCACTGCGCTGTTGAATGAATCTTGAAGGCTTTCCGAAAACCGGACGCTTCATAGCGGGCGGATCGTCGTCGTTCAATGATTGCCCAAGGTTTGCCGTTTTGAAAGTTCTCCGCAATTGACAAAGGGTTTGGCAATGCTATGTTATCATTGCACTTTGCATAACCTTTCTCCGATAATGTTGCTTCAAAACGACGGAAGTGTCGGGAAACAGTAAGAGCGATTGGTGCATTGGAAGGTGCTAAAGAACACGACGGGCAATTGCGGTTTATTTCTGAGCGAACGAAAGTGGAGCGCGGGAAAATTATGCAAATTGCAAGTGCGGTCGAATTGGGATCCTACTTTTTGGCCGAATTGTCCTTCGGCCTTTGTTTTCCGCTCGTTGTCTTTGTTGCCTCATCCGGTCTAGACAATCTCCTCCGGGACGCTGCTCCATCTGGCGTGCGGCTCGTCGTCTCAAGGTCAGGGTATCGTCAAAGGGTGCCGCTGTTTTATTATATTTTTTGTCCTGTTTTTTGCAAAATAAATTTAATTTTTCAGTTCCGGCCGAATCGAGCAGTCCATCCATTTTTGTCGCTGCGGTCGCGGCTTAGCAGGTGGCCGCCTGTCCCAGCCGTTTCGACGCGAACATGCTGCGGCGAAAAGTCGATTCCACATAGGCAAAGGATTGGTTCGGTTTGAACGTGGCAATTTAAAACTTCCGCGGGTCCGGACAAGGCTTTGCCCGAAGAAGTTATCTCGGTCAAAGCGACCGGCTCAGCGAGTGCCCATTGGGAAATGGCCAGCGTTTTTTGCCAAACAATTCGATATTTCTGCCTGCCTTGCATTGCAGTCTCAGGGTAGGTTCCAATTGCCCAATAAGCGCGCGTATGAACTTTCCAATTGATTTTGTGTCCCCTAAAAAAGTCCTTGCGGACTTTGAATTGCCGCCAGATTCAAAAAAGCTGAGCAGGGGAGCTGGTTTCTAATATCCGCATATCAACCCAAGGGGTCATATCAGCTGATGAGAAAGCAGCCTATTCGGAGACAGTCACCTTCATTTGTCATCCCGCCATCTCTCAGGTCGGCATTTGCAGGAACCATGGGCGGTATGATGGACAGACGATTTGCATATTTAGCCCGGAATTTCCGCAATCGAATATGCGTCACGTCAGAAATACCTACCTGACGATGGGTATTCTGAAGGGCTCATTTCCTCCATAACAAAATGCAACACTAATTATACCGAAACCTCCAAAACAAGAGGGCTTCCATAGCCGCCGCATCTTATCATAAAGGCATGAAAGAATGTAGTCCAACACCCATACATTGTGCTAAAATTCAAGCTTCCCAAGCCGACGACTGTTTCCATTGAACTTCGGTTTTCCGTAAGATTTGACATCCTGAAACTCGTTTCAGATTATCGACAGTGTAAAAGCGCGCTTGGTGATCAGCTTAATGCCGTCTGTGACCGTGAATGGGATTTGGAGGTCAACCCAGCATGGACAAGCGCTGCCGGCCATATGAAGTATCGCGAGTTTGAAACAATGGAACGTCGAAACTGGTATGGTATACGTTAAGACGACGAAGGTTGTCGTTAGCCTTAAGTAAGCAGGTGAAATATGAAATTATGTGAAACAAAGGCAGCGTTC